>CM056050.1:536910932-537265932 GCA_029574335.1 Rana kukunoris | reverse complement strand
GGCGTAATCGCTTTGTGAATCTAGGCCTGTCACTGTAAGATTTATACAGCTGCTGATACTTCATATTTTGTAGTATTAAATGCTCTTGTGCGACTGCATTCTACCCAACAAGGGAGACATTCCCCAGTACATTATATAGCGTAGCCTTAATGTTCATACCCCAGAAGAACCATTGAAATTATTTTCAAGTCTCAGCAAACCCTTGCTAAAATTAAGTTATCAGGGGTTAGTAGGAAAAATGTCCCTTACATTAGTGACTAGTGGGAAAAATGCCCCTTATATTAGTGACTAGGGAGAAAAATGGCACTTACATTAGTGGCTAGTGGGGAAAATGCCCCTTACATTAGTGACTAGGGGGGAAAATGCCCCATACATTAGTGACTAGGGGGAAAAATGCCCCTTACATTTGTGACTAGGGGGAAAATGCCCCTTACATTAGTGACTAGGGGGAAAAAAATGCCCCTTGCATTAGTGGCTAGTTCGAAAAATGCCCCTTACATTAGTGGCTAGTGGGAAAAATGACACTTATATTAGTGACTAGGGGGGAAAATGCCCCATACATTAGTGACTAGGGGGAAAAATGCCCCTTACATTAGTGACTAGGGGGAAAAATGCCCCTTACATTAGTGACTAGGGGGAAAATGCCCCTTACATTAGTGACTAGGGGGGAAAATACCCCCTTACAGACAGCTGAAAAGAACATTGGTGTCATGCTGATGGCTCTGCCAAGTGGCATTGGCCCTGGGACTATGCAGACACCATCCAACAGGAGATCAAACAGCCACAACTTAAAGTGGATGTAAACCCACTCTCATCAATTCTAAACTACTGCCAAAGTGCTGATCTATAAGGATGTACATGCCTCCTGCATGTATCCTTACCTGTCAAATGTCCCCCATTTAGCTGTTTGAAACCCCCAAAAAGTCCAGAATCGGTGGGCAGATCTGTTGTTCGGCACTCGGTGGGCTGAGTCATGATGTCAGCAGACTCCCGCCCACCTCTACACTCCCCTTGGCCAGAGCGTGCACAAGACAGGCAGAGCGCGTTCTGGGTAATAGCATACATTGTCTATGTATATTCTGATGGATTTTCACTGGAGCATTTCATCATGACATTGAACTCTGGCTGACCTCACGTTTTGAAAACATTTAATCAAAAACACAGGACAAGCAGATAATTCTGGCATAGCTATAAGGGAGAGGAGAGGGGAGGGGGGGGGGGTGATTTGTGCACTGTTCATGATTGCAGGCTAGTTCACGAGATATGTAAATAACCTGTCACTCAAAGCATGGGGGTGGAACTGACTTTGGTTTTTATAGGGAAGTCCGTTTTATTCCACTGAACAATAAAAAGAGGATTGCTCAGAGCTGGATTAACTCTGTGTGGCAAGACTGGGCACAGATGATAGGAAATCTTATTCTCTACATTGTGATATCAAAAAAATAAATACATTTTTTTGGGGGTTTACATCCACTTTAAGGAACTCCTAGCAAACTCAGGAGGAACCCTAGTTCATACCTTCCAACTTTTTGAGATGGGTATGAGGGACACCTATTAGCAAAAGTATGTAGGCATAGGACACCCCCTGCCACATCCCCTTAAAGGGGAATAAAAAAAAAATGATTGGTTAAACACACAAGTGTTTTTCTTTCTACCACTGCTATTCTTTTATACTGGCTTTTGAAGTTTACAAATGCAGCCATTTTTAAATTGGTTGAAAGATTTAGCACTGGGAATTATAAAGCAATGATTCTGGACAGTTTCACTTCCAAAAATACTCTTGATTTTTGCCGCATTTCGTGCAAATGTTAGCGCTTAGTCATTACCTCACATCACAACATTTGCGCGAGACTCGTCTATTTAATACTTCATATTCCCACTGCACACGTTCCTGGGTAAGCTCTCAAAGTTTGGGTGCTGCAGCCACAACCAGGTGAATTCTGGTTCAAGTCACAAAGCAGGGCTGGACTGGGACAAAAATTTGGCCCTGGACTTCATCCAGACTGGCCCACTTTGACAGGTCTCTCCTATGGCGGCCCGACAACTCCCGCACCCCCCACCCCGGCCACCCAAGCCCCCCTCTCCCCCTTCACTAGCCACTAGCCCTTCTACTTTATTAGAGTAGAACGGCTGGTACTGGTACTCTTATAGGCAGTACCAGTCGGGAAGCTAGACATTATTTCATCTGGGGCAAAGAATCAGTTTGGTGCCCCCCCTTATAGGAAAAGATTAGGCAGAAGTGAGAAACTCCTAGGCCATAGCTGTTGAGTCAGCTGTCTGTCCCCTCCCCCATGGTCCTCTGTCGTTCCCACTGCTCCTCCCCCTTCTTCTTTGTTCCCCCCAGGTGAGCGCTGCAGGGAGGAAGAGGAGGTGAGCCCTGCAGGAAGGGAGAGACAGAGGAGCGGAGGGGGGCGGCGGTCCACTGTCACTAAAGCCGGCCCACTGAGCCATCGGCCCACCGGGAAACTCCCTGTAGTCCTAATGGCCAGTCTATCCCTGTCACAAAGTAGATATTTGTCAGCACACCATGGATCGACACAAAGTAGCGTCCAAACAGATTATTTATTGCATGATCACAACACAAGGAGAGTGCAACATTTCTGAGTCATGCAGGACCCCTTTGTCAGGCATGTGATAAACGTAGGGTAAGAGTGAAAAGGATTAAAATAACCATCAACCAATCAGAAAAGAGCAAAAAGCAAAGCCATGACAGGTATGATATCACAAGTCCCCCCCAAAGTATTAGAAAGATGAACACAATATCACACATTTAAGAAAAACATATGAGAAAGGGGTTTTGCCAAATAACGTACTATCACTGACCTGTGTATTGTCAAGATGGGCTTGATAATGTGGATCCTTAGAGACTGAAAAACAGACCTATTGCTAGAGAGCATTTGTAAACAGCACACAATCTGGATATAAATCAGCGCCAGTGCGGGGATCAATAGTTGCAGGTCGGCTTAGATCACAACAGCGCATGCACGGGCAGCGATCGCTGTTGATCCAAGCCGACCTAAAACTATTGATCCACACACTGGCGCGGATCTATATCCAATATCAAGTCCATCTTGACAATACACAGGTTAGTGATAGTATGTTATTTGGCAACCCCCTTTTCTCATATGTTTTTCTTAAACCTGTGATATAGTGCTCATCTTTCTAAGCCTTTGGCGCGACGTGTGACGTCATACCAGTCAAGGGGTGGGTGGAGCTTTGTTTTTTGCTCTTTTCTGATTAGTTGATGGTTATTTTTATAACCATCTAATTCTTTTCACTGTTACCCCACGTTTATTACATGCCTGATGACTGTGTGACTCTGAAACATTGCACTCTCCTTGTGTTGTGATCATGCAATAAATAATCAGTTTGGATGCTACTTTGTGTCGATCCATGGTGTGCTGGCAAATATCTACTTTTCGTCTACCTCTTTGTCCCCTGCTCCATTTGTTAACCATCTGTCACATGAAGCTTCAATAAATAGGATTTTTGGAAGTGCAGCCATCCGGGAATCATTGCTTTATAATACACAGCGTGCAAGCTGGGCTAGCACCTGACTAGTGTGTGTTGGGATTAACTGGAGACTCGCTCACCTTAAGCGGATTTCTTTGTTTAATTTAGCACTGGGAAACACTTTTTGAAGGATAAGAAGTGCACTTTATACAACTATATAGATCAGACCAAAATGAGGCACAAATGAGGAGGAGAAAAGAGAAACAGAGGGACATTTTTCCAAATAAGGGAGAGTCCCTGAAAATCGGGCAGTTGGGAGCTATGTTAGTTTAGAATGTCTGATATAGAGCAAATGTGTTTGTAAAGACAATTTTTGCTCCTCAATGCCTTTGGCGTCAGATGCAGAGGGTCACTTCCCACATATTTTCAGATCAGGGACAGGTGGTCTCACATATCTAAGCACACGTCCCTCCTACATGGGGACTGAATATCCCATGATCACTTGCACCAGACCATACTGTGCAAGGTATGCCCAAACCTTTTTAGTCATAGATCAGTGGTTCTCAACCTTTCTAGTGCCGTGACCCCTTGATAAAATTTACCAAGTTGTGGGGACCCCTAACAGTAAAATTAGCTTTGTAGCGTGGGTTGTCAGCACACAAGGCAAGACAAGTAATTTGCATCCCTAACCCATGGACATTTAGTGCTCCCTGAGTCCCTTCCGCTCGTACAGTGTTAAAACAAACCCCTTATAATACATTTTAGGATGAACCACTCTTTCTCTTTGTTCACCTTTCTTTCCCTTTTATCTCTCTCTATCCTTATTTCTTGTTTTTTCCCCTCATCCCTCTCTCTAGCCGTCTTTCTTGTTCTTTCTCTTATTCTTTCTCTTCCTTTTAATTTTCTTCCTCCCCCTCCTTTTCCTCTCCCTTCCATGTGTAGCACTACCCCCGAAGCATCTGCTGGTTTGTTTTGGGTGGCATGGTATCTCATGGCTCTTCCGCCGGCCTAGGGGTGTATGGTGCATATAGCAGTAACGGAATGTCAACGACAGGTGTCTTTTGCTGAGCTCTTTATTACCAAGCCGGGTAATAACATTAAAACTTGTGATGAAGAGTAGAGTTGAAGTAGAAAAATAAATAGCAGACTCAGGTGCTCAGACTCAGGTGCAACAATAGGGAAACAGTCCTGCTTTCAACAATGCTTTGTATTCTTCACCACTCTAGGCGGAGTGGGTATAGTGCACCTGGACAGGCCTACTCTAACTGACCTGGCAGCCAGACTACCTCTCGAACTGGAAGGAAAAGCCTCTGACACAGGCCCTCTCTGTGATTGTGATTACGGAGATGATCCTCCTTGATAGAATTGCGTCTGAAAATTCTTCAGATAATTTTCAGTTACCGACTGACAGGTGACCAGTCTTTCAGTGTCTGGTTACCTTGATCCCTGGTAGTTTGTCGAGACCCTATTGGATCGCCAGCCCCTCATTGGTTCTTCTCAGATGGACTCCCCAACGAACAGCTATTCCACTTGGGATCTTCAGGATTGGGAACTCAGTCGACCACTGGGCTCCCTGCCACAGCTGAAATGTTCCGGACCAACATGGTCCCAGAACCAGGAATACCGTGTGGCACGCGCACCCTGGCCTGGAAGGCCATTACGCCGGGGCGCCGCGATGCGCAGTCACCATAAAGGTGGGTGCCGTTCACCAAAGAAGAACCCAGAATAATGGCGTCTGCCCCATAAATACCCTCCACAGCATGCACATCGAGGCTCAACACTCCTGATTGGCTGCTGGGGAAGAGCACCCAAACCACGACTCCACTGCTGCCACCCATCACCCTGGGGTAGGAACTACACCCCAGTAACAATAGACAGCCCACAGCATAGCCAAGCTGAGGCAGAGACCAGTTTAGAACATAATAATTGGATCAGAGTCAGTTAACACTCTGATCCTTTTCTAAATTTGACTAGCACAATACCTTTTAAAGCGGATCTCCACCCTAAAGTGAAGATCCGCTGATCGGAACCCTCCCCCCCTCCGGTGTCACATTTGACACCTTGCAGGGGGGGGGGGGGTGCAGATACCTGTCTAAAGACAGGTATCCGCACCCACTTCCGGCCCGCAGTCTCGGGCAAAAGACGGGCTTTTCCCGTTGCGTGCTGGGAACTCTCAGCTCCCAGCACACAGCGGGAGCCAATCGCGGGCGCAGCGCGACTCGCGCATGCGCCGTAGGGAACCGGGCAGTGAAGCCGGAGCGCTTCACTTCCTGGTTCCCTCGCCGTGGATGGAGGGGGGAGCAGCAGGGTGACGAGCGATCGCTCATCCTCTGCTGCGGACGCCGCTGGACTCCAGGACAGGTAAGTGTCCTAATATTAAAAGTCAGCAGCTGCAGTATTTGTTGCTGCTGGCTTTTAATATTTGCTTTTTGGTGAACCATCCGCTTTAAGTAACCAGGCGCTACACATGTATTCTCTATTTTTATTCATTCTCTTACTCCTTGGTGGGGGGGGGGGATGGGATGAGTGTCAATACTGGTTGGATTTTTGATCAGCCAACTTAGGTGCTCTTGATCAAGGACATCTGCTGATCCGAGAACTGTAGAGGGGACATTTATTACCAACTATAGCCACAGGTGTTTCTCACCTGGAAGAGGCTGAGTGGGCAGCGGCCGCTGGGCTCTAAGAACAGCCCAACTGGGCAGCCACAGGCTCAATAGCAGGGCATGAGGTATGATGCTGCAGATTTATTAACAAGGATTTAATTGCATGTTAAACGTCCCAGAAATTGCTAAGAAAAGCTGACAACATAACCGGTCATAATTTTACCTGGGATAAGGAAATTTTTAAATTGCTTTTTTAGGAAGCCATTCTATTTGCATCAAACTGACCAAAAACTTGCCCTACTATGGCAAAATGTATGGAACAAATAAATCAAACCACTACAGATCTAAATATTGGCTTCATCTTTCATAAGAAGAGTGTGTAGAGCAAGTTTCTACAAAGCATTTGAAAAGCTTTTAGCTGATTTTAGCTTCCAGCAGCCTTTTAAAATTACATTTTTTAATTCCGTTATTTATTTTCAATGTCCTGATACTGAAACTGACATTTTCTTTAAAGGCTTCAACAATTGATTGCTATGTGCATTGTTCTATAACATACAGAACCCCGTATGTTCAAGGTCTTATGAACACATGGTTGGAAAGTGGTTGATGGCAGCGGCAGTTGCCATTCAGTATTAGTCATACTCTAAAGACATCTCCACTTTTTGTTGCTTAATAAGAAAAATCCCTTTCAAAGTTCCTAGCAATCGCATACATTGGTGTACATACATATGGCAAAAACTGTTTCATGAGCCTATGTGATCATATACTACAACTCAGAGGTGTATCTAGTGAAAATGGCGCCTATGGCTAACACTGAAACTGCACCCTGTGCTGAAATTTTGAGGGGGGCTCAAACAAATTGAAAAACAAAAACAAAACAAAACATCAATTGCAGCCACTGTGCCCATCAAACGCAGCCACTACCATATGTGGATCCGGTCTGGCCAGTCATCGGCCGTCTTGGGTGCACCTGTCACTCCCCTCCCCAGGCTGAAAGAGAAATATTAGCAATTGCTGTGCCGGTGCCACGCTTCAGCAGGGTGGGCGCGGCGCCGGGAGCCACATTAGTGCGGGTAGTGGCCGTGGAAGGACGGGTGGGGTTTTTCATGCAGGGGGGTGGCTTTTTGCCACCCCCTCCCTAATGGCGCCTATGGCACTTGCCATGGCTGCCATACCCTAGATACGCCACTGCTGCAACTTAAAGCTGACCTCTGGGATAAGCAGATATTGTCTAAATACAAGAGACACATATATTCTTATTTAAATCTATATTTCTTCCATAGGTGTGACGTAATCCAGCATGAAATTTCGCTTTTATGCAGAAATCCTGTAATAAAGATCGACCACTACTGCTCTCTCCCCTTGTGCAGGGTGACTGGTCCTGTATCCTCCTCCTCTTGTAGTTCTCTGCAGGTCGCTTATGTGAGTGTGGCCTGCTGGGTTCCACCCACAGCTCTGTGATGCAGGAGCGCTGAACCTTATGGGGAAGTGTTATAATGCAATGGGGGGGGGGGGTAGCGGTCCAACTGGCTACTCACCAGCAACTGTGAGGTCTTGCTGGATTCCAAGTTTCAAAAGACTGAGAGTGTCACATCAACTTGTATAGCTAAAGATTGTAACAATTTTTTTATTTTGCAAAAGCCACTGCGTTTTGAGGGCTCAGCACTTCCTCTTCATCAGGGCTGAAAACCAAATAGTGTAGGTGCCTGGATTTGAAGAAGCAGCTATTTCCGATCTGGGCGCCTACATTATTTAGTTTTTAGCCCTGATGAAGGGGGAGTGCTGAGCTCCCAACACGCATTTTCTGTTGCAAAATATATATATATTTTTTTAAAGGACTGACCAAGCTGGTGTGGTACCCCCATAATTTTAAGATTAAGATTAAGCCCCGTACACACTATGAGAAAATATTGTGGATCCGAGAAAGTTTTTTTCTTTTGTTATTATGATTGCACCGGAATTGCATGGACTCTATGGGACTATCATTTTTTTATTTTTTTTGCAGTTTATTATCATTGATCTCCTGTGGCATTTGATATACATTGTTTATAGGATTTACAAATGCACTGTTTTATGTGTGTGTGTATATATATTTATTATAATTTATTTATTTATTTTTGTATACTTGTTGCATTTGTCACTTTAGAGTGTTTAGTTGAAAACACTTCACTATTTTTTTTTTATTAATTGTGAATCTATAGTGATATATTGGTGCTGTATTGTAGAGGTTGCTTGTAATAGATCTGTTTAGGCTGATTTAGTAAACTGAAGAGAGAGGAAAATGGAGACCAAATGGAGTTATAGCCAAAAGAAGACAGTTTTCGGCTTTCATGTAATGGAGGAAATCTACAAGAATATTGGCTGTCATGGGCAGTAACATGCCATTTTTACTCATTTGTATGTTGAAGGTTTTAATGAATGACTCAATATTTAATTACCATATCTACTAGAGTGCTGCAACATGTGGACTATAAAGTATAGAAATGTTGCTTAGAGATCAATCATCTTCATACCTAATGGAAGTTCAATGACATATTGACATGTATCTGAAAACAATGACATTGAGGTCATGCGGCATCATTGCGTAATGTGTCACGGAGTAAAGACTCAGTTCACTTAAGGCATAAATTATCTTTCTACACAAAGCATTGGTTGTTTGTTTTTCTTTTGTAATAGGATTGGGGTTTTTCTTGCCAGAAAAAGATTGGTGCTTGTAGATTGTGCCTTTTTTGGGGTGATTTAATTCCAATAATGAACGATTGGTCTTAAAATAAAGGGTAGATTTTTTTTTTTATACAAACGCATATACATAGATTCTTGTTACAATTAAGGATATAAATACACTATAATTACAAATAGGGAAATAGAAAAGGGGATAGGGTGACATTGAGATTGAGAAGGGCTCTTCACTAGGCCAAACATGGATTAATTCCAGACCTTTCACACCTGGGTTCTTTATCCAGTCTTGAGACACCCTCTCAGGTAGGTATCAGTGAATTGCATCATTTATCCATCGCTAAAGAAGTTTTACACCAAAGGTCTTTTATGTTTATTCCTATCCTAGGATCAGAGTTGAATCTTTGAACAGATGATTACACAGGATGGCCATATTGATTCTGCCCCCAGCAGGCATGCTACAAAACTGAACAGGTGTCGGTGATAAATAACTCCAGGTAGTGGACAAACAAAAACAAACATCAATTGCAGCCTTGCTGTGCCCATCTAATGCAACCACTGTTCCCATCACTTGCAGCCACTGTGCCAATCAAATGCAGCCACTGTGCCCATCAAATGATGCCACTGTGCCATCAAACGTTCCAACAGTGCCATCAAACTCAAGCCACTGTGCCCATCAATTTCAGCCACTGTGCCCATCAAATGCTGCCACATCCTGACCTCCCTGGGGCCCTAGGCAAAATGACATGTCACATTAAAGTTGAGAAGCGGGGGAGGGGGGACTCTGCCGACAGTGAGGGGGTGTTCTGCTGTCGGAAATTACATCTTACATTAAAGTGAGAAGCTGGGGGTGCTGACTTCTTACCTCTTCAACCCATGCAGCCAGCAAGTTGAGAAGCGGGGTGAGGGACAGAAAATGACTTCTCACTAGGCGGGGCCTCTAGTAATTATGGGGGCCCTCGCAACTTTGCGGGGCCCTTAGTGGCTTGCATAGTGAGCCTATAGGACAGATCGGCCCTGACTGTGCCATCAAATTCCGGCACTGTGCCATCGAATGCCACCACTGTGCTATCAAATGCTGCCACTGTGCCCATCGAATGGCACCACTGTGCTATTAAATGCTGCCACTATGCCATCGAATGCCGCCACTGTGACTCTCTTGCACGTTCACCATCTGCCCAGCACTTACGGGGGGGGGGGCAGCGGGTGATGGCGGTGAGCGGCGTCCTCCATGCTTCACCTCCCGTCTTCTCCTCCTGATAGGCATCCAATCACAGCTCCTGTCATTTCAGCCAATCAGGTGACAGGGAACAGACTAGAGCACCTGGCGCTCCCAGTTCACCTATTTTAAAGCATATTAGAGCTTATGGCTCTAATTAGGTGCTTCAAAAACACGCCCTGCCGCTGTCAAACAGGTGCTATGCATGGATCTATCCATTGGTCATAGAGGGGGTGGCTGGAGAGAGGGGATGGCGCCGTGCGCCCTTATGGATGCACCACCACTGTCTCCAGGGGTCCTACTGTTCAATGAGCTGATCTCAGACATTGTCTAGTCCTTTTATTGACAAATGGTTTTACAATTGTTATCTACCTTAATACAAATCTATTTGCAATTTTCTCTTCTAGAAGGCATATTTAAGTTAGCTTAATACTTCCTTTTTAACAGTGCTGAAAGGTTCCATTATGCTCCTTACTGACCTTACATCACTCTATATAATGTCAAGTACTAAAATAAGGGCACGGATTTAAATGTTATATTATGGTAACACCATTGCCACAATTCTAAAAAGATGTTAAAGCGGAGGTTCACCCAAAAGTGAACCTCCGATTTTCGGAACCCCCCCCCCCATCCGGTGTCACATTTGACACCTTTCAGGGGGGAGGGGGTGCAGATACCTGTATAAAACAGGTATTTGCAACTAGGGTTGTCCCAATGCCTCTTTTTTAGGACCGAGTACAAGTACCGATACTTTTTTTCATGTACTCGCCGATACCGAATACCGATACTTTTTTTAATGTGTCCCCAAATGCAGCCATGTCCCCCCAGCCATGTCCCCCCACATATTGCAGCCATGTCCTGTCCCCCACATACTGCAGCCATGTCATGTCCCCCACATATTGCAGCCATGTCCTGTCCCCCACATACTGCAGCCATGTCATGTCCCCCACATATTGCATATTGCAGCCATGTCCTGTCCCCCACATACTGCAGCCATGTCATGTCCCCCACATATTGCAGCCATGTCATGTCCCCACATATTGCATATTGCAGCCATGTCCTGTCCCCCACATATTGCAGCCATGTCCTGTCCCCCACATGTTGCAGCCATGTCCTGTCCCCCACATATTGCAGCCATGTCATGTCCCCCACATATTGCAGCCATGTCATGTCCCCCACATATTGCAGCCATGTCATGTCCCCCACATATTGCAGCCATGTCATGTCCCCCACATACTGCAGCCATGTCATGTCCCCAACATACTGCAGCCATGTCATGTCCCCCACATACTGCAGCCATGTCATGTCCCCCACATACTGCAGCCATGTCATGTCCCCCACATACTGCAGCCATGTCATGTCCCCCACATATGCAGCCATGTATGGTCCCCATACATGTATATATGATGCCGCCGCCGCCACCGCCGTTAATCCCCTGCATTACAGCGTAGCGCCGCGCACACAGTACAAGCTTCCGTTGTGAATAATTGTAAAGCGCGCGCCGCCATGTTCAGACACTCCCCTTCTCGTGATTGGACGGATTTTGTTCTGGGAAACACTCGGCGCTTCACTTCCCGATTCCCTTATCGAGGATGCCGGCGGGGGAAGCCGAGAGCCGAGCTACCGCTCGGCTTCGGCTGCTGACATCGTGGGCGACTTGGACGGGTAAGTGTTAATTTTTTAAAAGTCAGCAGCAGCTGTATTTGTAGCTGCTGGCTTTAAAAAAATAAAAATTCAGATGAACCACCGCTTTAAGGGAGGCTTTGCTACTGAGATTGTGAATCTCAATTATATGCCGGATAATCTCAGAAGATCATGTTACAATGTATTCAGTTTAAACCTCTGACTTTATGTATAAAATACTTGTTGCAATTAGGTATTAGTCATGAACAAATTGAAATCTTCAGGATATCAAACTAAAATAAAATGGATTTAACATGCACAAAAAAGGAGCATTCTGTTTGTCTGCTCCATCTACCGGGTAATGGATCTGTGTTTTGACATTAGTACTTATGCCGCATACACACGGTCGTTTTTTGCGATGAAAAAAACCGACGTTTTCTGTGAAGTAAAAAACGACGTTTTTGAAACGTCACTTTTCAAAGACAATTTTGCATACACACCATCGTTTTTTCACAAAAAGCAAGGTTACGTTCACCACTCTTTTCCATTGAAGCTCGCTTCATAACTAGCTTCTGGGCATGCGCAGGTTGAAAAACGTCGTTTTGAAAAACGACACAAAATTTTTTTTTTTGGTCGTTTTTTTTAAGACAAAAAACGACGTTTTGCCCACACACGATCAATTTAAATGACGTTTTAAAAAACGTCGGGTTTTTTTCATCGCAAAAAACGACCGTGTGTACGCGGCATTACAGTCAATAATGCATGGTCGGAGGCATAAGTTCCAACAGTATGCTGCTAATTAACTTTGCATTACTGATTGCAACCTTAACAGTGAAAGGTTACAGCAAGGTGGTGTGGGGGTATAATTACTGGACTGTGGGTTCTGAGCTCTCAGTGAGTGTAAGACTTCAGTGCGGTGGGGTAATAGTCTACAATGTTGTTGAGAAATCTTTGTACTTGGAATCTTTTCTGTAGGCATCCTATATGTGGTGAAAAGTCATAATTAGGTCTCTAGGTGAACTGAGGAAGAGGAGGTAACATGCTCTTCACTATGATGAAAGGGAATAACATTTAGAGGAATTACTAGGAGGAAGAGAGCAGAAAAGACGAGAACAAAGAGTGAAAATCTAGATGGAAGAGTTTATGGTGGATGTTATTTTGTCCATAATCACTGATCCCACTAAGCAGTCCATGTAACAGAATAAAAAATATGGGCCAGATTCAGTAAGAAGTTACGCGGCTTATCTCTGTATTCAGAAAACAAGATACGCCAGGATTGAGTTAAAATACGATCGTCGTAATTGTATTACGCCGTCGTATCTTAACTGCATTTTTAAGATGGCCGCTAGGGGCGTTCCCGCTGATTTACGCCTAGAATATGTAAATCAGCGAGATACGCCTATTCACGAATGTACGCCCGGTCGACGCAGTGAATTTATGCCGTTTACGTAAGGCGTTTTCCGGCGTAAAGATAAACCACCAAACAAAATGGCGCATCCTATGTTAAGTATGGACGTCGGGACCGCGTCAAATTTTTCAGATTTCACGTCGTTTGCGTAATTTGTCTGTGAATGGGGATTTACGTCAATTACGTTTACGTTGAAAACAATGCGTCGTAGCGTCATAATTTGAAGCATGCGCACTGGGATACGTCCACGGTCAGCGCATGCGCAGTTAAAAAAAAAAACTTAAAAAACGTGGGGTCACAACACATTACCATAAAACACACCCACCTCATTCACATTTGAATTACCCAGGCTTACGCCAGCCCATTTACGCTATGCCGCCGTAACTTAGCTTGGTGAATACAGCGTAGCGTATCAGAGCTACGTTACGCTCGCGTAATTTTAAACCGGGCTACCTGTATCTGGCCCTATATGTACAAATGTGCTTTTTGTGTATTCAAGGGTACAAATACAATATAACCATAGTAAAGCTGGTCATACATTATACAATTTTATTATTCAATTTCCTTATATTACTATATAGTGCAAGGGCCTGCCTGACTGCATTCAAATTGAAAGTCTTAAAGTGGTTGTAAAGGTAATTTTTCCCCCCCCTTAAATAGCTTCCTTTACCTTAGTGCAGTACTCCTTCACTTACCTCATCCTTCCATTTTGCTTTCAAATGTCCTTATTTCTTCTGAGAAATTCTCACTTCCTGTTCTTTTGTCTGTAACTACACACAGTAATGCAAGCCTTTCTCCCTGGTGTGGAGAAAGCCTCTTGAGGGGGGAGGGGGCGAGCAGGATAGTTAGGACGTCCACTAACATACAGCTCTTTTATCTATCTGCAAAGTAGAGAGCGTCCTGACCCTCATGCTTGCCCCCTCAAGAGGCTTTCTCCACACCAGGGAGAAAGCCTTGCATTACTGTGTGGAGTTACAGACAGAAGAACAGGAAGTGAGGATTTCTCAGAAGAAATAAGGACATTTAAAAGCAAAATGGAAGGATGAGGTAAGTGAAGGGGGACTTCACTAAGGTAAAGGAAGCTATTTAGGGAAAACATTTTTTACTTTTACAACCCCTTTAAAGCGTGGGTTCACCCTAAAAAAAAATGTCTAACATTACATTGAGCCGACTTATGAGACTGACAGTATGATGGTGTTTTTTTTTTTTTCTGTACATACCGTTTTATGGCTATTTTCACCCCCGGCTTCCGGTTAGTGAATCCCGCGGGAGTGGGCATTCCTATTCACAGGCTAAGTGATTGACGTGCTTCCAACCGGCGCATACTGCACGTCACGAGTTGCCGAAAGAAGCCAGACTGCAAGTCGGCTCTATACGGTGCTATATGGCGCCTGCGCACTGATGCTCGGCTTCTTTTGGCAACTCGTGACGCGCAGTATGCGCCAGTCGGAAGCACGTCAATCACTTAAGGTTTTACCTCTTATTATATGGATTTGGTAAATCTAAAGGAAAATTATACAAGAAGATTGTATAATGTATGGCCAGCCTAAGCCTAGTCACTATGATGTGGTCCATCAGCACTAAGACCCAGTGCTGTCTGACAGCATCATTTTACGTTCAGGCAGCGGTCCCACTTGTAAAATACATGTAGATAAAATACACCATTTAGGCACCTCTTTCAGATCACTATGAAAGTACAGTAAAACTAGGGTTGTCCCGATACCACTTTTTTAGGACCGAGTACAAGTACCGATACTTTTTTTCATGTACTTGCCGATACCGAATACCGATACTTTTTTTAAATGTCATGTGACAGTTTTCAAACCACAATACAGACTAAGGATATTTTCTTTAGAATTATGAAGAACTCGAACTCAAGACATTATAAAAGAATAAAAATGAGTAAAAATGAATAAAAATGTTTTATTTTCTTGTCACGCAGTAGTAAAAAACTCAAAGAATTTTCACAGAACATGTTGATAAATACAAAAAAAGTATTCTCTTTAGGTATCGGGAGCATTTGCGCGAGTACAAGTACTCCCACAAATACTCGGTATCGGTCCCGATACCGATACTAGTATCGGTATCTGGACAACCCTAAGTGAAACCTTGGTTTGAGAGTAACTTGGTTTAAGAGCGTTTTGTAAGACAAGCAAAATTTAAAAAAAAACTTTGATTTGATATACAAGCGATGACTTGATATACAAATAGCGTCATGTCACAACTTTGTATAAAAAATAAGAAATGTGTCTCTATGGCCACGTACACACGTACGGATTTATCCGATGGAAACGGTCCTCGGACCGTTTTCATCGGATCTGTCCGCCGGGCTATTTTGGTCCGATGGCGTGTACACACCATCGGATCAAAATCCCCGCCGGCAGACAGCGCGGTGACGTGGCGGTGACGTTGACGCCGCCACATCACCGCACCAGGAAGTAAACAACTTCCACGCATGCGTCGCATCCATAAGATGTGAGTGTACTGACCAGCGGACATATCCGACGGACATGTCCCCGGCGGACAAATTTTAAAGCATGTTTTAAAATTTGTCCGCCGGTCAGACATGTCCGCTAGCCCATACACACAATCGGATTTGTCCGCTGAACTGGTCCGTCGGACCAGTTTGAGCGGACAAATTCGATCGTGTGTACGCGGCCTAAGTGTAGCAATATGGTTAAATTTAATGAAGGTACAACATTTAGCAACTCACATGGTTGATGATAAAAACAGGCGCATTTAAGTATGCAGATATGCGGGGTAAAGCTGTCCACATGGACCATCCTTTGCACCACCATCAACGTCATCCCTTCCACACTGCCCTCCATGAGCGTTTCAAGCCAAGTTTTACTTAATGTGCCCGTTTTAAACATCAACAATGTGAGTTGCTAAATGTTGTACCTTCATTAAATGTAACCATATTGCTACTCTTAGTAAACTCTCTTCTGTTTTATACTCTGTAGCTCCTGCTGGATTTTGCTTCTAATCCCCTTGTAGAGGCTGGCATCACATTGCTATAATATTTTTATATGGACTATAAACTGAAGGATTTATGAATAAATGGTTGTGGAACTAAATTGTCTGAGTTTCCAATATTTTTTATTGGATAATTTGCTTTGATATACAAGCGCTTTGGATTACAAGCATGTTTCCAGAACGAATTATGCTCACAATCTAAGGTTTTACTGTAATTAGAATGCTGGTGTGTTGTTCATTGTTTCAGAATAGTGCAAGCAACACTAGACTTATTGAACCCCTACCCCCATGTACAACTGTCTTTTGTCCTCAAACTTCAATAAATTGATTAGCCTTGGTATTACAGAAACAAGACATTATTATATGCTTTTGGTAAATCTAAAGTAAAATTGTACAATAAAATTGTATGATGTATGGCCAGTCTAAGCCTAGTGACCGTGATGTGGTCCATCACCCCTGGGACCTAGTGCTGCCTGACAGCATAATTTTGTGTTTAGGCAGCGGCCCCACTTGGCAAAGAAATTTAGATAAAATCCACCCCACCAGGCCAGCTCCATTTTGTCCTCCTACTTCAATTGGTTGGCTAGCCTAATGCCGCGTACACACGGTCGTTTTTTGCGATGAAAAAAAAACGACGTTTTTTAAAACGTCATTTAAATTGATCGTGTGTGGGCAAAACGTCGTTTTTTGTCTTCAAAAAAACGACCCAAAAAAAATTCCAACATGCTTGAATTTTTTGTGTCGTTTTTCAAAACGTCGTTTTTTGTTTCACAAAAAGTCACCGTGTGTAGCAAAAACGTCTTTTAAAACGACGTTTTTCAACCCGCGCATGCCCAGAAGCTAGTTATGAAGCGAGCTTCAATGGAAAAGAGTGGTGAACGTAACCTCGCTTTTTGTGAAAAAACGATGGTGTGTATGCAAAATTGTCTTTGAAAAGTGACGTTTCAAAAACGTCGTTTTTTACTTCACAGAAAACGTCGTTTTTTTTCATCGCAAAAAACGACCGTGTGTACGCGGCATTAGTCTCACCCAAACAAAATCAGACATCTTAGGCACATCAGGGCTGAAGCCCCATACACACGGCCAAGGTTCTCAGGCAGAAACCAACGAGAACCTCGCTGGGATCCTCATTCTGCCGAGAACCTCGGCCGTGTGTACGGATTCGCTGCGCCCAGTCCGTCGGGAAACCTGTTGAGCAAATAGAGAGCACGTTTTCTATTTGCTCGACGGCCCGTCGGGATGAATGGCTGGTCGCCTTTCCCGACGGGCTGGTCGCCGAATCTGCCGGCCAGCCGAGAACCTCGACGGGCAGAACAATGTGTTCCGCCCGTCGAGTTTCTTGGCCGTGGGTACGGGGCCTGAAAGGTTTCTGTGTTGTATTTAGCAAGAATTCACCCCTGGACGGCTTTAAAGTGAAGTACCACTCGGTACAGCTCTAAGCCCTCTCCAGCTGCAGCTTATTTCAGCCTGCCATAGACTTTGGCAGGCGGCAAGCAGTGGCGCTGAATGTTGCACCTGTGCCTTCTGGGTGCCCTAAAATGCCAGAATTGCACACACAGCAGCTATGCACCCCATGGGCAAGGGGCATAACAGATAAGAAAGGTAGAGGATCCCTCTTTTTAATCATTCAGCTAAGTGTAATTGGAGCTTTAGCTATTCGTGTAAACATGGCTTCCCCGTTCTTCACTGTGGCGTCGTCGTCGATCCTGTGATCCCTGTTATAGGGATACACAATCGATGATGTCACACCTACAGCCACACCCCCTACAGTTAGGTCACACATAACCCCTTTAGCGCCTCCTTGTGGTTAACTCCCAAACTGCAATTGTCATTTTCACAATAAACAATGCATTTTAAATGCATTTTTTGCTGTGAAAATGACAATGGTCCCAAAAATGTGTCAGAATTGTCTGATGTGTCTGCCATAATGTCGCAGTCACGAAAAAAAAACGCTGATCGCCGCCATTAGTAGTAAAAAAAAAAAAAACGAATTAATAAAAATGCAATAAAACTATCCCCTATTTTGTAAACGCTATAAATTTTGCGCAAACCAACCGATAAACGCTTATTGCGATTTTTCTTTATACCAAAAATAGGTAGAAGAATACGTATCGTCCTAAACTGAGGAAAAAATAAAAATTTTTATATATTTTTGGGGGATATTTATTATAGCAAAAAGTAAAAAATATTGAATTTTTTTCAAAATTGTGGCTCTATTTTTGTTTATAGCGCAAACAATAAAAACCACAGAGGTGATCAAATACCACCAAAAGAAAGCTATATTTGTGGGAAAAAAAAAAACGCCAATTTTGTTTGGGAGCTACGTCACACGACCGCGCAATTGTCTGTTAAAGCGACGCAGTGCCGAATCGCAAAACCTGGCCGGGTCCTTTAGCTGCCTAAAGGTCCGGGTCTTAGGTGGTTAATTCCAAACTGAACAACATTGAGAAACCAACTTAATTCATAAAATGTAGGAATAGTTACAATTGTTTTAGAATTGTACACATTTTTAAAACAAAAATGTTTAAATAATAAATAAATGACACAAAAAACTATAGCAGAACAATAAAATAACCACCTTGCTATCCAGGCAAAGCTTCTCCATTAATTGTATTTATGACATCATAGCTGCTGAAATATATTTTCATACATGATGCTTCAAATCCCCCTGCTGGGAATGACCAAATGTGGAATGTGACCAAATAAAAGGGCATTGCTGGAATATGACCAAATAGTGTGACCTTTCTTGAAGGATCTTAGTGAAGTAATTTTCAGGCAGAGTCACTATTTGTTTTGCCTGAATGTCATTTAAACCCACTCATCAGCAACACAACTTGATCTGGAATTTGTCAATATGACCAGCAATAGATTAAAGCCAGAGCACTATTACCTGCAGAAAGGGTCTGTGCTTCTGCACTTATCCATTTATGGTAGTTACCGTATTTATCGGCGTATAACACGCACAGGCGTATAACACGCACCCTAACTTTAAGATGGAAGTTTCAGGAAAAAAACTTTTCGCAGCCCCCTGCGTATAACACGCAGGCACAGTTTACCCTCTATTTTCAGGGTAAAAGTGAGTGTTATACGCCAATAAATACAGTATATTAAATCGCAACTCTAACCCAAGCTTTTGTCTACGATTTCACAGAGTGAGGAAAGGATAGAACCTTTGTCAGATTTTGACTGCAGGTCTGTGACCCCATTGGGGATATTTTCCTCCACTTCTTGTCACGACACAAAACTATGGGAAGTATCTCCAGTTGGGATACAGACTGCAAAGCACCTTTTTTTCAGTAAAATGGGAAGGGTTAGAAAAGTGGTGTCAAACTCAATTTCATCGAGGGCCGCATCAGCATCACAAAAGGGCCAGTTGTATGTGTAAGATTAGATGTCCAGCGCATCCCCTCCCCTTACATTTAGATGTTAAGAGCCACCCACCATCAGAAGTGGAGTCCCCCACTCTCCCTTACATCACAGAGCACCCCCGATCCTTGTGCTGCTGCTGGAAAGAAGCTGGATGCATTGCTTAAAGCGGGGGTTCTGCGGGTTTAGACATTTTTTTTTTCAATCTTCAAAGCCTGGTAACAGAGCTACCTAGGTACTACTCACCTGCTATGCGCTGCTATGTCCGTTCGCTCCGTTTTCGTTTGAAAGAAGAAGTTATAAAACATCCTCCAGGGCTTTTTCATCTTGCTTGTGGGCATTTTGAATCCCACAAACAAACACTTCCTGGATTTCTTCACGAAATGCCCCCATCATGCACCGCAGGATCTCGCGCATGTGCTGTGTTAACGGAGAGCAGCGTGAGCCTCGCCGTCAACACTTACTGATTACAGTCAGTACCATGACAACGGCTGACGTCATTTAGAATACACCCCCCCCCCCCCGTTGTAATCCCAGGAGTCCTTGCACACAGATCACATTACGCCGAGAGTCGTCGGGGAAAAGGAGCGACACGCCCACTCCCCCGCAGGGAAGAAGACCCAGAAGTCAGCAAGAATACAGGTAAGGGTACACATATGACAAAAAATGACAACGCAGCAGTGATTTACTAAGGCTGGAGACAGGTTAGCTATAAAGTTCAATTTGAGGGTGAACCTCCGCTTTAACCACTTAAGCCCCGGACCAATATGCTGCTAAATGCCCAGAGGCATTTTTACAATTCGGCACTGCGTCGCTTTAACAGACAATTGCGCGGTTGTGCGACGTGGCTCCCAAACTAAATTTGCGTCCTTTTTTTCCCACAAATAGAGCTTTCTTTTTATGGTATTTGATTGCCTCTGCGATTTTTATTTAATTGCACTATAAACAAAAATAGAGCGAAATTTTTGAAAAAAATCAATATTTTTTACTTTTTGTTATAAGAAAAATCGAATAAACTAAATTTTAGTCAAACATTTAGGCCAAAATGTATTCAGCCAAATGTAAAAAAAAAATCGCAATAAAATTTTTTAGCTACCTGGCGGTAACAGCGACACTAATACAGCGATCAGAAAAATGATCGCTTAGTGACGCTGGCAATAGGGGGTGAAAGGGTTAACTAGGGCGGTGATCAAGGAGTTAAACCTTTATTAGGGGGGGGGGTACGGGGGCTACCCTGGACCTAACACTAACTGCCTGTCACACTAACTGTCACACTGACACTAAATGCTGTGATCAGTAAATATATGATCACTGCAATCGGTGACACTGTGACAGGGGGCTGGGGGGGGTGATCGGAAGGGGTTAAATGTGCCTATGTGTGTGGTGTCAGTGTAGTGTTGGTGCAACTTACTGTGATGTCTTCTCTCCTCTCGTTGGATTGAAAATACTGCCGAGAGGAGAGCTGACATCACTTCCTCTGCCTGTGTTTACATTATATAGACAGAGGAAGTCACACGGCGGAGGCTCAGGGGATTGGCTGGGAGCGATCACGAGGGGGCGGACAAAAACGAACAGCCGCCCCCCCATCCCGGATCGCTCCCGCAGGTAAGACGCCCGCCGCATTTAGCGGGGGAGGGGCCCTATCGGACCCCCGACCCGCAAGAAGGCAGGGACGTACATGTACCCCCATCTCGCTGTACGTGCCATTCTGTGGATGTACATATACATGCGGGGGGCGTTAAGCGGTAAAAAGCAGAAAGTAAGGGTCTTCAGGAGGGGTGTTTGACACCTGGGGGTTAAAAGATTTGTCAGGTTGTTTTTACTGCTAAATAAAAGAACAAATTCTTCTGGACAGCCGCACACGGAATAAGAATTGCCTTTATTGTAAAATCCAAAAATAGAAAACGGCACTACATGTCACAGCACACCGGTAAAGCTGACGCGTTTCACACTGTATTAGTGTTTAAAAAGCGTGCTCTTTTGTTTTGCAATCACACATGCATTGCCTGCACCCGTGGTTCTGGGAGAAGCAATCACCTCGAAGACTTCCACACCTGAGCGGTATTTTTCTCTTTTGCTCAGGTTGTGTTTACTGTTTGTCTTCATGTTCCAGTGACAATCACTTCACGTGAAATCTGCCCAATAGTGTACAAATTAAGGAAGAATAGGGTACTAGGCAAGGAAATACAGTATCTCACAAAAGTGAGTACACCCCTCACATTCTTGTAAATAGTTTATTATATCTTTTTATGTGACAATACTGAAGAAATTGCACTTTGCTACAATGTAAAGTAGTGAGTGTACAGCTTGTATAACAGTGTACATTTGCTGTCCCCTCCAAATAACTCAACACACAGCCAATAATGTCTAAACTGCTGGCGACAAAAGTGAGTACACCCCTAAGTGAAAATGTCCAAATTGGGCCAAAAGTGTCAATATTTTGTGTGGCCATCATCATTTTCTGACACTGCCTTAACCCTCTTGGGCATGGAGTTCACCAGAGTTTCACAGGTTGCAACTGGAGTCCTCTTCCACTCCTCCATGACAACATCACGGAGCCAGTGGATGTTAGAGACTTTGTTGCTCCTCCACCTTCCGTTTGAGGATGCCCCACAGATGCTCAATAGGGTTTAGGTCTAGAGACATGCTTGGCCAGTCCATCACCTTTATCCTCAGCTTCTTTAGCAAGGCAGTGGTCGTCTTGGAGTTGTGTTTAGGGTCGATATTACGCTGGAATCAGAGGCGTCGTTAGGCCCTGGCTAGGGGGGCTGGAGCCCCGAATGTGCCCCCGAAAAGCCCCGAGTCTCATGGCCGCAGGTCTGAATTATTAGCCCCGAGTGATCGGTGAGCGCCGGGACTGATCTGATCCAGAGCGCTGCCGAATGTGCTGCCGAATGCAGCCGAGTGCCATAGCAGCAGGTCCGCCTTCTGGAGCCAGGATTGGTCAGTGAGCTGTCCATCAAAGGCGCGCGCTGCGCAGTGCTGTTATGATGGACATCACAGTGGACCAATGGGCTATCGCGATTCGCGGTCGGGACGTGATGACGCGTCACGTCATGCACGGCTGGCCCCTTCAGAACGGGAGACAAATCGCGCCAAGCGTGATGTCACGCACAGCCAGGCTGGAGTCTGTTATGAGGAGGTGGACCGTGGCGCCGGCGGCCAGCCAGACAGTGTGACAGGAGAGGACACCCGAGCACTGCAGGTACAAGGAGGCTACAGAAAATGATGTGGCAAATCTTCTGAAACAAAAAATGACTCCTTAAACGAACAGCTCTCGGCTCTCTGTTTGCACTGACAGGGGATGGATGGATGTCTTCCACTTATCTGATCGGATTTCCTCCTGGTGTCCAGTGGTGAAGGCTAAATCCCCAGTATGTTCCTCGATGGTGATTAAAATAAATATAAATAAAATAATATTAATACAAGTGGTGTAGTAAAAACTGTGCAGTAACACAATACCCAGAAGTACTGCTGTGCAAATGTAAACGAACACAAAAATATCTGTAGATCAGTGCAAAAAACTGCAAAAAGAGTGTGCTAGTAGTGCCACAAATTGCACCAGTATTCACAGTGTAAAGATTGTTCAATAATGTAAAGATGGTATTGGTATATGCAGTTAATAGATTAATGTCCCATGTAATAAATGAGAGGGTCAATGCTCCAGTGTTTCCAAATTCCTGATGAGATCATTTCCTAATTGTAGTATTGAACCATGGTGACTCTCACCTTACAAATAAAAAAATGCAGGCACATTGATACTGTATCTTCCACCATATGGGTGTTTGGATGCCCAGATAGATATTGCACTGCTTCTCTCCTCACACATCCACGATTGTTCTGTTAGCAACTTATCACTGGAAGAGGAGAGGGGAAAGCAGGGGGGAGAAGCAAAAGAAACCCCAGCCCGTGCCCAAGGATAAGCAAGGAGGAGAGGAGACTTCTATGTTGTAGTATTTTTTTTAAATAAAATTGAATTTTAATTATTTTTAAATTAATTTTAATTTTATAGTGTTACTAAACCCACAAAAGTAAAAGCACCGTGGAACCTAAAGGTGGTAATCCCCTGCATTGTGTAAAAAGGCTGTTTGACCATGTGTTTTGTAATCCTCCCCTTCCACTGTCCCCAATCCATCCTTTGATAAAACAGAGCCTATGGAGTCACTCTGCAGATGCTCAGTTTTGTGTGTATTGTTAGAAAGATTTTTTTATTCTTGGGAAGGTGCCTGCGATCACCACAAGGCCAATCAGAACTGTCCAGACAGAGGGTCAGAAGTCATGCAGCCTTATAGGACTGTCAGAGTAGAAAACTCCTCCTACAAACTTTACCCAGACACTGATAGAAGTCACAAGACTGCTATATACCACTCATGAGAAAAATGTAATTAGAAGTTTATATTTACTTAGCCAGGTCAGTGTAGTGTTTGTATGTCAGGTGTAGGTAGGTGATGAGGTCAGTGTATGTCTCTTCTGCCCATCAGTGTACAAGTAGGTGAGGTTGGTGTAATGGTCAGTGTGTCAGGTAGGTGAGTTTTAGTGCCTATCATTGATGCGCAGCACTGGTAGGCCAGGCAGAAAGCAGCAAGTTAGCTTACCTCCTGTCACACAATGCCACCTCCCTGCGAAAAACACCAGAAAAATGACCACCCCGGATCCCCTCACAGTGCCACCTCTGGCCTTCGGGCTGAAGCCCCTGATCTTTTTGACACCTAGCAACGCCCCTGGCTGGAATACTGCCCTGCGGCCCAGTCTCTGAAGGGAGGGGATCATGCTCTGCTTCAGTATGTCACATTACATGTTGGCATTCATGGTTCCCTCAATGAACTGTAGCTCCCCAGTGTCGGCAGCACTCATGCAACACCAGACCAGACCATGATACTCCCACCACCATGCTTGACTGTAGGCAAGACATACTTGTCTATGTACTCCTCATCTAGTTGCTGCCACATACGCTTGACACCATCTGAACAAAATACGTTTATCTTGGTCTCAGACCACAGGACATGGTTCCAGTAATCCATGTCCTTGGTCTGCTTGTCTGCAGCAAACTTTCTTGTGCATCATCTTTAGAAGTCTCTATCCAGACAGTATTCAGGCTTCATTAATAATAGTTATTTTTCAGATGTGACTTGAGTCACACAGAATCCTATGCCAATGAAAATCACATTGTCTTCAATGGTGCCCGTTGACTGTAAAATGTATGCAATTCAGCACACCGGTTACCCTGCACATCTTGGTTTGCATATAAAAAACACAGAATTATGGTGAAAAAATAATAAAGAAAATATTAGATCCCCCGTAGAGATCCTCTTTTTCCCCCCAAAGGAATGGTTGTAGGAGGTGAAAAGCCTGTAAAATAGCTAAGGGCAATATTAAAAAATCATATAACATTTTTATCTGGTGTCACACAATGTGAGTATGGAATTCCCAAACTTATCACTTGTGACACGACACATGTCGTTTATGCACTCCAGTGCCCTTGTGGGCTAATTTACGTGGAACGTATGAAACAGCCTTTAAAGAAGAGAATAGCAGAGCATGTACAGAACATCATTAGGGATACAGTGTGTATCACAGCATGTCAGAACATTTTGCTCATTGTCATGCAAAAGATGCAAAATTTAAAAAAGCGCACAAAGGGTTAAATCCAACATGTATGAGAACTCTTTATAGCTGCTGGACAGCTGTACACTGCTCTCTACCACCATGCTGAGGATGGACACATGCCACAGATGAGGTCTCCTGATATTTTCATGTCTTTTAACACTCAACGATCTTGAAAGTGCTTTTAACCCTTTGTGCACTTTATTAAATTTTGCATACTGCACTCAGAGACGGCTTTCTGTTTCTTTTTTTATACTGGCTTTAAGGCTTCAACTTAAGCACAAGAGTTGCTTCTCCTCTAACCAAAGTGCTGCCAGAAGTGCCATCTCATCACTATCATCCCTCTGACCAGCTATCCACCTCCACCAGAGCGCCCTTATCCAGGGCTGGTGCAAGGATTTTTTACACCCTAGGCAAAACCTAATTTTGCCGCCCCCCCATTGACTCCACCCCCTTTGCACTGTCCATGTATACACCACCTTTTTATAGACTGCTACCATTGGGGGGGGGGGGAGTCAGTCACTGGCCCAGCGCATGATACGCATGCAGTGTATGTGGGAGCCTGAATGGGAGGGCACTGGCACGGCGCCCCTGACTAATGTGCGCTGTAGGCTGCTGCCTACCTTGTCTATAGGTAGTGTCGGCCCTGTACAGGGTATACGTACAAAAATAATCAAGGCACTGTTGATCAGTGCAGGCCCATTAGTGTCGCCTATCTGTGCCACCTACAAGTCTCCATCAGTGCCATTTATCAGTGCAGCCTCATCAGTGCCACCACTTAGTGCCCATCAGTGTTGCCTCATCAGTGCCCATTATTGGGGAATCCCTCATGGGGACAGCAGGTGTACAGACTTGGGAACTCAGCACAGGGATGGTGGGAACCCCTCATAATGGGCACAACAGGTGTACAGACCCAGACACTCAGAACAGGGATGGTGGGAACCTCATAATGAGCACAGTGGGTGTACGGACCCGGGAACTCAGCACAGGGTTGGTGGGAACCTCATAATGAGCACAGCGGGTGTACAGACCAGGGCAACTCAGCACAGGGATGGTGGGAACCTCATAATGGTCACAGCGGGTGTACAGACCCAGGAACTCAGCACAGGGATGGTGGGAACCTCATAATGAGCACAGCGGGTGTACAGACCAGGGGAACTCAGCACAGGGATGGTGGGAACCCCTCAAAATGAGCACAGCAGGTGTACAGACCCAGGAACTCATCACAGGGATGGTGGGAACCTCATAATGGGCACAGCAGGTATACAGCCCCGGGAACTCAGCACATGGATGGTGGGAACCTCATAATGAGCACAGTGGGTGTACAGACCAGGGGAACTCAGCACAGGGATGGTGGGAACCTCATAATGAGCACAGCGGGTGTACGGACCTCTGGACAGGGAGGCCAGCATTTACTAGAACTGATTGGCTGTTTTTTCTTCCTGCAGCTGCTGACTGCTGGTGGAAGGGAGATGAGGAAAATACCCCTTTTAGATGCTACAAGTGGAGGAAAATACAGCCCAGTTCTAGTAAATGCTGCACCCCCAGCTGCACTAGCATCAGCAGTACCTAGAATACATAGGGACTAGTAGGCAGCAGCCTGACTTGTAGGCGGTGTTTTCTATGGGTGGTCACCACCAGCAGAAGAAAGAAACTTAAATAAATACACTGACCGCCCCACACAGCACTGATCAGTGATACCAGCTCCAGCAACAGCATACTGTATGTATCATGGCCAAGCACTCACCTACACTCTCGGCTTCCAATCTCCTGCGCTGTGACCTGTGCAATGTGAGGGGGGGGGGAGGACATTCCAGGGAGGCTGCTCGGGGTTATCAGGAGGAAGAGCTGAGTTGAACTCTGGTGTGTGTCATCCCGACCTTAACCCCCCTGCCGGTATCCCCGAGCGTGACTCGGGGTGTATTTTTTATGTAAAAATCGATATCCCCGAGTCGCGCTCGGGGTGAATATGCAGAGCCTGCAGCGCGCTGGCTTACCTTGTATCCAGGCTGGGTATACTGTACTTACCTTGTCCCTGGATCCAGCGATGCATCCCCGCTGTGTGAGCGAGTGGCGTGCTCCATTCGACTCACACAGTGCCCGCGAGCCGCCGATCTCCGTTCCCTGCGACGTAACGGCGCACGGGGGCGGAGACCGGCGGCAAATTCAAAAAAGTAAACAAACACATTACATACAGAATACTGTAATCTTATAGATTACAGTACTGTATGTAAAAAGTACACACCCCCCTTGTCCCTAGTGGTCTGCCCAGTGCCCTGCATGTTCTTTTACATAATAAAAACATTTTTTTTGTGCCTGCAAACTGTAGATTGTCCATAGCAACCAAAAGTGTCCCTTTATGTCAAAAGTGATTTTAGAGCAGCTAGAAAACAGCAATAATAAATGATAATCACTTGCAGAATTGAGCGATAGCGATTTGTGGGGAAATTCGTCATAAAAAAATAAAAGTAATGACAGCGACAATTCTGCAACTGAGCAAATTTCAGTGATTTTGATTTGATTACATTAGTGAATAATTTTTATTATAATTACATTATTATTTGTTATAATTATTTATAGTTATTTATTATATTATAATTTTATGATTTTGTGTTTCAAACTTTATCATACCTGGGATGTCTACTAGACTCTGGTTTGGACAAATTTAAGTGAGTTATTCCTAAAAATTGCAGGCCTACAGTATAAAACGCAGAATTTCCATGCAAAATAATTGTACCGCTTTTGGTACGTAATTCCAGACAGAATCATACCGCCAGGGAGGTTAAGGAACTTTTCACTGTCGTATAACGGAGGCGGGCTGAGTGAGTACAGAGTGCAGTTTGCGGAGCAGTCAGTGGTGTGTAATAGGCGGCATTTTCAAACAGCAGTCGTGGTATTTTTCTCCTCTAATGTCTCCCAGTTCATAATACACAGGGTGTGCGGCTCCCTAGCTAGGACTTCAGCGTGTGTGTCAGTGCTCAGGAGGAGTGTCGGGAGCTGGTGAAGACACTTCCAGGCTGCTGTGTGTATTCTCGGTAGGAGGGGAGCGCAGTTCACTCCCATACAGTGCGGAGCGGCATCACCAAAAATCACCTGCTTTCCCCAGTGACTGAGCCATGCAATCTCCGCACCCCCCCCCACCTTCCTTGTGTTTGTCAGTCATCTCAGACTGACACCCGACTCTCCACACAAGGGCAAGACTATGTCTTCTCCACACCAAAAAGCTGTGTACACAGCAGCTGTAGTTGCGCTCTTGATGACAGTGTGCTCTAGGCGGCTGCCTAATCCGCCTAGTGGTAGTGCCGGCCCTGCCCTTATTTCCTCTCTGTCTTAAATCCAGTATAGACTGGCTTTAAGGCTGGGTTTACATCCATGGAAATTGGATGTGGGTTTCCCTGCATCAAATTTGCACAACAGGGACCCCATGGAGCCGGTTCACATATCTCTGTTGCGGCTGCGGAGCTTGTGGCTGTGGCTGTGTCTTTGGCTCCATTTCAAAGCCAAATTCAGGCAAAAATTCAGCCCTGATTCATCCCAGAAATAGAGAACAGGGATACACCAGACCCCTGCTGCGAGTCGCATCCGTTGGAGGTGAGAAAATGGTCAGCTCAATACTAAACACCACTAAACTATTTGAGGCAATATGGGAGCCCTCATCCCAAGAATCCCGGCGACTTCCGCGAACGATTAAAGTCTGCAGCTGGCAACACTCTCCTCTCTTTTCTTTTCTCTCTTTTCTACCTTCTATCCCTTCATTTTTTTTCTTTTGTTCTTTTTTTTTATAGGAGTCAATTTTACTCTGACCGCTTGAGTTGGAGATTGTTTCTTCAACGGTAACACAACCACAGGAGGTATTGTATACTTCAGATGATATCATTAGGATACTCCAGGTTAAGCCGAACCCCTAGAGTTTAGCAATATATCCCTCGCTCTGGGAATCTCACGCGGCTCTGGAAGTTTCAGTTATTTCACAGCCGCAAGACCAGTCCTGTCTCTAACGGCGCACTGCCTGAATTTAACCACTTAGTCAGTCCCCGGCACAGTGTGTACCCATAGGGGTTGTCGGGACGGACATTGGAACTAAGTGCACTTACCAGGTATACCTACTTTCACATGATCGTTAGTACAAAGTAAAGTAGGGTAACCTAATTAATACCGAGTGACGGTTGTTAATCTAAGTTGAATACTTTAATATGTATTGTGTGTATTTCGCTCCGCCCAGGATGTTCTGGTGGCATTAAATTGTACTGTACTGCTCTTCAATAAATTTATTTTGGAAAAAAAAAATGCTAGTGTTAGAAAACTTCCATCTAGTTGGCGCAGAGAAAGGACATTACAGAGCTAATATTTAAGGCAGCAAACCTGTCCCTATACTAGGAGCATTGTGAAATCTGGCTGCAGTGGATTATGGCCTGATCTGGCCTAAAATATTTCAAAAGAGCTACAGAGATGAAGCACCTGCAAGTGACTACTGTGTTGATCTTTAGATCGGTCCATATGTTTCTCTAGAGCCTGCTTTAGCTTAGGCTGTGTTCAGTTTCAAATGCTGATGTGGTGAAAAAAAAATGACCAAATATACACTAAAATAATCGATTTTTTGTATCCAGCTATACAGGAATGATATTATTATCATTAAGGTCGTTTTACATAAAATATACATTCTACTGCAATCTTTTTAAAATGGTAGTTTCAATAAAGACAATAAATCAGATTGCAACAATGTTCATAATCAGCAAGATCTTGAGTAGGTTAATGAAGCAGGAATAGAAGGACAGCCTTAGTTTGGAAGGATGGTAAAATAATCCATTTGCCAGTAAATTAAACCTGCAACTTGGGTAAATGGTTTAATGAATAGAGCCCTTGTTAATAGCTCTAATGGCCTTTGTGGCGTAACTTTATGCGAGCACCTATTTCTCAGTGATAATTATTTTACCTAATCAGAGTGCGCTTGTACTATATATGCAGTATATTAACCACTTAAGACCCAGACCAATATGCAGGTAAAGGACCAGGCCCTTTTTTGCAAATCGGCACTGCGTCGCTTTAACCACTTAAGCCCCGGACCAATATGCTGCTAAATGCCCAAAGGCGTTTTTACAATTCGGCACTGCGTCGTTTTAACAGACAATTGCGCGGTCGTGCAACGTGGCTCCCAAACAAAATTTGCATCCTTTTCTTCCCACAAATAGAGCTTTCTTTTGATGGTATTTGATTTCCTCTGCGATTTTTATTTTTTGCGCTATAAACAAAAATAGAGCGCCATTTAAAAAAAAAAAAAACAATGGGGTAGATTCACATACACTTAATATTCCGCTGCGTAATCGAAATACTCTACGTTGCCGTATTTTACCAGGCTCTACACCGAATCCTGGTAGATTTTTGCCCGTACGCTACGGCGGCGTAGTCTATTTCTCGCCGCGTAATCGAAATACGCGATTGGGGGGCATGAAGCATTTAAATTAAGCGCGTCCCCGCGGCGATCGAACTGCACATGCTCCGTTCTGAAATTTCCCGCCGTGCATTGTGCGAAATCACGTCATTACGTCATTCGTTGTTTGAGTAGCGCCGTTTACGAACATTCCTATTCCCGGACGACTTACGTTAAAAATAATAAAAGACGTCGGAAAACGTAGAAATTCGACGCGGGAACGACGGCTATACTTAACATGGGCTGTCTAATATTAGAGCAGCAAAAAGCTGGTATAGTGTTACGCAAATAAAAGATGACTAAAGGTGCCGTAAGAGATTGCGATTGAAGATCGTAATTTCGGGGAATGTCGGCAAAAGCTCACTTGCATACCCCGACGCGGAAACCGACGGGAAGTCCACCCAGTGGCCGCAATTTTATTGCAGCGTAGATCCGAAGGCGTACAAACACTTAATCCAGTCGAATTGAAGCCCGCAGCCGTCTATTCATGGTTTGAGGTTTTCGACTAGCTAGAAAACGCGCGTAATTTGAAATTACTCTAGTCTAACACCAGTTAGACAGGCGTAATGGCTCTCTGAATCTGGCCCAATATTTTTTACTTTTTGTTATAAGAAAAATCAAATAAACTAAATTTTAGTCAAACATTTAGACCAAAATGTATTCAGCCACATGTCTTTAGTAAAAAAAATCGCAATAAAAAAAAATTAGCTACCTAGCGGCAACAGCGACACTAATACAGCGATCAGAAAAACGATCGCTTAGTGACGCTGGCAATAGGGGGTGAAAGGGTTAACTAAGGCAGTGATCAAGGGGTTAAAACTTTATTGGGGGGGGGGGTACCGGGCTACCCTGGACCTAACACTAACTGCCTGTCACACTAACTGTCACACTGACACTAAATGCAGTGATCAGTAAATATATGATCACTGCAATCAGTGACAGTGTGACAAGGGGCTGGGGGGGGGGGGTGATCGGAAGGGGTTAAATGTGCCTATGTGTGTGGTGTCAGTTTAGTGTTTGTGCAACTTACTGTGAGTCTTCTCTCCTCTCGGCGGATTGAAAATACCACCGAGAGGGGAGCTGACATCACTTCCTCTGCCAGTGTTTACATTACACAGGCAGAGGAAGTGACACGGTGGGTGGTTGCTGGATTGGCTGGGAGCGATCACAAGGGGGCAGACAGAATCGAGCAGCCGTCCCCTCAGCACGGATCGCTCCTGCAGGTAAGCCGCCCGCCGCACGCAGCGGAGGGGGTCCCGATCGGACCCCTGAACCGCTAGAAGGCAGGGACGTACATGTACGCCCATCTGCCTGTACGTGCCATTCTGTGGGCGGGCGTTAAGCGGTTAACTGACAATTGCGCGGTCGTGCGACGTGGCTCTCAAATAAAATGGGCTCCTTTTTTTCCTACAGATAGAGTTTTCTTTTGGTGGTATTTGATCACCTCTTTTTTGCACTGTAAACAAGAATAGAGCGACATTTTTGAAAAAAAAACAATATTTTTTACTTTTTGCTATAATAAATATCCCCCCAAAAAATATATTTCCTCAATTTAGGCCGATACGTATTCTACTACCTATTTTTGGTTAAAAAAAATCGCAATAAGGACTTAACGATTGGTTTGCACAAAATTTATAGCGTTTACAAAATAGGGGATAGTTTTATGGCATTTGGCTGTACTTCTCCTTTAAAAAAAAACACAGAAGTTTAGAAAACAGAAAATTGTGTACAACTCTAGTACAAGTCTGTAAAACTGCAGCAGCTTAGTCTGAAACACATGGGCCCCAAGAAATAACAAAGACCCCAAACTTTAATCTCCTACCCATTGCTGGAGACCTAAAGCCCAACTCCTCGTCCAATTTAACCACTTTCATGCCTGACACTTTTACCCCCTTCCTGTTCAGGCCTTTTTTACTTAGTCATGCAACAGTGTACCCATATGAATATTTTATAATCTTTTTCACACAAAAAGAGATTTCTTTTAGTGGTATTTAATCACTGCTGGGTTTTTTATTTTTTGCTAAATAAATGAAAAAAGACGAACAATCTGGGGTCGATATTACGCTGGAATACTGCTCTGCGGCCCAGTCTCTGAAGAAGGGTATTATGCTCTGCTTCAGTATGTCACAGTACATGTTGGCATTCATGGTTCCCTCAATGAACTGTAGCTCCCCAGTGCCGGCAGCACTCATGCAGCCCCAGACCATGACACTCCCACCACCATGCTTGACTGTAGGCAAGACACACTTGTCTTTGTACTCCTCATCTAGTTGCTGCCACACACGCTTGACACCATCTGAACAAAATACGTTTATCTTGGTCTCATCAGACCACAGGACATGGTTCCAGTAATCCATGTCCTTGGTCTGCTTGTCTTCAGCAAACTGCGGGCTTTCCTGTGCATCATCTTTAGAAGTCTCTATCCAGACTGTATTCAGGCTTCTTTCATACTAGTTATTTTTCAGATGTGACTTGAGTCACACAGAATCCTATGCCAATGGAAATCACATTGTCTTCAATGGTGCCCGTTCACTGCAAAATTTATGCAATTCAGCACACTGGTTACCCTGCACACCTTGGTTTGCATATGGAAAAACACAGAATTATGGTGAAAAAATAATAGATAATAATAATAGAAAATATTAGATCCCCTGTATAGATCCTCTTCCCCCCCCCCCCCAAAGGAATGTTTGCGTAGCTTGTAGGAGGTGTAAAGCCTGTAAAATAGCTAAGGGCAATATCAAAAAATCATACAATATTTTTATCTGGTGTTACACAATGTGCGTATGAAATTCCCAAACTTATCACTTGTGACACGACACATGTCGTTTATGCACTCCAGTGCCCTTGTGGGCTAATTTATGTGGAACGTATGAAACAGCCTTTAAAGAAGAGAATAGCAGAGCATGTACAGAACATTATTAGGGATGCAGTGTGTATCACAGCGTGTCAGAACATTTTGCCCATTGTCATGCAAAAGATGCTTTCCAATTACAGTTTTGGGGCGTCGATAGAATGTTTCCCTCTTGGAGGGTTTCCAATATAGTCAGGGACCTTTCCCTGACTATATACACTTTACGTACTATAACGCCTGATGGCCTGAATATAGAGCTAGACATCAACTGTTTTATTAGTGACTATTAGTGAATCTCTTAATGGGTTTATTAGGATCATTAGTCACGTGTTTTTTCATTTTTAAGCTAATGAGTTGTAATTATGCTGTAATGATGTATAATGTGATGTGTTAATGTAAATTAGGTGGCGGAGGCTTAATATATCCCCCTTTTGCTAATTTTAGATGTAATTAATGAATTAATTGGTTTTTTTTACTTGTTGATTATTTATACAAATTTTGAGGAAAAAAACAAAACAAAACCGTGTTTTTCTTCACTTCTGTTATAACATTTTGCAATTAAATAATCTTTCTTCATAAATTTAGGACAAAATATATACTGCTACATTTCTTTGGTGAAAATAACCCAGTACACATATTCTCAAAATTACACCTTTTTGAAAAGTAGACAGTCCACGGTATTTAGTAAAAGGATTGGCAAGTTTTTTGAAGTTGTCATTTTTTTGTCACAATTTGTTGTACAATTAAGAAACAATAAAAAAAGTTTTTTACAATTTTTATCATTTTTTTTATATACTGTCAACAGTGCAGTACATAGTCATCATATGACTGGTGTGACAGTGACCGGGGACACTGACTGATGACAGTTTAAAAAAAATAGTTTTATTAAATTGTTTTTTTTTTTTTACAATTTTTGTTTACATACAGTGACCAGAGCAATCCAGTTTTACCATAGTAACACTGTATGTCATAGCATGGCCTCCCAGGATAACAGTGCTCCCGCTCGGCTGTCATATTACAATAGGCCAGGCGGGAGATGGTTAACATCCCTAAATTATTTTTTAGGGTTTATATAAATCTGACAATTTGCACAGTGCAAGGGAGACACTACAGGTACAATACAACAATATACAACAGGGTTAAGAGCTTACAATCTAATATGGTGAGGCAAGTGGTACAAATGTAATAATTGTGAGGGTTGAGCTGATGGAAGAATTAAAAGTTCAGTTGTTATGTGTAGCCAGAGTGTTTATCGATCGCCTAAAGGTGGCTAGAGTAAGGCCTCGTACACATGACCGTTTCCCTTGTGTGTATGTTTTTCATCGAGAAAACTGTCGTGGATCTCAACGAGAAAAAAAAGAGAACATGCTCTCTTTTTTCTTGTCGGGAGTCTTAATTTCCTCGTCGTGTTTCTCTTCGGGCCGGTTTACGACGAGAGGTGAAGTTTACAAGCTTTTGACAGTGATTGGAATTGGGGCTGAAAGGACAGGTTATAGTCTAGGATTACACCTAGCACACTGGTGTGTAATAATAAAGTTAGGGTGGATGGTATTATGAGAAAATTGCTAACATCCCAAGAATACAGTATAACTTAGAAAAAGCCCAAGAAATCCTAACAGGGCTTTAAAAGGGAAGAGAGGAGAAACACCCCCCCCCCATACAACAAAGTACCAAAAAGGTAAACGGAGAAGAAAAGATGTTTAAGTCCCCCCAAATTGAGTACCCTGACATGAGGGAAGGGACAGCTAGTGGTATTAGTGATCTGTATGGGAAAGTCAGGAAGGGGGTCACGGTCGGGGGATATTACAAGCTTGGTTTTAGAAAGGTTTCGTTTTAAGAAGTGATGTGACATCTGCGTTAATATGTCATTTATTATGTTAGTATGCGAGAGAAGACAGAAGGAGTGAGGTGAGGGGTAGAGAGATAAATTTGGATGTCATCAGCATAGAGATGGACTTGGAAACTGTGGGAGGTTATCAAGTGACAAAGATAGGAGGTGTAGATAGAGAAGAAAAAGGGTCCAAGAACAGAGCCTTGGGGACCCCCACAGAAAAAGGAAGTGGAGAGGAGGAGACAGAGTTGTAGATAACACAAAAGGTGTGCTATGATAGATCAGAGGAAAACCAGGAAAGAGTGGAATCTTGGAGGCCAAGGAAATGGAGCTTGGGTGTAGGTGGTCAACAGTTTAACCGCTTGCCGACCAGCCGCCGCAGTAATACGGCGGCAGGTCGGCACGGGTGCGCGAGAGCCCGTAGCTCTACGTCGCGCCTTTCGCGGCCACTAGGGGGCGCGTGCGCGCCGCCGGCGGCCCGCGAGCGCGCCCCCCGCTCGCCCCCGAGTCCCGTGCGTGTGCCCGGCGGGCGCGATCGCCGCCGGGCACACGCGATCGCTCGTTACAGAGCGGGGAACGGGAGCTGTGTGTGAAAACACACAGCGCTCGTTCCTGTCAGCGGGGGAAACGCTGATTTTCTGTTCATACAATGTATGAACAGAAGATCAGTGATTCCCCTAGTGAGTCCACCCCCCCCCATACAGTTAGAACACACTAGGAACACTTAACCCCTTCCCTGCCCCCTAGTGTTAACCCCTTCACTGCCAATGGCATTTTTATAGTAATCCAATGCATTTTTATAGCATTGATCGCTAAAAAAATGCCAATGGTCCCAAAAATGTGTCAAAAGTGTCCGAAGTGCCCGCCATAATATCGCAGTACCGAAAAAAAACGCTGATCGCCGCCATTACTAGTAAAAAAAAAATAATAATAAAAATGCCATAAAACTACCCCCTATTTTGTAAACGCTATAACTTTTGCGCAAACCAATCAATAAACGCTAATTGCGATTTTTTTTTACGAAAAATATGTAGAAGAATACGTATCGGCCTAAACTGAGGGAAAAATATATTTTTTTAATATATTTTTGGGGATATTTATTATAGAAAAATGTAAAAAATATTGCATTTTTTTCAAAATAGTCGCTCTGTTTTTGTTTATAGCGCAAAAAATAAAAACCGCAGAGATGATCAAATACCACCAAAAGAAAGCTCTATTTGTGGGAAAAAAAGGACGCCAATTTTGTTTGGGAGCCACGTCGCACGACCGCGCAATTGTCAGTTAAAGCGACGCAGCGCCGAATCTCAAAAAGTGCTCTGGTCTTTGGACAGCAATATGGTCCGGGGCTGAAGTGGTTAAAATGCCACAGAAAGGTATAGTAGTAAAAGTATAGAGTAGTGGCTGTTGGTTTTAGCAGTTAATAAATTATTTGCAAACTTTAGTAGGCAGCTTCTGTGGAGTGCTGTGAGCGAAATCCAGACTGTAAAGGGTCAAGAAGCTTGTTTTCAGAGAGGTAGGAGCTTTGACAATTGTAGACTTAGGCCCCGTACACACGATCAGACCGGTCCGATGAAACTGGTCTGCAGACCAGTTTCATCGGACCAATTCGATGGTGTATACGGCCTATCGGACCATTGTCCGTCAGACCAAAGTTATAAAACTTGCTTTAAAATCTGTCCGATGGATCGGACCAAAAACCCGCGCATGCTCAGAATCAAGTCGACGCATGCTTGGAAGCATTAAACTTTGTTTTTTCAGCACGACGTTGTGTTCTACATTACCGCTTCTGGTCTGATCGGATTTTTGGTCCGATGGTGTGTACACACATCAGACCATTTCAGCCTGGTCTGATGAAAACGGTCCGTCGGACCAGTTTCATCGGACCGGTCTGATCGTGTGTACGTGGCCTAAGTGTTCGAAAAGTAAATGGGAGCAAGGAGATAGGTCCTATGTTGTTCAGGTTGGTGGGGTGCGGGGTGATCTGTGCTCGCTTTAGAGGTGAAGGAAACGTGCCAGTAGAAGGGATTGAAGATGTGGATGAGAGAGCATAGGATAGAAAAAGAGGGTGACCGTAGTAGTTGCAATGGAACAGGATTTACAGGACAATTGAGCTGATGGGCATCTAAGAAAGGTTTGGTAACCTCTTCAGTAGTAACCAGGTCAAAAGGGGAAAATATTGAATGTTAGCCAGGGTATGTTAATTGGGGAAGATATCTATACAATGGTTTTTTTATTTACCCCTCGCAAATTGCATCCTTCTTTTTGTTGTGAGTGGCAATCAGTGAGTCAGTGGGTGGAAGTAGTGGGGAACAAATCTCTTGAGATTTATGGTGTCATCAATTTGCCAAGGTTGCAACAGTCAGGAGTATGTGTGTATTTTAAACAAGTAAGTGCATCCAGCGATGATAAGAGTAAACTGTTGTAGACAGAGGTGGCGAGGTTAGAACAGGACAGGGGATACATTTTGTTATAGAGGTGGCCAGTAGCATTATAGAGAAGTATAGGGTTAAAGGGATTCATTTTTTTATGTGTATTAATGTAATGCTTGTAGTGATAGATGATTGAAGACAAGGACACTGTAAAACTGATGAGGTTTTGATCAACGAGAGGAAAGGGGGTGTTGACGAGGTTGCCAGGAGTGCAGAGCTGGTAGAATACAAGGTCAATGGTATTACCATTGGAGTGAATGGAAGTGTGTATCCATTGTGTTAAGTTAAACGATGAGGTTTAGTTGAGATGTGGCCAAACTGTTAACAATAACAGAGATGTTAAAGTCGCCAAAAATAATAGTTGGTATTTCAGAGTTGAAATAAATAAAAAACTTTGTGGTAGGTTAGCCCTATAGGCCACAAAACGTAGTTATATCTGCATCCGCTACTATCTTTGTTCTTACTCCTCTGTATCACAATGAAAAAAAATGAAAAGCATTGCACACAAAAACATTCATTAGTATGGTGAAGATATTTCCACTTTACAGCATAAAGAATGTAATTGGTGATAAGGGTTTTCTCAGTGTTTGTACTCTGTTAAACGGAAGTGGCAATTATTCCTTGGAGAAGGAGAGAATTCAATTTTGGACTGGTGAGAAGTGAACAGAAAGTGAAATTAGATCTAAGAAAATTAGAAAAAAGGAAATACAGTACAAGTAAGAAACATGAAGAAATGACAAGGTGAAGGACATGAAGATGTCCATGTCATGTAGTTTTCAGTTTTGGTGGAAAAGGTAAAAGTGAAATGTTGAAAATTAATTCTGGTTAAAATGAAAATGATTTATACAGTGATATCAAGTTTCACATAGCATTAGCCCAGCCCAACCCAAATCTGTCCTCAAGTCCCATCATTAAGCTATGAATATTGTGCAGGTAGCTGATTAGATGCTGGTTGGATGTTGGTTTTACAGCATGCCGTTCAACATAAGCCAATTGCAGTGGCGGCTGGTGATTTTTTTGGGGGTAGCAAAAAAACACCTTCCCGCTGTTTACCGGTCAGCCTGGCACTTAGCCCATCGGCAGCTTCCAGTGTGCGGCTCCTCCTCTCCTAGGCGTCCAATTGGATTGTCTGTCCTTGTAGCCAATCGGGTGACAGGTCTCAAAACCTACTTCCTGGTTGACCGGGAGAAGGATCAGTGTTACAACAGTGAACATTCATTCGCTGTAGTAGCACACCTGGGTGGGCAACATTTGCATTCTCTGCGCCCCAAGCCCACCCTAATTTGAAGACTATTAGAGTCTCTGGCTCTAATAAGGTGCTTAAAAAATACACCCCCCCCATTGGAGTTCATGTATCCAGCGTCCTTCAAGGGGTATGGATGCATGGATAGAGGGAGGCGGCGTTGGATAGGGGGGCAGCACCCGTGCGCCCTTAAAAGGAAGGCCGCCCCTGGCCAGTCATAAGACCAGCTTCTATAGAAAAGACAGCTGTACACACAGGCCAAAAGTCAGCCTGTCCTGCCAAACCGACCGTTTTCGAAAGTTTTTTGGCCCATGTGTACCCAGCTTAATAGAGCACAATCATTTTCTCTGTGATGGGACACATAGAATTTATAGTGTACATGTATAAGACGTCTAGTGCACTTAAAGTACATTTAAAGCTAAAACTGTTTTTTATATGAGTAGAAAATGGTTAGCTTAGTCTTTTTCAACCAGGAAACCCTGGGGTTCCTCCAGAGGTTGCTGGGGTTTCTAAGGCAACTAACAATTTCTGACTATCAGATACCAACCACTAGCACACATTTTTCTGTAGGTGTGGGGGGGGGGGCTCTTCCTATTGACCACAAATGTAATTTGTATTCTTCCTATTGACTATCACACTAATGTACTATAAGCTGTAGAAATATTAATTATTGGAAGGAGTTTCCTGAAACCTTAAAGGTATTTCAAGGGATCCTCCATGTTAAAAATGTGGTAAAAAGGTGCCGAAAGGTCTGTCATTTTTTTTGTGTCCTGTTCTATACCACAGATGGGTCTGCCTTGTCTTTGTGATAACAGGGTCGTGTGTTCCTGCTAAGCACATTTTGAAGCCAATCTAAAAATATAAGGGATTCATTAGTATTTATAAAATAGAACCCAAGGTAACTTGCTTTATAAATGTATTTCATGTAATCTTTACTACCAGAAATAAGGATTCCATTCATGCAGTAAATTGTCAGCATTTTAGATAGTGATTCTTTATATACTGTGCAGAAAATTGCAGCTTTTTTCCAGGTGACTTATGTTTTGGACGTTTCAGGAATTTATTTCCCATAATCACCTCAACTGTGTTAATGTATATAGAGCAGGTGCAACACAGCATGTGGGTGAACAGACACCAACCTTGCAGAGGCTACCAAGGGTACAAATTAAAATTCTATAATTGTACTGGATATTTAACCACCTTGGGACAAGATTCCATAATGTGAAACAGATTTAAAAATCTGTCCCTGACATAAATAAGCTTCCAGTTGATTAAACCTGAAATATCACAGAAGACAAAAGTGAGTTTTGTGATCTCTCAACTACTACTTTCAGTGGCTCACTGGGTACCACTTCTTATGCCCTGTACACACGATCGGTCAATCCGATGAGAACGGTCTGATGGATTTTTCCATCAGTTATCCGATGAAGCTGACTGAGGCCCCGTACACACGTACGAGAACCTCGTCGGGCTAAATTCATCGTTCCGCCTGCCGAGGTTCTCGGCCGGCCGTCGAGTTCGTCGACCAGGCTGTCGAAGAAGGCGTCGAGCCATTAGTCCCGATGGCTCATCGAGGAAATAGAGAACCAGCTCTCTATTTTGGCTCGACGCCTTGCTCGACAGTTTTCTCTGCGAAAACGTACACACGATCGAGCTTCTCGGCAGAATATGGATCCCAGCAAGCTTCTCGCTGGATTCTGCCGAGAAGCTCGGACGTGTGTACGGGGCCTGATGGTCAGTCGGGCCTACACACCATGGGTTAAAAAAAACGTTTGTGTCAGAACGTGGTCACGTAAACCACGTACGACGGCACTATAAAGGGGAAGTTCAAATCCAATGGCGCCACACTTGGGGTTGCTTTAGCTAATTTTGTGTTAGTAAAAGACGATTCGCGTTTTTCTGTCTGTTACAGCGTGATGAATGTTCTATCTCCATAACGAACGCTAGTTTTACCAGAACAAGCGCTGCCGTCCCCTAATTTAGTCTGAGCATGCGTGGATTTTTAACCGATGGACGTGCCTACAGACAATGTTTTTTTTTTCTATCGGTTAGGTATCCATCAGATAATTTTAAAACAAGTTCCATTTTTTTTACCGATGGATAAATAACCGATGGGGCCCACACACGATCGGTTTGGTCTGATGAAACCAGTCCATCAGACCGTTCTCATCAGACAAACCGATCGTGTGTACGCGGCATTACAGCTTTCTGTGTACTCACCATCCTGAACACTTATCATCAGAGGTTATGTAGAAAAAAGTACCCCCCAATATGTGATGCCAACATCCCTACATTTTAGAATGTAGAAAAAAGTACTCCTCTGTACTGTGGGACTTTATGGGCAAACCGTAAAAAATATTTGTCTTGATTAAAACATTTGATAAAGTTTATCAAATTCTCAAATTTGTATTGGTGCAAACATCACCATGTAAATACATAAACATTACAAACTGTAATATACCAAGCTCCTAAGGAGCTAATGAAAGGCATAAAGGTTGCTTCTCATGTGTTTTGGGTATGTAGAAATGTATCCCTTCTTCAGGGGCATAGAGAGGATCATAAATTAAAGACACTCTATAACAAAATAGAGCATGAGTTGCATCAGATAATAGCATGCGCACAGCTATGCAGGCCCCCCGAGGGCCTTTACACTGGATCGGTGTGCTAGCAGGACCGCTCCAAAAGTCCTGCTAGCAGCATCTTTGGAGCAGTGAAGGAGCAATTGAAAGCAATTGGAAACCGCCGCTATACCGCCGGCAATGTGCATTTCTGGCGGTATAAACCCTGTTTCGGCCACTAGCGGTGGGTAAAACTGCACTGCTAGCGGCCGAACACTGCCGCAATTCCGACGGTAAAGCGCCACTAAAAATAGAGGCGCTTTACCGCCTCCGCACCTCCCGTCCCAGTGTGAAAGGGGCCTAAGAGCTGTGAAAGTGTGGAATAGACTCCCTTAACTGGTTCTGGCCAGCTCAGTGAATTGCTTTTTAAAAAGAGCGTGATATGTTCCTAAATGCACAAAATATAACAGGATATTAATATTTAAGGGTAATTATAAGAAGAGTAGTTGATCCTGGGAATATTGGATTGCCTCTCAGGGGATCAGGAAGGAATTATTTTTTCTGCTGTAGCAAATTGGATCATGCTTTGCTGGGGCATTTTACGTTCCTCTGGATCAACTGTGGGTATAGGATTGTGTATATGGGATTGTATGATTTAAAAATAAAAATAAAATATTGGTTGAACTAGATGAACTTGTGTCTTTTTTCAACCTAACTATGTAACAGTGTCCCATGGGGGATCAGGATGAATGAATTGGACTATGTTTTATGGCCTCCCTCTGGATCAACTGTGAGTCTAGGATAGTATATATAGAGGTTTTATATTTGTGTGTGTGTGTTTTTTTTTTATTGGTTGAACTAGGTGGACTAATTTCTATTTCAGCCTAACTATGTAACAATGTAAGTGTCCACATCATGCAGGAAGTAAGCAGTTGGTTAAGTAAAATGGGTGTTTTGGACAGTTTTTTGTTTTCCTTCTTTATACCCGTGGTTAGTTAGAGAGAATAATGTATATAGGCGTTATTGGCTGGTTGCTACTGCTATGCTGCAACGGGTTATTAAGGGCTCCTCGTTTTTCACAGCCTTAGCCTCTGACTGGCTACCTGCAGCCCCTGAGCCTTCTGTTATTGGTTGAGGTTGAGATAGCTCTTTGACTACTGTATCTCAGATTCAACCAATAATAAAAGGCTGCAGGCAGCCAATCGGAGGCTAAGGCTGTGGACAAAGAGGACCCTATAATAATTTGTATGAATGATGTTGGTTTGGGGGTTACTGGCTGGCTGTTCTGCTGTAAGCAAGAAGTCCCCCCCCCGCACCAACTGGGGGGCAGGAGGGGTAGAAGACGGGGGGGGGCAATAAAGATCATCATCTCACTCCCATACAAGGTGCATCTCAGCGCCCCGCCTGTGTCTTCCAAGCCAGGCAGGAAATATGGTGCAGGAACAGCAGCCACTGTACTTACACACGGGGCACTCTGTGTAGTCTTGAGTGCTGCAAACAGATTTCCTCCACCTCCTGTGTGTGACAAACTGAGATCCCAAGTTTTCTGGCAGCCCTTCTCTACACCCCCTCCTCCTCTCCTGCAGTCAGCAGTTCATGGTCCTGGCTGAGGGAGACAGGTAGGGATACCTCAGCGTGTCTGCACTGAGCACAGCTCCACTTGCATTCTCTCTGTCAGGTTCTTCTCTCTCCTGGCCAGGGGAAGAGGGCCGGTGACACCAGTCAGATCACACACGCTCCAGACCTTCTCCACAAACAATAATGGGGCTGGCTGGGGCATTGGACCAAGCACATGGGATGGGCGGAAATAATTTCTGCGCCCGGGAAGAGAGTATCGGCTGTGCCACTTTGGGTTAGTTCTCTCCAGATTCAAACAGCTTCTCACCATTCTCCTGCGCTACAAAGCCTCATCCTCAAAATGTATATGGCTGCCACCGCCGCTCTTCTTGTGAAAAAAAAAGTCCTGGACTGTACGCCTACTTGGGCCCCAAAAAAATTTGCAGGATGTGTTCTCTCTCCTACTCCATGTGTGCAGACTGTAACAGGGCACAGTGGGCCCCCCTGGCCTTGGGGGCCCCTGTGCACCACACACCCTGCACACATGGATGATACACCACTATCAGTGGGGTTTTGGGAATAAATGCTCAGGCATTTAGGTCGTTTTAACAGACACAGTCACTTTGCCCTGAACTGACAGAGAGTCTTTAAAGAGCAACGCCCCCCAATGTATATCGGTACTTGGTACAGTATTTGGTTAAGGGACATTCCTCTATCCATGCTGTTTAGCATGGATAGAGGAATCTGTTAGATTTCTCTTGTTTATCCTGTGGACTGGTTAAAATAAATCTTTGAGTGTATAGCTAGCTTTAGGCGGTATATCTAAATAGATGTATGTGTACCCTAGCTGTGTGGTTAATGCATGTTTATTTTGATGGAAACAATTGCATGTTATTATTTGATGCCAATTAGGCATTCTGGGGCTCCAAATTGCAGGGGGTGAGATAAGCAGAAGTAGACAATACATTTCATATTAATGAACCTATATAGAGCACAAATCTGATGTTCCAGGACAGAAAAAAAGATGTGTTTGTTTGCAGCCAAGTTCATATTTTATCCCCTGAGCTTTTAACTTTCCAGCTGGTTAATAGTGATAACAAGGCTCTTCCATTGTTTGTTCCTTCAGCTCTGTTCCTCTCTCAGCAGCTCTGTGTGCCAAATAGCTCAGTGCTCTGTAATAGTTATTTGGGGCATTTATCATGAACTACCTTCTCCATTGACATACAGTATATTTCATTGTGTACTGCTGAGGCCATGACCAACGTGCATTCTGGGTATTCAGTTTACCATTAGTCCTGTTCTGCTTATGTTATATGATCCGGGCCTGGCAGGAGCTGTAGATATCTCAACTGAGTGGTAATACTAAACCTCAAAGTAAATCAGTAAGGATTTCTTAGGAAGAAATCTAACGTTAAATCTGGACAACTGGCAGCAAGTGGTACCACTTCGTACCTACACAGTGTTGCCCATCACTCTAGTGCATTGTGGCAGTCCTGTGAAAAATCAGAAGCAGGATAGGAGCAGGGGTGGATCCTATATCTGGCACACCCTAACTTTAAAATGTAAAAACACCCCACTGTGCTCCCTTCACCCACTTAATATCTCTTTGTCAATACTGTGTACACCCCTCTCCACAATTGCACCTCTGGACCCTTTTACATTACACAGCCCCGCACCTCTGGACCCCTTTAGACTACACAGACCCCTCGTAGCTCTGGACCCCTGCAATTTACACAGCCCCCCACAGCCCTGGACCCCTGCACATTACAAAGCCCTCCCTTACAGCTCTGGACCCCTGTATATTACACAGTCCATAAACCTTTGGACCCCCCTTACATTATATAGCCCCCTGCACCTCTGCACCCCTTTACATTACACAGCACCCTACACCTCTGGAACCCTTTACATTACACAGCCCCCTGCACCTCTGGAACCCTTTACATTACACAGCCCCCTGCACCACTGGACCCCTTTACATTACACAGCCCCTCTGAAGCTCTAGACACTTGTACGCTACACAGCCCTCCGCAGCTCTGGACGCCTACACTTTACACGGACCCCCCACAGCTCTGGACCGCTGCACGTTACACAGACCCCACTGCAGATCTGGACCACTTTACATTACACAGCCTTTCCAGCTCTGAACCCCTGCAAATTATACAGCCCCCACACCAGCTCTGGAACCCTGCACATTACACAGCCCCCCAGCTCTGGATCCATGCACATTACACAGCCCCGCAGAGGGTGAGATCTGATGGAGATAATTTTTCATATTAACAAGCTAATGATTGATTGCTAGGACCGCCTAGCAAACAATCACCTGCTGGTTAACTTGGAAAGTTAACTCCAGCAGTTCCTGTCCTATATTCAGCGCTGTTCACTGTCTCTCTCCCCTGCTGTGAGTGGCAGAGTCAATTTGGTGGCTGGCCCTGGGTGTACCTTAACCAGGGACAGTCCGCACCCGGGCACCCCTGCACCCTGTCACAGCTCGCTTCTCCCTGCCCTGTCACAGCGCCGCTGCCTGAGCCCAGCACCTCGCTGTTATCAATTGATAATGCCGGCTTTGATCCCACGTGCATGCGTCATTGTCACTCTGGCCAATCAGAGTGCCGGAGCGGCGATACCCGGAAGTAACCTTCCGGAGAGATGTCTGCGGCTGGAAGGGGAGACAAGGGCGGCGATGGGGGCTTCGATCTAATGTAAGTTATGTATAATGAGCTAGTATGTTAGTCAGTAATGTTTTTTTCTCTGCCTGTAAACTCCCCTGCCACTAAACTGAAAATGCCTATAGAGTGCATGCAGAGTGCATGCCTATAGAGTGCATGCACACATAGGCTAACAAAAAGGGGAGTTTACAGGCAGAGGAAAAAAACCTCAAATGCCTGAAGAAGCAGCTGGGTTGAGCTGCAGTGTGCATGAGGCCTTATGCTTCATGTACATGGGATGCTGTTCAGCTTCTCCTGAATGATTTAACCTGACAGCTAGAAACCAGTGTCTAAATATGGCAGTTTTTTCGCGTTTGCATGCCGTGTTTAGATGCGTTTAGCTGCGTTTGCGTCTAGAATCATTTGAAATGTATTTTTATTTTTTAGATGGTAAAAAAAAAAAAAAAAAAACGCCTATAAACGAAACACAGCTAAAAATGGGTTACCGCATTTAGACGCGTTTGGCGTCTGAAACGTCAGAAACTTTGGCGTTTGAGCTGCAAAAAAAAGCCTATAAACGCAACTGCCTAAAAACAACAGTAAGGGCCTGTTCACACCAGATGCAGTTCTGTTTTTTCTGCACCAGTTCCGGTCAGTTTCCAGTCAGTTCAGAAACAGACCGGAAACTGACTGCATGGTGTGAACTAGAGCCATTGGAATACATGCAAAACACTGTGCATGCATTTTTAGTGCAGAAAAAAAGCACACGGAACGGAACGGAACGGCGTCTGTTGTGAACTAGCACTAAACAAACCTGTGTACATGTACACATAAGATAACAGTGAATGAGTTTGGAAAAAGTTTCCAACTGCCTCTGAACGTCCGTTTAGCAGCAGCTGTACACACGGGCTTCAAAGTGAGTCTGTCGTGAAATACTAATTGTAGAAAAAAAAAAGTACAGAAGAGAGGAATTCTGCAGCTTGTACCACCAAACACTTCTAAATGAAGTTCCCTCCATAAAGTTATTTTCAAACTGACAATTGTGTGTTGATCTCCTGTGTCCCCCCACAGTGCTTGGTGGTATCTCCTGTCAACCCCAACATGACTAATGTATCCTGTGGTGATGTAGGGTTCAACAAGAGTAACCACTAAGTACAGTGGGGGGACACAGGAGATAACAATTCTTGGAAGTGTCCATTTCAGAAGAAACTTCATGCAACAACTTTGCTCTTATTGGTACAATGTTTGAAGGTGCAGGCTGAGGAATTGAAGAATATATTATTTTCTTTACAGGTACACCTGCTATTTAATGTTTATTTTTGTAATAGAGATGCTGTAATGTAAACTTGTTTCTCAAAATTGGTCACCTCAGGGCTGGGCTACCCAGATAGTCAACAAGGAGAAAGCCTAGCATGGGTAGGGTGGGCCTGGCGGCTGTTTACGCTCCTTAAAGGACAAGTTCACTTTCAGTGCAAAATACATGATCCCACCCTCCATAGCTCCATAATCAAATTTAACCTGCAACCCCATTATACAGACACTTTAGTATGACAGGTATAGCCTTCTCCACTGTTTACCTCTTCTGGGTTGAAACACTAGCAAGGCTTGTGCTATGAACCCTCACATATGTCAACAGGGCTGTAATTCGAATTACTGAAGTTTCTTGGACTGCTTGGATTTCCAGCCAAGAAAATGACAGATAAAAATGACTGTCCTGAAAACTGCTTCCATGTCTGTGTGTAGGGAGGTTTGCCAATGTTATGAAGGAATCCAGTCGCACGGCTTGACATCAGTGGAACACTGCAGCTTCACAGACTGAGCACTTGGCTGCACGCACAGTGTACCTTGAAAGGCATGCTTTGCTTCAGCCATCCTGGGACACGCAAACGATCACTCTGCCATTATGGAATTATATGGTGTCTCATTGGATATGTCACTCATGCAGCTTATGCGTGTTCTCTGTGGTCATAGTGGCTTAGCTAAATAATTTATGTGCAACCCCCCTCCCTAATGTCACCCAGTAGGAGAGCACAATTGCTCTTGTTCCTGGGAAGTATTTTGCTCTCACTTCACTCTTTGTAATGGAAAACGCCATTTCTCATCCCCTTAGCAATTCTCGATTTTTCCTTTCTTTGAGCAAGAAAATATCTTTATATACAGTATGTGTGGAAAGGTGAATTTTCGAGACTATTTCGAGATTACAGTTTATGTAAATCTGTAAATCTGTCAATTAAAATATACACAAATACACTATTCACCAGTGCCTTAGGAGGGGGGATTTTTAACTCCCACTGATGTGGGCTATGGAAGGGGGGTTTATCATTCCACTAACATTGACAATGGTGAATTCTTTCACCAACTGACCACAGTCATTTTTTCCTTCCACTGACTGCCAAGGCTTTTGATTTTTTTTTTGCTCACTGACTGCTCATGCTGGGAAACTTTGCCTTCCAGTGACCAGCAAGTGGGCCTATGTTACATACTACTGACCTTTATACTTTGTATCTTATACTGTGTTCTCTACTTCTTTTCTCCACATTCTATAAGCCTATTTATATGTAGTCCTAACTTCTTCCATTTTTAAACTATGCTGTAAATTACATACAACAAATAACAAAAAAAACCTGGGGAATGCCCAGGGAATAACCAAGCCTACTTACCGACCAGCTCGCAGAACAACCAATTAACCTGTCTAACAGTATGCGTTAAAAACAGGGGTTTTGTCCGCACGCCAGGGGTGGACTGACAACTCATGGGGCCCCCGGGCAATAGCCCCCAGGCTTACTCATGGCCACCATGCCAGGAGGCAGGGCAGCTAAAATCTCAGGATTTTCACATCAAAAGCATGTCAGTTTCGGACATATCAGGGACAGATGTAAAAAAAAACACTGATTTTTACATACTGTCCCTGGTTTTACTGAGCCTGGCAACCCTAATGTAGCCCCCTAGTGGCTTAATGTTCAGTCCGCCCCTGCCGCACGCATTTGCAAACGCATGCGTGAGCCACAGAGCCGCGCCAAGGCACCCTGTAATCTGTGGTCCTAACACTAAACAATGAGCATCCCCACAATGGAGGCACATGCATTCTAATGGATAGATAGGGGCAGGTGGACTGAAGGGGAGCCACCCCTCCTTAAAGGTGCAGGAGCACACCAAACACCCAGCATATAGCACAATGGCTGCAAAGGTGTTGGTGTGTTGCTGGACCAATACAAGCACCACAGGTGAAACATAAACGCGTCCACCGCCCCATCTATAGCTGGCCATAGCAGTAAGTAGCATTGGAAGGCTAAAGCAGATAACAAAAAAAACCTGGGAAATGCCCAAATGCCCAGGGAATAACCAAGCCTACTTACCGACCAGCTCGCAGAACAACCAATCAACCTGTCTAACAGGGGTTTGTCTGCACGCATTTGCATTTGCATTACATACTCCTGACCATGGTGATAATTGTCTCAACAGTTATTGGTAGCTATTAGTCCCCACATATTTTAATGAAGTTCTTCTTTAAAGTTGGTTCAGGAAAAGAGTTGGCTGTGTCTATATTCTGGGCACAAAAAGGCTTATGTAATGTAAAATTACAAATTGAAACAAATATTCTTTGTGCTGAGGTTTATGTTTGTTCCTAAGGTTTCTATTTGTTCTGCTCCCCACTTCATTTTAAGACATATTTAGTGAGCACAAGCACTGTCGCTTACCCGTGTGTTGTACACACAAGTAGTCCCTTACTCTTTTAAAGAGTAACTCCACTTATTTTCCTTTGTATGATCTATCTACATTACAAAGATTTTAACTAACTTTGTTGCAGATTGCTACCTTTTGTTATTCTGAAGGTATAACTGTTTGTTTGACTGTGTCTATGGGTGAGGTTTTATAGTTATTAGTCAGCTGCTGCACCTGTAGGGCTCTAATGAGGAAATTGGCAAAGGCTGTATCTCAAAATCTGACTTGTAGCATATTAGTGCAGACGTCTAGGAAAATCAGTAAGCCAATCGCACAAGCAGGAAATTACATATCTTGGGAGCATTCTGTACATTATCTGTGTACAGAACACCATCAGGTTGCCATATTGCATTACATGTTACAGATAATTACAGCCCTGTAGATTGAAAGGGAAAGGTACTTTTTAATAATATTCAATTACATTTGACTTGTGTCACAATTGAATACGCTGTATTAATATTTTTGTATTTGCTATTTTTTTTCTACATAAAAGTGGAGTTACACTTTAAAGCTGAATTCCAGCTTGGCCCAAACAAATGATGTCTCTGACTAACATGTGAGACCGCTGGCTGTGCGGTTTAAACTGTATGTAGCTGAGACTACATACAGCATACGGTACTGTGTTCCAGGTTGGAGCCGAGACTTCCTGCCTGATACCTGGAACACAGTAGAGTCTACCTGATTGGCGTTCAGCTATTCTACAGACTTGGGCCTTGATAAAGCACAGTGGCCCAACACCAGCAGATGACGTGGCTCCCCAAATCATCACTAACGGTGGAAACTTCATACTGGACCTCATACAACTTGGAATCTGTGCCTTTCCATCCTTCCTCCAGACTCTGGGACCTTGATTTCCAAATGAAATGCAACATTTTCCACAGACCTTGATGATTTGGGGAGCCATAACATCTGCCGGAGTTGGTCTACTGTGTTTTATCAGGTCCAAAGTCATCACAGCCCTCTACCAGGAAATTCTAGAGCAATTCTCTGCTGTCCAGCTTTATGGAGATGTAGATTTCATTTTCCGGGCAGGACTTGGCAACACTGCCAAAAGTACCAATACTTTGGTTTGAGAGTAACTTGCTTTGAGAGCGTTTTGCAAGACAAACTAAATTATTTAATAAATTGTGACTTGATATACAAGCGATGTCTTGATATACAAATAGCGTCATGTCACAACCTAGTATAAAAGAGAAGAGAGGTACCACTAAGTGTAGCATTATGGTTACATTTAACGAAGATACAACATTTAGTAACATATTGCTACACTTAGAGGCGTCTCTCTTCTCTTTAATACTCTGTGGCTCCTGCTGGATTTTGCTTCTAATCCTCTTGTGGAGGCTTCCATTTGTGGATGGACATTTTAAGGTTAAACAACCTGGCCACATTGCTATAATCTTTTTATATGAACTAAAAACTAAAGGACTTATGAATAAATGGTTGTGGAATCAATCATTTCAGTTTCAATTGTTTCTTATGGCAAAATTTGCTTTGATACACAAGTTCTTTGGATTACAAGCATGTTTCTGGAACAAATTATGCTTACAGTCCAAGGTTTTACTGTTCCTGGTTTAATGATCATGGTATTACTGTGCTTGATTGGCCAGCAAACTTGCCTGACCTAAACCCCATAGAGAATCTCTGGGGTATTGTCAAGAGGAAGATGAGAGACACAAGACCCAATAATGCAGTTGAGCTTAAAGCCACTATCAAAGCAACCTGGGCTGATCGCCTTTATTAAAAGCCAAATGGATTCTTACATAGAAAACAATTGAAAAAGCATGTAAAATGCAACGACCTTCCTGATGACTCTTACGTCACTTCCGGTCCGCTCTGTATTTCCGGCCATGCCCTACGCGTTATGTCACATCACGTGACTTCATCAGGGGAACCGGATTGGATCTCCAGTGATCTTATTTACATGTGTTGACAGGAAGTTTAATAACAGCAATTTTATTGAGGACAATGTTTTAATGATGGCCATTTTCTAGGTTTAAAAAAACAGAGTAATGTATTCAGCCCATCTTACATGCTTTTTCAATACTTTTCTAATACTTTTTTTTGTAAGAATCCACTTGGCTTTTAATAAATTCTCACTTGTTTATATAATTTACACTATGGGAGGCATCTATTTTATTTCTGTATGGTACGCGGAACTCTGAGTTACTTGACGATCGGGAGTCTAGGAGTGGAATCCTGCCACTGATACAGGACATCTTGAAGGCCCATCTAACATCATATACAACCGGCATGTTGAACAACCTGGTTATTGGACGTTAGAAAGTGGAATTCCACCACCACCACATAATACCCATAAGGCTGATTACACACCATATAGAGGTGAGAGTTCTGTGAGCACTAAGCCATTGTGTGAAGTCACGAGAACTTTATTTTTAATGAAATTTTACCTAAAGGACTGTTTCACTAATGTTTTTGAAGGAGATTTTTTAACTTTTTTGTTCTTTATTCACTTATTCACTTATATGCTGCATTATTAGTAAGGATATTTAGCATGTCACTGTTATTGATTATTTGTGCGATTTAGATTTAGAAGTTGCGCTGATCACTTTATACTTACATTTATTCATGTGCACTGTGTACACTACAGGTCTAGCAGCAGTTTCATATTTTTTTTTTTTTTTATAGTTTATTCCATTGTTAATTTATTTACTTGGTAGCGCGAGGGACCACATTTTTTATTTTATAGAGCCGCCTTTGTGAGGGAACTGCATGTCCCAGAATCTATTGCAGCTGCTTCCTGCAGTTTAGTACAGTTTCTCTGATTAGCTACTGTAACTGTGCCTTTAATTGGCTTTCTTTCTTCTAAATACACAGTTCTGTGTGTGTCAACTCATATTACAACAGACCCAGTGAGTGAAACAGGAAGAAGTGGGGTTAAAATCCCCCTTGCAGCTTCTGGCAGGAAGCTCTCCCTAACTCCAGTTGGAAAGCCTGTGTACATTGTCCCAGGCAGATTGGCAGGGTCTTGGGTTATAGAGTGAGACACCCGCTACACATGTAAATTTATTATACCTTCTTATCTATATACTAAGCCTAGCAACATAAGGATTAAATAGTTAATGTTAAGTGAGAGATTAATGGTCTGCTTTATTATAAACCTTTACTAGATCTAACCCTTTCTCACCACACTAATACATGTTTGTAAGATTTTTCTCGTGCCTTGTCCTAGTAATACGAGAGAAAGTGATGGAAAACTTCCCAATGGGGACACAGCAATACAAATCTGACAAAGGTTTTAACATGTCCCCATTTCCCTTTCTAAAAAAAAAGATTGGACATTAGTTCTAATGTAAAGGATGCCACATCTGAGCACAACCAGGGGATTAGGAATCTCTGCAAATTGAGCCACATTTATCAGCGAGTGCTATCTAAGAACTGTCTGTGTTTCCTAAGTTACAATTTACATGCATACCCTTTAATTCCTATTAATGAATTTAAACGTATTACTATGGTACTATGATACTATGAAGATGGTAGTTATTTAGCACAAATTAACACACAAAACTTATTATACATAGACTTGTCAAGATTTCCAATGAGCAATTAACAGTGGCTATCAGAAGGCTTTCCCATGCATAGTAACGTATGTAGACACTCCAAGTCCTTATTAGAAAGGATATTGCTGCAAATGAAGGGTGATGTGTTTATGGTGATATGTCCACAATTACCATGCAGCAACCAAACCCAGCTGTGGAGAAAATGCATTCCCGGTTCTAGGTCTCTATAAATACAGCAAAATTCTTGTTTGCATTTACTCTGGCGTGATGGCTTGTGCTATTCCCACGGGATGTCTACAGATTCGAATGCAATGTCCCTGTTCTACTGATTATGGGAACATTTGCTGATAAGAAAAAATCCACGTGAACGATAGAAAGTGTCATTGCATAAACTGAATACAGATGAGAGTCTTTACCAGGCAGTGCCATCGGAATCGTCTTGTCTTTTGTTTTTCAGTTACATGGGTATTTAAAGGAAATTAAACAATTTATTCAACAATTATTCTGAACTTTTCTAACCCAATTTATAAGCCAGAATAGTTATTTTCAGGATTACATCTTTCCTACCAATAGTTTTAATGTTGGATGACAGCTTGTCTTATGGTGTACATGTGTGTTCAACCTGCAAGAAATTCCTACTAAGTATAGTCTTGTCTCTCCCACCATAACTAGGTAACTGAAGTCATGTGTTGTGATTGGGGATTGTCTCTGTCAGATAAAAAATGTCTGTTAGGCCAGTTAGGATCATTGTGCTGAAGAAACTGATCTGTACTTCTTGAGAGAAGAGACATTAACCATGTGGCTCAAGAACAAGAGAAAAGAAAATGATTTAATGGGCATTTCTGTAGTCTAGAAATCATATAAAGACTTTAAAAATGAATCTATTATAACACTAAAGAAGAAGACTGAACTATTTTCACGTCTACAAATCCCCTTATATATCTTAAATCCGCATTACCATGTAATATTCCTCATTTCAACTGGAAAAGCCACTTCCCTCTGTTTTAGAACTTTGTGTTAACCGCTTAAAGCGGGGGTTCACGAGTCGTCACGAGTTGCAGAAAGAAGCCAAACGTCGGTGCGCAGGCACCGTATAGAGCCGACTCGCAGTCCGGCAACTCATGATGTGCCGTATACGCCGGTGGAAAGCACGTCAATCACTTAGCCTGTGAATAAGAACGCCCACTCCCGCGGGATTCACTACCCGGAAGCCGGGGGTGAAAATAGCCATAAAAAAATGTATGTACGGCAACAAAAAAAAAAAGATCAGCATACTGTCAGTCAGAGAAGTCATCTCAATGTAATGTTAGAATTTTTAGGGTGAACCCCTGCTTTAAGGACCGCCACACGCCTATTTACGTCGAGAGAATGGCACGGCTGGGCAAATGGTCGTATATATACGTCCCCTTTAATTTGCCGGGCATGTGTTTATGTGCACGCCGCCACCGGCACGCTCACAACCCTGTTGCGAGCTCCGTGCCCGTGGGCCCCGCAGACTCAATGTCCGCTGGTGTCTTGTGATCGGGTCACAGAGCTGAAGAATGGGGAGATGTTAGTGTAAACACAACATCTCCCTGTTCTTCCTACTGACATATCACTGATCGTTTGTTTCCTGTCATCGGGAACAGCGATCAGTGACGTGTCATGGCAATCCACGCCCCCTAACAGTTGGAAGCACTCGCTAGATCACACTTAAACCATTCAGGGCCCCCTACAGGTTAATCTCTTTACTGCCAGTGCCATTTTTACAGTAATCGCTGTAAAAATGACAATGGTACCAAAATGGTGTCAAAAGTGTTCAATTTGTCTGCCATAATGTCGCAGTCACAATAAAAATCGCTGATCGCCGCCATTACTAGCAAAAAAAAATATTAATAAAAATGCCATAAAACTATCCCCAATTTTGTAGATGCTATAACTTTTTTTACCAAAAATATGTAGAAGAATATGTATCGGCCTAAAATGAAGGAAAAAACATGTTTTATATATTTTTTTTGGGGCTATTTATAATAGCAAAAAATCTAGATTTTTTTTCAAAATTGTCGCTCTATTTTTGTTTTTTAGCGCAAAAAATAAAAACCGCAGAGGTGATAAAATACCACCAAAAGAAATCTCTATTTGTGGGAAAAAAAGGTTGTAAAGTCTCAAGGCTTTACACCGTAATGCATTCTATACATTGAGGTGAAAAGCCCTCTGTGCTGTGGCACCCCCCTTCCCCTGACCCACCCCACCCCACGCCCCTTTTTCTTACCTGACCCAGATCTGATCCAGCGATGTGCACAAGCCCAGCGGCTCCAGCTGCTGGCGATCACCTTATTGGAGAGATTGATAGCAGCAGGTACGCTTTGTGTAAAAAGGCTGTTCCTGTCTTCTCTGATCCTCCCCTTCTTCCACTATCCCAAATCTATATGCTGATAGTACAGAGCCTTGGAGGTACTCTGCACATGCTCAGTTTTATGTGTATTTCTACAGTTTTTTTGTTTATTTTTGGGGGAGGGTGCATGTGATCGGCACAATACCAATCAGCACTGTTTAGACAGAGGGTCAGGGGTCATGCAGCCTCATAGGACAGTCAGAGGAGAATGAAATCTCCTCCTAAAAGCTTTAACCAGTGCTCGGCTGGACACTAATAGAAGTCACAAGACTGCTGATGAGAAATGGTATTTACTATTTAGAAGTTCATATTTACTAAAATAACTGCATTTCCATGTTCTGTGGGATACCAGATATAGTGAATGCATGGTCCTGGGTTTAGTAACACTTTAACACCTGTCTGTAACATAGTTTTATCACCTGCTGCCCTGCCAGTAGATACGTAAATGTTTCCACTTTGATAATGCTGTTCATTTTGAAATGAAATTGCATAGCAGCATTGTCATCCTGTGGACAAGGCAGTCTTCAGCTGACCATACAGTACATGGTTTGAAATTCGACTGGTTCAGCAGGGACCAGTCAAATTTTGATCCATGTCAGGGCAGACTGGTTGACAATCTATTGATCGACTTGTGTATAACCAGCCTGTCAGATCTTTCCCAAACAAGCAGTGGCACCGGCTATACCCGGCAACACTAATTATTGCATCCTGATGGTGGGGAATGCTTCATGGTGTCAGAATACAATACTACAGTGAGAGCAATTCCCCCATTCACCTCAAATGTGTGGATGGGGGAATCAGCTAACTTTTTTTTTTTCATTCCTGCCTTAGATGGACATAAAGTTTCAGATGGAATAGGTATACGATAATCAATAAAGGTCCAGCTAACGCTTAATAAAGAGGAACCTTATTCATATCTTAGAAATTACAACAAAGACACCTCCCCAAATGTTTAGTAATGACCATCTACAAAAAGATATTTATAGATAATTGCAGGCTATTTTTTTTGTGCATACCTTATCTTTCTTTCCTGTCGCATCATACACTTGGGTTGTGACCTCGCCCCCCACAACCTGATAGGACTTAATAGCTATAAATTGTAAGAGATGGCCCTCTGCAGCATTCTCCTTTTTTCCTCACCTGGTCAAGACTGATGGACAGCTCAGTACCCCTTACCGCTCTCGCCCCAGCCAGATTTAAGCCTCTCCTGGGTGGATGTCCTTGCCTGTACAGTCTCTAAACTAACTAGTTCTAAGGAACCCCACTCTGATGGTCTCAGGGGTATGTTGCCTGGCATTATACAAGCTTAAACAGGCTTAAATTTTAGGCTGCGGTCTCCATTTTCCTTTTCTTGCACTTGCGGGGGTCCCACACAGCCATACTGCCATTCCCAAGATGGCGTCCGAGCGTACGGCCTCTTCTGCGAATGCGTGAGCGGAAATGACGCCATCAGGAGTCTGTTTGCCAGCTCCCAATACGGCGCTCGGCTCCTCGGTAGGCAAATGCACATGCGCAAATGTGACATCACTTCCACTGCAGCGGCCTTTTTAAAAGCATCCAGCACTTCCTTTTCCTCCTGTCACTGCAGGACTCAGTATCACAAGGGATTTCTCCTGGACTTACACCTGCTATCTCTGCCTGCTCTATCACTGCTCCTTCAACAAGGTAAGAGTGGTTCTTTTCTCCTATGAATGAATGTTCCAGTTTCTCGTATATACCTGCGTGGGTAGCACTCTCGTCTAGCAGGGTCACTGGTTCGAATCCCAACCACGACACTACCTACCTGGAGTTTGCATGTTCTTCCTGTGCCTGCGTGGGTTTCATCCGGCTACTCCAGTTTCCTCCTACACTCCAAAGACATGCTGATAGGTTAATTGGCTTCTGTCTAAAATTGGTCCTACTATATGAATGTGAGTTAGGGACCTTAGATTGTAAGCTCCTTGAGGGTAGGGACCGATCTGAATGTACAATGTATATGTAAAGTGCTGCGTAAATTGACAGCGCTATACAATAATAATAAAAATACTAAAAATCTCATTATATAATCTAGGTGAAAGCCTCTATTCACTCCTCATGGAGACCGCTGCCCAAGCAGACCATCCACTGCCTACTAGGTAAGGGGATAAATTGTATGTAGTGAAGATTGAGAAAAAGAGAGCCTTGCCACTATGGCTGCCTCATTGGACAGCCCTATCAGGTCCACAGGATCAGCAAACTCAAGGCGCAGAGAGCTCAGGACACCAAAGGATTCACTCAAGTCGTCAAATAATTCACTAAGGTCAAAGGAGCCACTCAGCACGCAGAATTAGTCATTCAAATTCATCCTTATGACACCATCACTCATACCATAGAAGGTCTCCCTCACACAGACCACCAGCCACTGCTCCCGCCAGACCGCATACGCTTAGTGGGTCTGTAGCACCATCTGGGCTCTCCCAGACAAATTGGCTTGTCATATGTGCTTCGAAGAAGCTACCAGAGAAAAAGAGATGGATTCCAGGGAAGTGACTGACATCATTAGAGAATCGGTGAACCGGAGTTCTCACTTTTTGCTTACCAGCAAATGAGTGACCTATCACCTAACAACACCTGCATATTTTAACGATACTTACTCCCCTAATTGGCTTGAGTAACACGTTGTTGAACCATAGCCATTATTAGGGTTTTTTAAAAAGACCAGTCGTTGCTTATCCCCAACGCGGCCAACTATCCTATTGAAATGTCTGTGCTCCTGAGGAAGCGCTGTGAATAGCGCGCAACATGTAGAGCAAGTCCTCCTACCCCTCTGGATTGTCACCTGGTTATGCACTATTCAAGCTAAATTTTATAATAACCACTTAAGACCCGGACCGCTGGTAAATGACCCAAGGTGTTTTTGCGATTCGGCACTGCGTCGCTTTAACAGACAATTGCGCGGTCGTGCGACGTGGCTCCCAAACAAAATTTGCGTCCTTTTCTTCCCACAAATAGAGATTTCTTTTGGTGGTATTTGATCACCTCTGCGATTTTTATTTTTTGCGCTATATACAAAAATAGAGCGACATTTTTGAAAAAAAAACACTATTTTTTACTTTTTGTTAAAAAAAATCAAATAAACGAAATTTTAGTCAAACATTTAGGCCAAAATTTATTTAGCCACATGTCTTTAGTAAAAAAAAAAAATTGCGATAAAAAAAAATAGCTACCTAGCGGGAACAGCGACACTAATACAGCGATCAGAAAAATGATCGCTTAGTGACGCTGGCAATAGGGAGTGAAAGGGTTAACTAGGGCGGTGATCAGGGGGTTAAAACTTTATTAGGGGGGGTGGGGGGGCTATCCTGAACCTAACACTAACTGATTTTACACTGCCTGTCACACTGACACTAAATGCAGTGATTAGATCACTGCATTCAGTGACACTGTGACAGGGGGGGTGGGGGGGCAGATCGCAAGGGGTTAAGTATGCCTATGTGTGTGTGTGTCAGTGTAATGTTGGTGCACACTTACTGTGAGGTGTTTCTCCCATCGCAGCGGTTGGAAATACCGCTGCGATGGGAGATTACATCACTTCCCCCTTCCTGTGTTTACACAGGAGGAGGAAGTGACACAAAGGGGGAGCGCGCGCATTGGCTGGGAGCGATCGCGGGGGGGCGGGTAAACACGGACATCCGCCCGCTCGTCCCGGATCGCTCCCGGAGCCAGGGGGACCCCCGCACGCCGTGGAGGGGGTCCCGATGGGACCCCCGAACCGCACGAAGGCGGGGACGTAAATTTACGCCCTTGTGCCTGTACGAGCCATGTTGTGGTCGTATATGTGCGTGCAGGGGTCCTTAAGTGGATAATTATATTATATAATAATAATTTATAATAATGCTTTATATTTGAGCTGTATTTATACTAGAATTGTATTACTATTGTAATAGCCTGTGTGGACCAGTTATCTACCTGATGTCGGTTCGATTTTATGTTCATAACTGTTTTTTTATGACTTTTTTCTAATAAATGTATTTCGTTTTTTCTACCTTATCATCGTGTGCCCTTAAAGTCCAATTTAGTAGCGCTCTATTCATTCCTTCCATTTTATTGATGAATTGTAAAAACCCTGATTAAAGAAGAGTGGCAAAAGACACTAACATAAATCTGTTAGTGTCAGCTCCAGTGGTAGACGCATCACTAATGTGTTTGGCCGGGCACCTCACACTACCTCTCGAAGATGCGGTGATATTCCTAGACGTGTTAGATTAGAAAATTGACCTTTAAAAATAGCTTATTTGGCAGCAGATGGTGCATGTAGGTCAGCCATTGCCTTAGCAGCTGTAGGAAGAGCCATCTCCAGCTGGACAGCTAATGTTGAAAAGCTTATTTTGGAAGGGGTAGAACAAGAAAGAGTGATAACAGCCCTTGAAGATATTTTGTTGCAGAGGCTTCGGTGGATACAATCAGATCCTCTTCAAGGGCAATGCTGGCTTCCGTGATCGCCAGAAGAACCCTATTGCCAGACCTCTTTTTTAAAATTCCAAAAACCAAAACCTTTCTCTCAGGAGAACAGCAAAAGTCTTTTTGAAGGTGCGCCTGTCCAGCCTGCTGTGGTAGGAGCCAGACTCAAGAAGTTTATGAAGGCTTGGGCGGAGAACATAAGAGATCCTTGGACGGTGGCCATCACTCAGTCTGGTCACAGATGGAAAATCAAAAACTGAATTCACAAAGACCAGTTTCATGCAACCAGGCTACCAGCATCACGAGAAAAGAGAATGCTATTAATCAAGTACATTCAGGACTTGCTTCAGAAACAGGCGATAGTAGAGGTACCGTTGCATAAGAGAGGCAAAGGCTTCTACTCTCCACTATTTCTAGTAAAGAAAAAACAGGAGACCTGTGCCCACTATTAGACCTGAAGAATCTCAACAAGAAAATCATGGTCGAGTTATTCAAGATGGAAAGTCTTCAGTCGATCCTTTGCACGATAAATCTGGAAGACTGATTTATTAGATGCGTATCTTTACATCCCCATACACGTTACATTCCAAAAATTCCTCCAAAAATTCCTTCGGTTTACGGTAAACCATCAGCACTTTCAGTTCCATAGCCTACCCTTTGGAATTTTCACCGCTCCCAGGATTTTCACAAAGGTCCTACTACCTGTGATAGACCTCCTGAGGGAGAAGCGTTTAAGAATCTATCCTTACGTGGACGACATCCTCCTCCAATCAGACAGTCAGGAATATCTTATATTTCAATGGGAGACACTGATTTTCACACGGCAATGTTTCGGCTGGTTGATAAAGCGCAACCTTAAATCCACTCATAAAATGATCTACCTAGAGCAATATTAGACACCCGGTTAAACAGAGTACAACTTCCCCAAGAGAAGATAACCCTTCAAGTTCAGAAAATGAAAAAATTGCTAGCAGCAGTATCGCTACTGGACAGAGCATGCCTCAGCGCTCTTGGCTCAATGTCAGCAACCATCCCAATGGTTCAGTGGGCCCAATGGCACACAAGGACATTTCAGAATTAATTTCTGAGACAATGGAATGGAGTGTCGATGCTTCAACCAATCTTTATTTCTAAACAAGTCAAACAGTCCATATGGTGGTGGACTCGTGTACACAAATTCAAGAGGTTCAGGAACATAGTTCCTCCTCCACAAGAAGTGGCCACATCCAATGCCAGCATGGAGGGATGGGGAGCCCACTTCTGGCACCAGGCAGTTTAGGGTATCTGGCCATTCCAATCTTGGGATTTAGTATGGAACATACTGGAAATGAAAGCCACCTTTCAAGCCTTTGTAGCTTTCAGTCTTCTCTTGAGACGCAAGGGGGTGTTGCTACGTATGGACAACAAGGTGGCAGTAACTTACATCACCAGGAGTCATTCTCCTATGGAAGAAGTTCGCCCCATCCTTGAATGGGCACAAGCAAGTCTGGCAGACCTGAGGGCAGTGTACGTGCCCGGAGCCCCACATTAACTAGTCGACGATCTAAGCAGAAATTTTCTATCCAACAATGAGTGGTCTCTGAGCCATCGGGCCTTCTCTCTCATAACTTAGACCTGGGGCATTCCGGACATACAGTAGATCTGGCAGCAACTCCAGCAAACACAAAATGGCTGAGAAATCTTTCAAGGGCTGCCTACCCATCGGCGGAAAGGAGAGACTCCTTACAACACCCTTGGAATATCCAGCTAGGTTACGTGTTCCCTCCAACACCTCTGATAGCGAGGTTCCTTCTCCAGCTCAAAAGATCAACATCAATGGTGAAAGCGGGGATTCCCTTCTGGCCAAGGAGGCCATGGTTCACAACACTACTACAGCTGAACATAGAGAACCCATTACCTCTTCCAATAACACCAGACTTACTCGCCCATGGCCAATTTCTCCACCTTGTCACCAGAGAAACTTCATCTGACGGCATGGAGGCTGAAAGGTCTAGGTTTCTAGGTCAGGGGTATTCTAGAAATGTGGTGGAAACTCTACTCCAAGCTAGAAAGGCTACTACCAACAACACTTACGAGAGAATCTTGAAAAATGTCATCTAATTTTCACAACAATCTTGGGACACACCATTACCCGAGCTAACACAAATCCTCAAGTTCCTCCAATCTGGTCTGGAGAATGGCCTAGGGTCAAATACCTTAAAAATACAGGTTTCTGCAATTTTGGCCATGACAGGTGTAAAATGGGCCCAAAATCCTCTCATCATACAGTTTCAAAAAAACTTTCTAAAGATAAGACCTCCCAGGAAACCTACTTTCCCGGCATGGGATCTATCAGTATTATCAGTAGCATACAGATGCCCACCCTTCTAAGGTGATAGATACAGAGAATGCTGCGGTGGGCCCTCTCTTACAATTTATAGCTGTTTAGTCCTATCAGGTTGTGGGGGCGGAGTCACAATCCAAGTGTATGCTGCCATTAAAATGCGACAGGAAAGGAAAATGACGGAAAAGTGAGTATACAATTTTTAGGTTTTCCTTCCATTCCATTCTTCTGATGGTGGCCATTTTCAAGGGCTGATGAATCCATCTCTTTTACTTCCTGGACTTCTGCCTGCAACTCTGAGGTCTGTCTCCTGGAACATGTGACAATAACTTTCCAGGATACAGCTGTGTGGCCAAGGTTACATTACCAGTGCCTCAATAGATCAGACAGTGGAAAAACTGTAATGCCGCGTACACACGATAATTTTCTGGGTTGTAAAAAAAAAGTTTTTTCAAAAATGTCATTTAAAACGATCGTGTGTGGGCTTCAGAGCATTTTTCGGGTTCTGAAAAACAATTTTTTTTTTTGAACATGCTCTATTTTTTCATGACGTTTTAAACAATGTCGTTTTTCGGGTTGTAAAAAATGATCGTGTGTGGGCTTTAACAACGTGAAAAACCCCTGCATGCTCAGAAGCAAGTTATGAGATGGGAGCGCTCGTTCTGGTAAAACTAGCGTTCGTAATGGAGATAGCACATTCATCATGCTGTAACAGACTGAAAAGCGTGAATCGTCTTACAAACACAAAATCATCTAAAACAGCCCCAAGGGTGGCGTCATCCGAATGGAACTTCCCCTTTATAGTGCCGTTGTACGTCACTGCGCTTTGCTAGAGCATTTTTTTCACGATCGTGTGTAGGCAACCTCGTTTTAATGATGAAGTTAAAAAAAACATCGTTTTTTTCTAGAGCCTGAAAAACGATGTTTTCACACGAAAAATGATCCTGTGTATGCGGCATAACAGTTAAAAAAATAAATGTTTAACCAATGAATGTAAGAATAATTCATATCAGCATCCAGAGCAACATACTAATGTATTTTTTTGTAAAAACTGAGAAAAAGTGCACTATAGGCAGGTATAGCAGCTGTATTTTGTTTTGCTTTCTTGCTTATCTTTTTTGATACACACATATTTAAGGTTTATGTAACATTCCCTAGCAGTCCACTTATACTGCTTGCATTTAAACAAATACATTTCATGAAGTATTAAAGTAGAATTCTAGTCTAGCCTCAACCTAACTATCCTTAAAATGTTCCCTCCATCTTCTGAACACCTATGCTGACTAACCTGTGTAAAAAAGTTATCCTATGTATGATATACCAATTTTCAGCCCGCCCTAGTCTGGAAATGTGTTGGGGACATGGCCTGGCGAGGGTCCAGTCTGAGACCACCATTCACTATCACACAACAGGCATTGACTTGATGTTATGCTCCCAGTACACCAATCACACTCCATAAAGCTCAATTCACACCTATGCATGTTTTTTTTTAGCCATCAATTTAACATTTTTTACATTTCCTTTAACAACCAGCTATAAACAGGTTAAAATAAAAAAGGAAAATGTAAATCGTGGCAAAAACGCGATAACAACGCAGTACTTGCTTTTTGGATGTGGGTCCATTGAATTCTATTACATGCAAAACGCTGCTTTTTGCATGTAATAGAAAAAAATGCCCCCGACCCTTTCCAAAAACGCAGAGGCACAAAAAAGCATTGATGTGAACATGTTCCATAGGAACCCATGTTAAAAAATTTCCCTGCATTTCTGCAAAATGCACCAAAAAACGCATTAGTGTAAATGGAGCCTTATAGAGGCTGATACACAAGAGCTGAATATTGTACGGTATCTGGCAGTTCAAAGGAAACCAGCCAACATTCAGCCAGTGTGTACAGCAGTACAGCTTCTGTCGAACAGGCATACTGAAAAAACAGGAGCAGACCAGCATCTGATCAGCGCTCACAGGCTAATCAGACTCACCCTGCTCTGCTCACAGCTCCCGCTGCCCTATTCTAAGGCCTCGTACACACGACCGGTCGTGTGTACGTTTTTCATCCAGGAAACTGTCGAGGAACTCGACGAGCAAAAAAGAGAGCAAGTTTTCTTTTTCCTCAACGGGAGTCAAATTGGCTCGTCGTGTTCCTCGTCGGGCTGCTTTTCGACGAGTAACTTGAGCGTGTGTATGCTAAGAAACCTGTGCACCTTCCGTAAAAGTAGCGTTTGTAATGGAAATAGCACATTTGTCACGCTGTAACAGACTGAAATGTGCAAATGTCTCTTACCAAACTTTTTCCTAACACGCAGTAACATGAGATTAGCAAAAGCAGCCCCTGCCGTTGTATGTGTTGAAGTCACCGCGTTTGAGAACGAGGAGATTTGGTCTTTAACGTGTGTACGCAAAGTAAGCTTGTCGAGTTCCTCGACAAGCCTAACAAGGAACCCGACGAGGAAAACGATGTGTTTCGCCCGACGAGTTCCTCGGTCGTGTGTACGAGGCCTAAGTCTGTGAGAGCAGAGAATGCTTTTACTTTTACAACCACTTTAACCTGTCAGTGGTCATAAAGTTATGGCTGTTCAATGTATGTGAATCAGGGGTCCTTTAGAGAGTGTTTGAAGGAAAATACTTCTTCATTACTAGACTGCTGAGACACAAAAAAAAAAAAAATACGTTTCAAAATGAAAAACAAATAAATTAGCAATTTGGCTGATAACACAATCTCAGCAGAATATGTTCTCTAGACATTCTCTATAGCAAGGGTCAGCAACCTTTTCCACATTAAGTATCAATTTATAAGCATTACTCAACTAGCGTTTCATAGCTGCTATAGGTGTATAGTTTGTTTTCAATATTTGCACTCAAAGTTCTACTGCTAATTGCAAGTTAAACGTATTTAGATCAGCCCTGGTTCATGCACCTTCACATCTCAGGTCAACCCCAAATTCTGCAACATCATGCACTGGCTGAACTATATTGGTACTGGGAGAAGGGTCACCACCTGAACATCAGTGGCCTCAGAGAGGTGGGCTACAGGCACAGAAGTGCAGGCCAAGCTTTTTAATTGACAGGCTTGCTAGCTGCTAGTTAAAGCCTACAGTATAGCAGTGGTGCTTCGGGCATCACTGAAACACATGATGTGCCTCTCCGAGCGGATATGCTGTAGGTTACTGTCTTCTGCTCCATAGAATGTCCTAAAGTCTGAATAATGATGTGTGTGGTGTTTCTGCTTCTGTATTTAACAAGTAAAGAACAGGGAAACAAAATGGGGGTTATTTACTAAAACTGGCGAGTGCAAAATCTGGTGCATTTCTGCATAGAAACCAATTAGCTTCCAGGTTTTATTGGCAAAGCTTAATTAAACAAGCTGGGGTTAGAAGCTGATTGACTGCTATGCACAGCTGCACCAGATTCTGAGTGCACCAGTTTTAGTAGATCTTCCCCAATATGTTCTCCATTATTTGTTAATATAATATCTCCTGTTATTACATCGATTGGCCATTAAATTGCTCATCAAGAAACACTGGAAATGGGGCCGATTTACTATAGTCAGACAGACTTTATGGCAGGAGTGCCCAACCTTTTGAAGAGCGAGGGCCACTTAACCTCCCTGGCGGTATGATTATTTCAGATTTTAGGTGCTGAAAGCGGTACCATTATTTTGCATGGAAATTTGGCATTTTACATTGTAGGCCTGTAATTCTTAGGAATAAGGGTCCTTTCACACGGAGCGGACCGTTTTTCGGTCCGCTCCGTGTGTGTCCATCAGCTCAGCAGGGGGTCCCGCTCAGCTGTCGGCGGACAGGGCGGTCCCCGCACACTGTGCAGGGACCGCCCTGTCTCTCCTCCGCTCTCCCCTATGGGGAATCGGATGAAAACGGACCGTTTGTCCGTCTTCATCCGATCCGTTCCGCCGGACGGAAGAAAAATAGGGTTTTCTTCCGTCCGAAAAACCGGATCCAGACGGACGCGGATCTTTGCGGATGTTAGCGGATGCATCATCCGCTAACGGACGCAATCCCATAGGGAACCATTACAAGTCTGTTTACGGACTTGTAAAAACGGACGAGCGGAGGCGGACGTGTGAAAGGGCCCTAACTCACTTAAATATGTCCAAACCAGAGCCTAGTAGACATCCCGGGTATGATAAAGTTTGAAAAACAAAATTATAAATTATAATATAATAACTATAAATAATTATAACAAATAATAATGTCATTATAATAAAAATTATTCAATAATGTAATCGAATCAAAAACACTGAAATTTGCTCAGTTGCAGAATTGTTGCTGTCATTACTTTTATTTATTTTTTATGAATTTCCCCACAAATCGATATCGCTAAATTCTGCAAGTGATTATCATTTATTATCGCTGTTTTCTAGCTGCTCTAAAACCATTTTTGACATAAAGGGACACTTTTGGTTGCTATGGACAATCTACAGTTTGCAGGCAGAAAGAACAGTTTTTATTATATAAAAGTACATGCAGGACACTGGACAGATCACTAGGGACAAAGGGGGGTGTATTTTTTACATACAGTACTGTAAACTATAAGATTACAGTATACTGTATGTAATGTGTTTGTTTACTTTTTAGAATTTGGTGCCATTCTCCACCCCGTGCGTTGTAACGTCGCAGGGAATGGAGATCGCCGGCACACAGGGACACTGTGAATCGAGCGAGGACGCCGCTCGCTCACACAGCGGGGAGGCATTGCAGGATCCAGGGACAAGGTAAGTAAACCTTGCCTGTGGATGCTGCGAGCCGAGCCCGAGTCTGGCTCGGGGTTACCGATCGCAGCACAAAAATCCCACTCCGAGCCCGACTCGGGAATACCGCCAGCCAGGTTAAGCAACTTGGTAACCGGTCATGGGCCACAATTAGCAGAGCGGATGGACGGGATGCCTGAGTGGACAGGGACAAAGCCCACTATACTGTATTCTTCTGCTTTTTTTTTTTCCGGATCGGATTGGAGGTAGGACATAAGTCGGTTTACGTCTGCCACTCCTTTGAGGTGCATTGATGGTCAGACTTGCCCGTGTGAAAGGGGCCGAAGGCTGCTTTCACACTGATGCGCTGCGGTTGTTCCTGCACCGTTGGTGCAACGCAGTGTACCTTTTAGCTTTCCTGCACTTTCCAATAGACTTCTAATATATTCTGCAGGTTTGGTGTACTTTCAGAAAGCTCACCAAACTCTCAGGTAATAACAGAAATCTGTGGCTCAGTGCAGGTAACCCACATGTGCACTGCTCTGCATCTGCAGATCAGTTTGAAAGCAGCCCAGTAACCATTGTAGAAGAGATTTTCCCATATATACACTGTGATTTTAGTAATAAAACGGCCTTTAATAACAGTATTCTATTCTATTCCATCCCAAAGCAGGGGGTGGCAGGCCACATCAGAGGGCTCCATGAGCCACATGTGGCCCCCGGGCCACTGGTTGGGCACCACTGTTTTATGGTCACTGAACTCCTGTATAACAAATTATTACGAGTTCAGATTTAAAGCAGAGTTAAGTCCACTGAGAGCTCAAGTAAGAGACGTTCAATAAACGTTCAATAAATCTCATTACACCCCTAATAAAATATGTTATGTTTTTTTTTTATATTCTTCCTATTAGTACATGTGCAATGGAAGTTACATTCAAACAATACCACTGGTGTTAACTGTCACAGCTGCCAGTGTGCTGATGTCAGCTCTCAAGCAAGCTTTTAAGCCTTAAAATGGCTGGGGTCACAGCTGGTCATTTAGATAAATACCCCTTTCTGGGTCTAGTTGGTCCATTTAGATTATTAAACCTTTCTGGGTCTAGTTGGTCCATTTAGATTATTAAACCTTTCTGGGTCTAGTTGGTCCATTTAGATTATTAAACCACTGCAGGGTGCGCATGTCATGTGCTGTGATCACCGAGTCACTGAGACTCAGGCGATCACAGATCCATGTATGGGGCTGGTCCCGACCCCTTACCACGTGATCAGCTGTCAGCCAATAACAGCTGATCACGTAATGTAAACAAAGGATCTGTAATCGTTTTCTTTTCTCCTCATGCTGACAGTGTGAGGAGAAAAAAAGCCAATCACCGGCTTGTGCACAAGGGACATCGGTCCCAAAGAGGAAGGAGGCACATCAGCCTTATAAGTGCCCATAAATATTACCTGCCAGTGCCACCTGCCATTGCTATCTGCCAGTGCCCACAGTGCCACCTATCAATGCTCACAGTGCCACCTATCAGTGCCCACAGTGCCATCTATCAATGCCCACCAGTGATACCAATCAGTGCCACCTAGCAATTCTGCCTATCACTGTAACCTAACAGTGCCCATAATTGCCACCCATCAGTGCTCATCACTGCCACCCATCAGTGCCTATCACTGCCAGCTATCAGTGTCACCTATCAATGCCACCTATTAGTGGCATTTCTCAGTGCCCACTAGTGTCACCTATCAATGCCCTTTAGTGCCACCCATCAGTGCCACCTCTCAGTATCGCCTGTCAGTGCTGCCTATCAGTGCCCACCAGTGCCGCCTATCAGTGCCACCTTATCGGTGCCTATCAGTGCAGCCCATCAGCGCCCATTAGTGCAGCCCATTGGTGCCCATGAGTGCAGCCTATCAGTGCCCATCAGTGCCCATTAGCGTATATCAATGAAGGAAAACAATTACAGCAGAGGTGATTAAATACCACCAAAAGAAAGCTCTATTTATGAGGAAAACATGATAAAAATCATTTATTTGGGTACAACCTTGTATGACCGTGTAATTGTCATTCAAAGTGCGTCAGCGCTGAAAGCTAAAAATTGGTCTGGGCGGGGGGGTTTTAAGTGCCCAGTAAGCAAGTGGTTAATAAAACCTTCTGGGGCTAGATGGCCCATATAGTTCAACATGCCTTCCTGGGTCTAGTATTTAGGAGAGCTCTCTGAAGCTATGAGAAAAAGCCCAGGACATTCCCTCTTGGAACCTATGTATCTTAGGTTTTGCTTCACCCATAGGCATTAGATGAAAACCAATATGGCCACCAGTAATCATTTCTAATGAAAAATGAAAGATTGGAAAACCCTGTTTGATCTCTATCATTCCCCTCCCCCTCTCCAGGAACGTTCATCTGAGCCTTCGTGTTTATGGCAAAGGGCTGAAGAACCAAGCCTGTACTGAAATCCACCCACAATTGTTTGTAGGCACCTTTAGGTACGGTCAAAATCGGATAACAGATTGAGCTTTTCCATTATAATTTCGTCATTTATAATATAGTATGATTGCTTATCTCTTCAGGTGATGTTTAAACACCAACCAAAACAAATATCTTGAAATGAAAGTGCAATCAGTATAAAGAACAGACGATAGGGAAAAGGACAGTAAATATAAATATTTAGCACTTCTCTCTCAATGAAAGTTGACCTGCTTTCATGTTTATTTAACATTCAGCGGGGTTAAATGATTTGCAAACACACAAAACAAAAAATAATTTGTTTTATCTGCTTTATTGGTTACATTAAACATATAACTAAGCAATCGTTCTTGGGAAATAGATATTAAAGCTAGATAAATAAAGCATTACAATAGACAGGTTTTATACTGTGAATAAGAAAAGTATAAAGCTCACTTCAGATCTAAAGCTTTAATCTAATTATTTCTGAAAATTCTTTATCTAATAATTTATTCAAACAATGATGTCAAACAGTGAGTCAGAATGAAATGCTGGCTTTGTTATGCACACGCTTGATAAAAAAAACAAAGGGGATTTCTACCTCTAAATGGGCTTCCATTTTCTGCTTGAGACCAGAGCCGTCCTAATAGAATAAACAGCCCTCAAAATTTACACTCGCCTGCTCGCATTTTGCAAGTAAATTTTGAGGGCTGGCGAGTGTGGGCTGCCTGGGAGCAGAGGAGGCGAGGAAGAAGAGGAGAGGAGAGTCGCCGCACGATTGGACGGGTGATCGGTATATCAAAGTTTCCCAGACAAGGGGCAGTATATGACGTCTCGCGGCTGGGAACACAGCTATTGAATTGAAAGCTGTTATGTTCCCCACGCTTTGACCAACCAGGCGGCGGCGGCTTCGGCTCTGGTTCCGGCTCCTCTACTCTCTTTTACCCAGCACAGGTAGGCTGCAATGGGGACACTGGCTGCAATGGGGACACTGGCTGCAATGGGGACACAGGCTCCACTGGGAACATTTTGCTGCATTGGGGACATTTTGCTGCATTGGGGACCTGTGGCTGCACTGGGGACACGTGGCTGCAATGGGGACACTGGCTGCAATGGGGACACTGGCTGCAATGGGTACAAAGGCTCCACTGGGGACATTTTGCTGCATTGGGGAAATTTCGCTGTACAGTATAGAAAGATATGCTCTGTTCATATTTCATGTTTGAGGTTTACAGCCACTTTAACCACTTCAGCCCCGGACCATTTGGCTGGCCAAGGAGCAGGCCACTTTTTGAGATTCGGCACTGCGTCGCTTTAACTGACAAGTGCACGGTCATGGGATGTGGCTCCCAAACATAATTGATGTCCTTTTTATTACTTTTTGCTAATTAAAGGGGACATATATATATATATATATTTGCCTGGCCATGCGATTCTGTTGACGTACAGTAAATATAGCGCCAAACAGCCCCAAACATTATGCTTTGGGGCTGTTCCTCTGCTAAAGGTACAGGCAGACTTTGCCGCATTGAGGGGCCAATGGATGGGGCCATGTATTGTAAAATCTTGAATTCTTCCCTTAGCCAGAACACTGAAGATGGGTCATGGATGGACTTTTTAGAATGATAATGACCCAAAATATACCACCAAGGCAACAAATGAGTGGCTCAAGAAGAAGCACATTAATTTGTAGAGGGAGCTGAAGCTTCAAGTTGCCAGGCCAAGAAATCCTTAGGCCGCGTACACACGACCAAGAACCTCGTCGGGCTAAACTCATCATTCCCCCCGACGAGGTTCTTGGCCGGCCGTCGAGTTCGTCGACCAGGCTGTCGAAAAAGGCGTCGAGCCATTAGTCCCGACGCCTCGTCGAGGAAATAGAGAACCTGCTCTCTATTTTGGCTCGATGCCTCGCTCGTCAGTTGGCTCGGCGAAAGCGTACACACGATCGAGCTTCTCGGCAGAATATGGATCCCAGCGAGCTTCTCGCTGGATTCTGCCGAGAAGCTCGGTCGTGTGTACGCGGCCTTAGGATTTAGTAAAGATCTGTATAGGAGAGTGGACCAAAATCCCTCCTGAGATGTGTGCAAACCTGGTAACCAACTACAAAAAGTTTTCCCCTCTGTGTTTGCCAACAAGGGTTTCTCCACCAGGTACTAAGTCATTATTTGCTTGAGGATTAAATACTTATTTTACTCACTGAACTGCAACTCAATTTATATAACATTTGTATCATGTGTTTTTTTCTGGATTTTTGTTTGATATTCTCTCTCTATCATTTAAAATACACCTGTGCTAACAATTATAGACCCTTCATTTATTTGTAAGTGGGAAAACTTACAAAATCTGCAGGGATCAAATAATTATTTTCCGCACTGTATACTGTATTTCCCAATGCGTTACATATGTCCTTGCCTTTTTTTCCTAACTCATAACAGTAAATCACGATGCATTTCTTCTTCTTTTTCTTGAAGTCAATCTCTGAAGAAAAGATTGCAATGGTAACCAGGAAGACTGAGATTTATGTTTATAAGGTTCTGTTCATATAGCCTGTATAAGTGTGAGAACATCAGTGAAAATGGGCAGCCATAGACAATGTCTAACAAAGAGTGACTGGCTATGGCCTCGTATACACGACTGGGAGAGCTTTTTTGCCGAGGAAATCGGTCGTGTGTACGTTTTTCATCAAGGAAACTGTTGAGGAACTCGACGAGCAAAAAAGAGAGCAAGTACTCTTTTTCCTCGATGGGAGTCAAATTAGCTTGTTGTGTTCCTCGTCGGGCTGCTTTTCGACAAGAAACTCGAGCGTGTGTATGCTAAGAAACCTGTGCACCTTCGGTAAAAGTAGCGTTTGTAAAAGAAATAGCACATTTGTCACGCTCTAACAGACTGAAATGTGTAAATGTCTCTTACCAAACTTTTTCCTAACACGCAGTAACATGAGATTAGCAAAAGCAGCCCCTGCCGTTGTATGTGATGAAGTCGCGTTTGAGAACGAGGAGATTTGGTCTTTAACGTGTGTACGCAAAGCAAGCTTGTCGAGTTCCTCGACAAGCCTAACAAGGAGCTCGACGAGGAAAACGATGTGTCTGAAACGACGAGTTCCTCGGTCGTGTGTACGCGGCCTATGAGTCATCTTCCCACATTATATTTTCTACAAAGAAAGCAAATTAATAATTTCTTGGTTTTCAAAGGTAATTTTAAATTATTAAGTGCACATCTAATTTTGATTACTCTAATCTTTAAATGCCTTTGTCGGTGCTTTGTTGTAAGAATATTACCTGATTTCTTTAAGGAGGGAGTATACTAGTGAATGTTCAACCTGGATCTGGCATACAGAAACACATTCGAAGCAGCAGGACGCAGAGTAATTAAATGGAAGAACATTTATCACCCATGTTATAGATTTTTAGATTTTCTGCTACTTTAGTTTGGCAGCACTTGCTAATCGACTCATTGAAATAATCAACTTTTTGTAATTGAGAAAATTTAAAAAAAGTTATGCCCTCATTATAAAATATTTCAAACCCGTTTGATAAAAGAATACTGTATTATTGATTATTTACTATAATCACTATATTACTCAATACACACTATAAAACACTTATAGAAATATTGTGTGTTTTTGCCTTTAGTGTAGAATGACTTTATTTGGAGAATATGTCCCAGAATGTAATCAAGTGCTACAGAAGAGAAAAAGGTAATTAAAAAAATAATACATGATTAAATTAAAAGTGAAAATCCATTAGGGTAAAGAAATGTGATTATCACGTATCAAGTGAGTCACCAGAGGGTATGATATACTGAAGGGGGTTGATTTACTAAAGGCAAATAAACTTTTCACTTTGCAAGGGACTTTGCTAAGAGTTTAGTAAATTAGGTGAATCTTTACTGACTTCCCTAATTTAATCATGTACTAAAATGCATTTTTTGTTATTTTCCTTGCACGTGATTAGTTATTCTCTGCATAGTTAAAGGGTCACTAAAGGAAATTTTTTTTTGCTGAAATGACTGTTTACAGGGTATAGAGACATACAAGTTAACTGACTCCTTTTCAAAATGATTAAAAATAGATAAAAATCAATCATATAATGTGCCTGCAGGTTAGTTTCACTTTTGAACTGGCTTCATGTTTCTGTGAAGTAGAAATAGACACACAGAACAAAAACAAACAAATCCAAGGCAGTGTTTTGTTTTTAAAATGAATCGGATTGGTTCTGGGAAGTTTTAGACACACAGTAATGACAGCTTAGACCACCATGAGAAAGCTCCCAGCACTGTGGTTATAAGGAAACAGACAAGCAGGAAGTATGGAGATCAGAGCAGGATTACAGCAACTTCAAAGCAAAAACGAACAACAAGGACATGAAACCAGTACTGTAGTAAGGTAAAGGAAGCTATTTAGCTAAAAAAAAAAAATCCTTTAGTGATCCTTTAACTTTACCACACTTGCCAAACTCTGGGAAAATGTAATTGAACAGCCTATTAGCCTAAAATAAATCAACCCCTAAAAAGTTGGGACATGGTGAGAATCTGCATCAAAACATAATGTGATGATTTGCAAATCTCATAAACCCATATTTTATTCACAACAGAAAAAAGAAACATCTCAAATGCTTAAATTGAGAAAAAGTTAAATTTTAAGAAAAAATAAGGTAATTTTGAAATTCATGGCAGCAACATGTCTTAAAAAAAGGTAGGACAGGGCAACAAAAATCTGGTTGATACTAACAAGGAAGAGCTGAAAAAACATTTTGCAAGTAATTACTGTAGGTTAATTAGAGATTTAAAGGGTCCCAGAAGTAAACATGGGCAGAGGTTCATCAGTCTGTGAAAGGATGCATTTACCCACCTGAGGCCCGCGCTATAGCCGAATGACGGCTACAGCGCGGACCGGAAAATCCAATAGGACGTCTTTTGACATCCGCCCCTTTTGGCGTTCCCCGTGCGCGCTCCCGAGTGCGCAGCGGAGAAATTCTGTGTTGGCCGTGTCCCTTGGACACAGCCAATCACAGATCGCGGCGAACAAGCCAATCAGAGTGGCTGTTTGCTATGCGATCTGTGTGGCCAATGAGAGATGATCTCAAATGTAAACATATGAGATCATCTCTCATTGCCGGCTGACACAGAGACAGCGTCCTGTCTCTGGAGAGGAGGAGACCGATCTGTGTCCCTTGTACATAGGGACACAGATCGGTCACCTCCCCCAGTCACCCCCCTCCCCCCACAGTTAGAACACTATACAGGGAACATATTTAACCCCTTCCCCACCCCCTAGTGTTAACCCCTTCAATGCCAATCACATTTATACAGTATTGAGTGCATATTTAAAGCACTGATCGCAGTATAAATGTGAATGGCGCCAAAAATGTGTCCGATGTGTCAGCCATAATGTCTCAGGCCCAATAAAAATCGCAGATCGCCGCGATTACTAGTAAAAAAAAATTATTAAAAAAAAAAAATTCTGTCCCCTATTTTGTAGGCACTATAACTTTTGCGCAAACCAGTCGCTTATTGCAATTTTTTTTTTTTGAATTAGGCTATTTATTATAGCAACAAGTAAAAAATGTTGTATTTTTTTTTCAAAATTGTCACTCTTTGTTGTTTATAGCGCAAAAAATAAAAACCACAGAGGTGATCAAATACCACCAAAAGAAAGCTCTACTTGTGGGGAAAAAAGGACATCAATTTTGTTTGGAAGCCACATCGCACGACCGCACAATTGTCAGTTAAAGCGATGCAGTGCCGGAAGCTGAAATTTCACCTGGGCAGGAGGGCGGTATATGTGCCCAGTAAGCAAGTGGTTAAAGATTGTCAATCAATTTCAGAATAAATGTTATCAGCAAAAAATTGCAAAGACTTTAAAGGAGAAGTCCAGCCACAGCTTGTTTGGCTGGACTTCTCCTATGGATCACAGGAGTGCAATTCGTTTTGCACTCCTATGACCCATTTATAGCAGAGAGTGGGCTGAAGTCTGCTCTCTGCTGACGACACTGTCAGTCCAGGCACCACATCCCGACAATGGGAGTCTGGATCCGCCAGGTGCCTGGACTGACACCCATCTCAGCCTCTCAGCGAGCCACTGAGAGCCTGAGATGGCCGCTCCACCCCCTTCATAGTCCAGCACTCCAATTAACGAGAAGGGAGAAAAGCAGAGAGCTGTGACTGAAGCCGCGTACACACGGCAGAGAACCTCGACGGGCAGAACACATCGTTCCGCCCGTCGAGGTTCTCTGCCGGCCGTCGAAATCGGCGACCCGCCCGTCGGGAATGGCAACCAGCCATTCATCCAGGTGGGCCGTCGAGCAAATAGAGAGCGTGCTCTCTATTTCTGCTCGACGGGCTTCCCGACGGGATGCTCGCCGAGAGCGTACACACGGCCGAGGTCCTCGCTGGAATGCAGCTTCCAGCGAGGTTCTCGCTGGTTTCCAGCGAGAACCTCGGTCGTGTGTGCGCCGCCTGACAGTCTACAGCTCTCTGCTCACAGAGCTCTGAGAACCAAGTGATTGGCGATATTTGATCGCTCTGTTTTCAGTGTAGAGGCACCGGGGGACAGATGCAGCATTGGACTGATGCTGCATCCACCTAGGTAAGTATGAATATGGGGGGGGGGGAATACTTATACTTCTCTTTTAAATATATCATGATCTACAGTATATATTATCAAGAGATTCAGAGAATCTGGAGAAATCTTGGTGCAAGGCCAAAATGCAATATTGGATGCCCATGACTTTCGGGGCTCTCAGGTGACATTGCATAAAAAAAAAGCATGATTCTGTGATGGACATCAGTAAATGGGTTCAGGAATACTTCCAAAAATCACTGTCTGTGAACAAAGTTCGCCATGCTATCAAAAAATGCAAGTTAAAGCTCCATCATGCAAAGAAGAAGCCATATTTGGACATAATCCAGAAACGCTGCCATTTTCTCTGGGTCAAAGCTCATTAAAAATGGTCTGTTGCAAAGTGGAAAACTGTTCTGTGATCTGATGAATCAAACTTGGACATTCTTTTGACAACCATGGACGCTGTCAACTTGTTATCAGCGCTCAATTCAATAGCACCGGAGGGTATGGGGGAGCTGAAGTTAGAAGCTGATTTTCTACCATGCACAGCTGCACCAGATTCTGCACACTATCGTTTTATTAAATTAACCCCACAGTGTCTCATATTGCAATGGTAAAAAAGCTATCTAAAGGTATCACAAGAGTATTCACTGGGGCTTAGGAGATTGCAATGCCATACATGGTGTGCAATGATGTCTCACCTTCCTACGACCTTCCTGTTTATTCTTCTTCTTTTGTTTTTTTTTTTTTGTTTTTTTTAACTAAAGCTAGGATTTTCAGAAAAGCATAAGTCCATGCAGACATATGAAAAAAACTAACCTGCTTAGTAAAATTTCCTGAACATCCTATGTCAGTATTTACAATATGAAAGCCCTGACTTATTTTTTCTGTTCCCGGGAGAGATTTTGTTGCTTCCCATAAAGTAACATGCAGACAAAGAATGAAGAAAAAGCTCCTCAGGGACACATGATCAAGCACTGTGGTTGTTTCCCTGGGATGCTTCTACATTTCCCCTATTTCACTGCCCCCAGACATACAGTAGGTAAAGGAGGACATTTGATTTCCATGCTGGGACATGACCATCCAGACTGGATAACATGATTGTTTGCGCTCCCAAAAATCATCTGTCTTGGATTATATCCTGGAAAGTAGGGACTCAGCTACCTAGAAGTTTTTTGGCACTGGCACTGAGCCGCCTTAAATGTACAATAAAGTTAAAATAAAGGTGAACTAACCCTTTTAAATAGCTAAGATGGCAAAAATAGATGCTGTAGATAGAGAGTGGATCAAAAATGAAGACCTTGCCTCTGGAGTCCAGGAACAATAGATAAAAAAAGCTATTTTATCCAGCAGGCCTCAAGCTAGTTCATTTCAGTCTGGATGGTCTTAGGTTTCATCTGATATTGCAGTTTATTTTATCTGTAGTATTTATGACAACCTCTGATATCAGAAAATAGTCTGTATTCCCTAAAATGTCAGTTTGATTTTAACCACTTGCCCACTGGGCAGTTTCACCTCCTTCCTGTCCAGGCCAGTTTTCAGCTTTCAGTGCTGATGCACTTTGAATGACAGTTGTGCGGTCATGCAACATTGTAACCTAATTAAATACATACTTTTTTTTAGACAGATAGAGCTTTCTTTTGGTGTTTTTTTAGATTTTACTAAACAAATTAATCGGTTTCCTCCCTTCCTGTTTTAAAATTGAGCAAATAAGTAATTTTTCTTCTTTACTGATGGGCACTGATCATGGGCATTGATAGGCTGCACTGATGGGCACTGATTATCGACTTTCCTTTCCTTACACAGTGACAGCGCTAAGGAAAGGAAATGCCGATAACCATCATTTGCTTACACGATTGGACACAGCTGATCTCATGGTAAAGGGTCACTGTGATTGGCCCTTTACCTCCATCTGTGATCAGCTGTGTCCAAAGGATGCAGCACCCTGGGGATGTGCAGGGGGGCGGTGTTCTGTGAGGATGTCAGTAGACGCCCGCCTAGAAACTAGATGACTTTTGGCTACAGTGTGCTTGGAAAGTCGTTAAGCAAACTATATGTATCTGAAGATACTAAAACACTTTTTTTACAACTCCCAAAATTTAACTAAAGGCAAATTTATTTATTTTTTTGGGGATAGAGACCAAAGGGATTACAACCACTTTCAAGTTGTATTCTTGTCTGTGTGCCATCAGAGATTCACCCTCTTTATGTGTCCTGTTTGCCATTATCACCAAAAGTAAAAGAAAATCCCAAATTTGGGTTGTCACCCGTGAAGGTCAAGAAGAAAATTCAATGAGGACATTAGTTCCAGTGACAACCTGGAATTCACTTACTTTGGTGGAATTTCATCTCACTTCATGTTTTGGCTAGATGGCCGGAAGGGAAATTTCCCTGCTGAGGCACAGAGGGCAGATAAAACCTGACAGAGATTATAACTTTGCTTTTAATTCTACTTAAAAGTGGTATTACACTCAAAAGCAAACATTATATTTGGCAGTTTACCAACTCTTAAGCCTCGTACATATGATCAGATTATCCAACGGAAATTGTGTGATGACAGGCTGTTATCGGAAAATCTGACTGTTTGTATGCTCCATCAGACAATTGTCGGATTTTCCACGGACAAATGTGGGATATCATGCTTTAAAATTGTCCGCCAACAATTGTGTGTTGTTGGATTTTCCGATCGTGTGTACACTCCAAAGTACAAACACGCATGCTCAGAAACAATGCTCACCATAACACTACATTAGCAGAAGGTGCCCAAAGGGTGGCGCTAAAGAGCTGAAAACCGCATCGTTTCGTGTTTGTTGGCTGACAATTCTTTGCCGTTGTACGCAAGACAAGTTCACGGCCAACACCCTTCAGACAAAAGTCCTACGCTTTGTCCACAGAAAATATGATCGTGTGTATGAAGCTTTAGATGTGATTAATGCATTTGTTTTCTTTTTTTAGGCTTTCTTTCCTCTATTTTCAGCTGGTGAACTAGTCAGTCAGTCTGTTTTTTTTTAAGAAGAACACATGCTCTAACAGAATGTAACAGTTATAGAGATGAGGGAAAACCTTTACTACTGACAGGGGTCCTTACAATGATCAGACTTTATTTATGTAAAACCTTTATCCCAAAAGAAGCAAAACTGTTTGCTGTAACTGCATATAAAGTATTTTTCTGGAGTTTTTCTTTGACTCCAATTTGTGTATTTAAACCTGGTAGTACATTTAGCCAGGGCCGGGGGAAGGGGTGGTCAAGAGGGGCGCCTGTAGTGGTGATTTGGGGGCATATGTGTTGTGAGGGGGGATTTGTGCCATAAAAGTATAATCGTAGAGGGGATTTATTTTGTATGGGGATTTGTGCTAAGATGGGAGATTGGGGAGGGGAATTTGTGTTGGAAGTGGGGGATTTGGTGTGGGGGGAGTCAATTTGAGCTTAGAGGGGAAATTGGAGGGGTAGAGGATTGGTGCTAGTAGGAGGACATTTGTATATTGTGGTGGGGGCGGAGAGAGGGGATTTGAGCTGAAGGGGGCTAAAAATTTGGGCTGGAAGGAGGGATTTTTGCAGGGGGTAGATTTGTACTGGGAGGAGGGGGAATTCATGCTTAGCAGGTGAGCATGTAGATTAGTGCCCAATTTTGTTTTTGGAGAGAGGGGATTGTCGCTGACACATAATGCTCATGCATCTTAGGGGAGCGCAATTTGTCATGTATCTCCCTGGGTTCTAAATGATCTTGTCGTGGTACTGCATTTAGTTCTTGGGATAATGCCACTGCCCATGCAGTGACAGTGTCTCCTTAGACACAGTATGATATTACATCTTCAGGTAACCATTTTATTTATGTGAATAATAAAATAGTTAAATGATGCGTTAAAATCAACCTCTTAATAACATATAAACTTAAACATATAAACTTATGTGGAGATGAGTGAGTCTAAAAATATAGATAATAATGTTCCGCCTCGATCCTTAGTATAACATACTAAAAGATCCTCTTAGTGGTACAACTGTTTCAGACAACACAGGCATGGACTACTTTCTCACAGTAATTACACAGCTTCAGTGCTACAGGTAGTATAAAGGGGTCACAGATCCACTCCCAGGTGGGTAGCTCTGATTGCAGCCCGCTCTCCTGTCAGCATACATATAGCACTCTAAGATATGTTCTCTACCCGTTCCTCTCCGTATCAGTCCTCAAAAGAGAGAGAGAGTATCATTGAGCGGTTGTACAGACTGTTAAGAGGTTTAAAATGCAATTGCAGCTAATCACACAGATCCTGTGGTTTAACGCATACAACGATCAGATCCAGACAGATATCCTCCTCGTTCCAGCATCCAGTGTAGGATTACACAGTGGCTCTTCCCGACGTGTTGCGTCACTTGTCACGTGACTAGTGACGCAGCACGTCAGGAGAAATTGTATTTGTTTAAGTTTATATGTTATTAAGAGGTTGATTTTAGCGCATCATTTAACTATTTTATCATTCACATCATAGGTGTCAGAACACTTTTTAATCATTGCGGCTTTTTTCATTTATTCATCTGTAAAAACAGTAAAACATTGGTTTGCGAGCATAATTCGTTCCAGAAACATGCTTGTAGTCCAAAGCACTTGTTTATCAAAGCATTTTTTTTTTACAGGGTATAAAAGAGAAGAGAGGCACCTCTGAGGCCTTGTACACACGAGGGAATAAATCCGCTGAAGATGGTCCGACGGACCATTTCAGCGGAAAAATCCCCTCGTGTGTAGGGGCAAACGGACGCTTTTTGCCGGATTCATCCGGCGGAAAAATTCCAAAGCATGCTTTGAAATATTTCCGCCGGATAGCTGGCTGGCAGATATGTCCGCTGGTTAGTACGGCAAACCAGCGGACATATCTTGCCGCACATGCGTCGTATCCTGTGAATGGATCTGACGCATGCGCGCGGAAGTGTTTACTTCCTGGTGCGGTGACGTGGCGGTCACGTGGCGGCGTCAACGTCACCGCCGCGTCACCGCGCTGTCCGCCGGCGGGGAATTTGATCCGATGGTGTGTACAGCCATCGGATCAAAATATCCCGGCGCAAATATACGCTGTAAACGGTCCGGGGACCGTTTACAGCGGATATTTCCCGTCGTGTGTACAAGGCCTAAGTGTAGCAATAAGTTGCTAAATGTTGTACCTTCATTAAATGTAACCATAGTGCTACACTTAGAGGCTCCTCTCTTTTTTTTTTTTTTTTTTACATGACGCTACTCTTATATCAAGACATTGCTTGTATATGAAGGCAACATCTATTAAAACATTTTGCTCATCTTGCAAAACGCTCTTAAACCAAGTTACTCTCAAACCAAGGTTTTACTGTAATCTATATTTATATATCTTTATTAGAATTCACTATCTGAATATTCATTTCAGCGCGTTAGTAAATCACATATCATTTTATTTATGTAAATTGACTCATGACTTCCATATTCATTTGTATTAAGAAAAACAATAATTGGTTGAAAATGAAAACAAAAACGGGCTGTTTAGTTGGTATTGCTCTGATTCCAATGCTCTTGCATGTGGACCAACTAGGTTTGCATATGTATTTCTTTGCAGGTGTCAAACAATATGTATGCCAACTAGAATTATAAGCTACACATTGAATTGCAGCCAAGGATATACAACAGGTCTAATAAACAAAGCTCTGCTCTTCTCATTTGTGTATAATTTATAAAACAAATAAATCATCTAATCTGTTAACAAGTTCATAATTTTGGCATCAGTTATTTTAAAAATAACGTAAAAACATAAATAATTAATTCCAGCAATTAAATCAGCACACACCTTTATGTTAGGTTCAGCTGTTGTAAGTACATTTTTTAAATAGATTTGTCAGTCGAGGATTGCTTTTTTTCTGTACGGTTTTAGAGGATTAGTCCAGATTTGTTTTTACTACAGTCTAATAAACTCTGTATTTCCTTCTTCTTCCCAGTCTTATTTTTTTATGTAATTCCTTTTTGAAGTGTACCTTCATTTTCTTATCTGTTATCTGCTATATATGCAGCCATGGTGTTTGTTTGTTCCTGTTCTCTGGTGAGTCTGCAATTTGATAAAATATTTTTGTTTATTTTTATTTTCATTGTGGTCAACATTTGTTTGGCACATGACTATAAGGTTTTGTAGTCTTTTGTTTGTATTTTTTTATACTGTTTTGTTGTAATGGAAATAGTTTCTGCTCTAAATTCTGAAGAACTGCTCCTGCAATAGAACAATATGTAAAAAAGAATTAAAGCACACTGGATAGTGCAGGACAAAAACATTTATTGATCATAAAATAAACAAAAAGAATTAAAGCACATTGGATAGTGCAGAAAAGAACATTTATTGATAATAAAATAAATAAAAAGAATTGAAGCACACTGGATAGTGCAGGGGAAACAAAGAAAAGTTTATTGATAATAAAGTAAATAAATAGAATTGAAGCACACTGGATAGTGCAGGAAAAAAACATTTATTGATAATAGAATAAATATAAAGTATTGCATACATAAGGGTTATGGAGGTCTGGTTCAGGGGGGGGGGGGGCTCACCCGTCCCCTTCTTTCCTGACCTGCTGGGCTGCATGCTCAGATAAGTGTCTGGTATGACTTTTGGAGTGTTCCCTACGCAGAATGCAAATGTAATTTTTCTTTAGAAATGTCAGTTTTGCTGCAGCAGGTTCTATACACGGTACAGACATGCCACTGTACAGGCAGACTAAGAGGACCACCCCAGGCATTATATTTAATGGCATTTTTCATTTTTATTGTTTCACTTTAGGCATCATTATAAATCACTGTTCCTCTGTTTGCATTGATACATGTCCCCCAGGGCAGTACCCGGGTCCCCATACCCTTTTTATGGCCAATAACATGGATCTAAGCCTTTAAAATAGGAACTTTTTATTTTTAAAGTTTGGGTGCCATAGACTTTAGTAGAGTTCAGGGTTGGGGGTTTGGGTCCAAACGTTTGCGATGTTCGAGAGTCCTGACGTGAACAGAACCGGGAGTGGGGGGGAGGTGTGTTCCCCACAACATAGATGTGGTCACTAACATGTTCTGAGGCTCATTTTCAGAATGGCAGTGACGTCTGATCCGTATTGATCTCCCACACTCTGAAGCAGCTTACACCAATACCTATGAGTGATCAGGCCAGACTCACTCAGCCCAAACTCTGAAGATGCTCCAAAACTCCACCAGCCCCTTGAAAATCATAAGGTGGACCAGCTAATAGATCAATTGAAACCCATCCTGTCCACTCAAAAACATGGGTGGTTTGGCAACGTAATCAAACTGTGTCAGCCTAGCAGAATAGAAAACTAACATATAAATAAAAATACACAGGGCATGTATCTCAATGTCTTTTATAGATCATATGGATATAAGGTATTCATTGTAAAGACCTAGAAATTTTATAAGGTCTCTCTGAATATCTTTTCTATGGGAAAATCCCTTACAATTGCTTGCCAAATACAAATTAATGCAATTAGAATTGTATTACCCCGCATGAGGTGTCTCTTTAAAACAGTATATATATACAGCTGTTAGAACGTTGGAAGGCTGACACATTTTTGTTGCCAGAGAAAGTGTAGAGCTGGGGTTTTAAGGCCTCTGTTATGAATTTGAAGACAATGCTTACAGCTACAGAGGTCGGTCAGGGCTTGTTTTAAAGTAACTTTACTGCTTGGTTAGACTCTTGGGGTTATTTACTAAAGGCAAATCTACTTTGCACTACAAGTGCAAATTACAAGAGCAAAGTGCACCTGAAATTGCACTGAAAGTGCACTTGCAAGTGCAGTCGCTGTAGATCCAAGGAGAATAAAAATCAGGATTTTAGCTTGCACATGATTGGATAATAAAATCAGCAGAGCTTTCCCCTCATTTCAGATGTACCCCTCAGATTTACAGCGACTTTACTTCCAAGTGCACTTTCAGTGCAATTTCAAGTGTACTTTGCACTTGTAGTTTGCACTTGTAGCAAAAAAAAACACAATTGTGTGTAAATACTTTAACCACTTAAAGACCCCCGCACGCACATATACGGCCACAACATGGCTCGTACAGGCACAAGGGCGTAAATTTACGTCCCCGCCTGAGTGCGGTTCGGGGGTCCCATCGGGACCCCCTCCGCGGCGTGCGGGGGTCTCCCTACCTCTGGGAGCGATCCGGGATCTGCGGGCGGATGTCCGTGTTTTCCGCCCCCCCCGCGATCGCTCCCAGCCAATGGGAGCGCGCTCCCAGCCTGTCACTTCCTCCTCCTGTGTTTACACAGGAAGGAGGAAATTATGTATTCTCTCATCGCAGCGCTGTTTCCCAGCGCTGCTGATGAGAGAAGACATGACAAGTAAGTGTGCACCAACACAACACTGACACACACTCACATAGGCATATTAACCCCTTGTGATCGCCCCCCCCACCCCCCTGTCACAGTGTTACTGAATGCAGTGATTTAATCACTGCATTTAGTGTCAGTGTGACAGGCACTGTAAAAAACAGTTAGTGTTAGGTTCAGGATAGCCCCCCCACCCCCCCTAATAAAGTTTTAGCCCCCTGATCACCGCCCTAGTTAACCCTTTCACTCCCTATTGCCAGCGTCACTAAGCGATCATTTTTCTGATCGCTGTATTAGTGTCGCTGTTCCCGCTAGGTAGCTATTTTTTTTTATTGCGATTTTTTTTTTTTTACTAAAGACATGTGGCTAAATAAATTTTGGCCTAAATGTTTGACTAAAATTTAGTTTATTTGATTTTTTTTTAACAAAAAGTAAAAAATAGTGTTTTTTTTTCAAAAATGTCGCTCTATTTTTGTATATAGCGCAAAAAATAAAAATCGCAGAGGTGATCAAATACCACCAAAAGAAAGCTCTATTTGTGGGAAGAAAAGGACGCAAATTTTGTTTGGGAGCCACGTCGCACGACCGCGCAATTGTCTGTTAAAGCGACGCAGTGCCGAATCGCAAAAACACCTTGGGTCATTTACCAGCGTATTGGTCCGGGTCTTAAGTGGTTAAAGTATATTTATGGTCAACATTTTAATCATATAGTCAACTCCAGATTGTATTTAAATTATTTCTAACTTATCAAGTTGGGGTAAATTGATCATTGATTGCATCACATGTGTCCTTATTGTTTTGCATCAATTCTGCAACAAAATTAGTCTCTCTGGAACTGATATTTGATAAGTTTCCATTACTGTCCCAAGTTCTCCAAATAGCTTTTATGCCTGTAAGTTTCCCAATTTCACAAGAGAGATGCTTCTGACAGTTCTGTCATTCATATACACCTTAGCACCGCATACATGAATCTAGTGCAAACTCTGGCATTTGTGGCACTACTGCAAGACGGAGTATCTATAACACATTTTATGATTTCCAGGAAGGACATTTTAAGTGAACATGCAGCAAACCTTTAATTAAACTGAAATAATCGAAAAAACCTCAGAGATTGGGATTTTGTGGGCAACACATAAAAAAATTAAAAAAAGATATAGAAAAATTGAACAATTTATTACAAAAATATATATATTGAAAACACATTAACAAATTTTATCAAAAAATTACATGTTTATACAAAGACATAAACGATGCAATACTCTCCGTCATGCGAAACCATCACCAAGATTGGGAGGTAGGTTGTGGCAGAAAGGCCGACGCCTTTCGAATGTTAAACATTCTTTGTCAAGGCATATATAAGCATTGCATCTAAATTAAATCAAAAATGTAAATATTAGATACATATATACAAAATATAATACATGGCACCATATTGTCAACATTTAAGCAGAAAACATAAAAAGCAAGCAGCATTGGTACCAGACAACTCACCCGTTGTGTTAAAAACATTGTGCTCAAAAGGGTCCAGGCCATCGGTCCCCTACATGGGGTGCCCCAGAAATCTGATGTCCCTAGAAGTCGACTAAGTCCTACTAAATCATGCTCCTAATGCTCATAGGGTGGACAGAACTAATTAGTTCAATTGAATGGCATGAATATCTTTCTTTTTCTCCATATTTAGGACATTCATGCCATTCAATTGAACTAATTAGTTCTGTCCACCCTATGAGCATTAGGAGCATGATTTAGTAGGACTTAGTCGACTTCTAGGGACATCAGATTTCTGGGGCACCCCATGTAGGGGACCGATGGCCTGGACCCTTTTGAGCACAATGTTTTTAACACAACGGGTGAGTTGTCTGGTACCAATGCTGCTTGCTTTTTATGTTTTCTGCTTAAATGTTGACAATATGGTGCCATGTATTATATTTTGTATATATGTATCTAATATTTACATTTTTGATTTAATTTAGATGCAATGCTTATATATGCCTTGACAAAGAATGTTTAACATTCGAAACGCGTCGGCCTTTCTGCCACAACCTACCTCCCAATCTTGGTGATGGTTTCGCATGACGGAGAGTATTGCATCGTTTATGTCTTTGTATAAACATGTAATTTTTTGATAAAATTTGTTAATGTGTTTTCAATATATATATTTTTGTAATAAATTGTTCAATTTTTCTATATCTTTTTTGAATTTTTTTATGTGTTGCCCACAAAATCCCAATCTCTGAGGTTTTTTCGATTATTTCAATTACTACGGGATGATGGCAACAACATGCCGCCATATATGAGTTGGTCTTTTTTTTTACCTTTAATTAAACTAAGCAGAAATAATTTCTCTCACCATGACAGAAAATAATAATAAAGAGAGCGAACAGAAAATGTATAGAGCTGTTTAACGTACTGCAAATTATTGTTACATTAAACTGTGCTGAATTATGTAAATTGTAAATTATAGTGAATTATAAATTACTATTCCACTATAACAATGTTAGATAATTGTTAGCTTTATAGATTCGCAACACCTTCCCCGAGCCTAGGTCATCTATTTAAATAATGCAAAATGGGTGGTATAATGCATTAATTCTATAATCTGCTAATTAAATAATAAAAGCTGAGCTTCAGGCATATATAAAAGACGATTTAATACAGCTCTGTAATCATTTATACATCAATAAATGTGTTTTTTTTGTTTTTTTTGTTTTAATACTAGCAATATAAATACCTGAATTTACCCTGGTATCAGCCTCTTGGAGTCTCTGTTTAGCAGAGATAGAGTGTGAGAGGAAGTAGCAGCACAAGAATCCAGTCAGTTCATATGCTGACAAGGAGCATGCTTAAAGGAGTTCTCTAAGCTAAAACTTTTAACCCCCGCTGTGCCCGGGCTGTAAAACTATACAAAATAAACTTTCACTTACCTGCCTACGATCTCCCGTTATTCCGGTATCGCCGCCCGTGCACCGGTCCCTGCCAGCTTCCTCTTCCTGGGGGTCGGTGACTCATCCTGCGCTCAGCCTATCAGCGGCAGCAGCAATGTCCCGCCGCGACCGCTGATAGGCTGAGCGCAGGATGAGTCACCGACCCCCAGGAAGAGGAAGCTGACAGGGACCGGTGCACGGGCGGCGATACCGGAATAACGGGAAATCGTAGGCAGGTAAGTGAAAGTTTATTTTGTATAGTTTTACAGCCCGGGCACAGCGGGGGTTAAAAGTTTTATCTTGGAGAACTCCTTTAAAGGAGGAGAAAGAAAGCCCCATAAGTTTTCCTGCAGGTTTTTGTCTTCAGGTTTAACAAAACCATCTAACATGAGGTAAAACCTCAAGAGTTGCAATCAGGCAGGCTCTTGCACTACATGGTTTTGGTAAACCCGAAGAGAAAAACCTGCAGGAAAACTAATAGTGTGTATGGGGCTTAATGGTGACAGAAACAAGCTCATTACTGTCATTCCTTTCATTTCACCGTCCAGTAACTGGCTGGGGGCATTTTTTTAGTACAACCTGGGCTCAATAGAAGTGGGTTAATTAACCACTTCAGCCCCGGAAGGATTTACCCTCTTCCTGACCAGAGCACTTTTTGTGATTCGGCACTGCGTTGCTTTAACTGACAATTGCCCGGTCGTGCGACGTGGCTCCCAAACAAAATTGGCGTCCTTTTTTTCCTACAAACAGAGCTTTCTTTTGGTGGTATTTGATCACCTCTGCGTTGTTTTTTTTTTTGCGCTATAAACAAAAATAGAGCGACAATTCTGAAAAAAATTCAATATTTTTTACTTTTTGCTATAATAAATATCCCCCAAAAATATATAAAAAAAACGTTTTTTCCCTCAGTTTAGGGCGATACGTATTCTTCTACATATTTTTCGTTAAAAAAAATCGCAATAAGCGTTTATTGATTGGTTCGCGCAAAAGTTATGGGCCCAGATTCACGTACATCGGCGCATTATCGGTCCGGCGTAGCGCACCGCCATTACGTTAGACTTGCGCCATCTAGCCGCGTAATCCCCCGATTCACGTAGCTTTTGCGCAGGAAATTGCGCAAGCGTAAGATTTTTTCCAGAGGCGTAAGGAGGAGTAATACAATTTGGGAGGGGCGTGGGCGTGTTACATTGAAATGAGCCGTGACCCCATGCAAATGAAGGGCCGGCCGGCTCGCGCATGCGCGCTTGAAGGAGACCATGGTCAGCTCCGATGTGCGCATGCTCACAACTCGGGAGCGGCGCAATCAGTGAAATTGGAAATGGACTAGGGCAACTTTATGAACTACGCAGACAGCATAAAATAGACAGACACAAATGCACTTCCTTTGCAAAAATACATCCCTTTGTATCCCTCCCTCTACAGCAAGGTGCTTTTGTTTGTTTGTGACGTGTCTTTGAGATATTTGAGGACTGTTTTGCAGAGTGATTTTTGTCTTTTATGTGTTTTCTTTGTTGTTATTTTGTTTAAATTATATTTTTGCTGGGCATTTTTTATTTTTGCTCGTCATTTATTTAATTTTTTTGGTTCTGTTTGTGTATGATTTTGGAATGTGGGGGTGATATTCCTGCGGGAAAAGGGGTGTCACCCTCATTTGTGGTGGAGAAGTGATCCCCAGGTCTGTGTGAATGGTGTATGAATGTACAGTGACATAATTGGAGCCGTGGCATGGCGTTGCAGCTCACAAGTCCTGCATGGTGGACTGGTGCCAATCCAATGTGATGAGGATGTGGGGTGTGTGTGCTAGGGACCACAGTGGTGTGCATGCATGCATTCTCATTGTGCCATGATTAATGTGTGTGTTTAACGTGCAAAGATGCATAATGTGAGCTGGCATGAGATGGGGTCATGAGATGGGGTACCAGTGCATATGCAGAGTCACCTTGAAGGGAAAAGACAGGAGGATGTTAGTCATGCATGTGCCACTTGTGAGGTGTGCATCACGGGAGGGGATAGTCATGCCTGACTCCCATGTCACTCACCAACCAGCCAGCTGTCCCCATACATGTTCTGTTCGAAATCTGTGGGGATGGGGCTCTGATTGTATATGTAGCTGTCATGGGTGTCATGGGTGGTGCCATGTGTTGGGCTGGTGATGTCCTCCTGCAAGGTTGTGGTAATTCCATGATGGCATGAGGGGTGAATCTGAAGATGCGAGACACCTCAGAATCACTCATGCCAAAGATGTCTATGTGTGTGTGATATATCAAGTGAAGAGTGAGGGGCTTGTATCAGATAAGAATATTGTATTAGATTAATTTAAATTGTAAATTTTATATAAGCAAATAAAAAAAATAAAAAAACATCTCCCGTGCCCTCCTTAGTGCCATCCTCCGTGCCCTCCTCCTTCTTTGTTCATCTAAAGTCAGTAGTATAGCTATGCGCGACGATGCCCCTGGCATGTTGGCATACAGATTGTTGGGCAACACGTGTGACTGCTGAACTCCTCACTAACAGTGTTGCTTTATCTGACAAGTAGACTTTTTTTCATTGTTTAGACCAGCTTTTAGGTGCTCTAACTTTAGACAGGACATTTTGCTGTTGCGCACATCGCGTAGCCTGCGCAGCAACTGCGTTTTTTTGTGGATCCCCGCAACTCCCTCATTAGCATATTTGACTAGCAAATCAATGGTGTGTCTAGCGCATTTTTGCGCGGACGGATGCGTCTGTCTAACGAAATTACGCCGGACAAAAAAAAGTAGATTTCTGGCGTAATTCGTTTTCTGAATCGCGCGCATCTAAACGCACGCGCACATTTAGACTTACGCACGCGCAACACCAGTTGCGCAGGCGTAATCGCTCTGTGAATCTGGGCCATGGCGTTTACAAATAGGGGTTAGTTTTATGGCATTTTTATTAATAATTTTTTTTTACTAGTAATGACAGCGATCAGCGGGTTTTTTTTCAGTACTGCGACCTTATGGCGCACACTTCGGACACTTTTGACACATTTTTGGGACCATTGGCATTTTTTTAGCAATCAATGCTATAAAAATGCATTGTATTACTATAAAAATGGCATTGGCAGTGAAGGGGTTAACACTAGGGGGCAGGGAAGGGGTTAAGTGTGTTCCTGGGTGTGTTCTAACTGTATGGGGGGATGGAATGACTGAGGGAAATCACTGATCTTCTGTTCATACATTGTATGAACAGAAAATCAGCGTTTCCCCTGCTCACAGGAACGAGAGCTGTGTGTTTACACACATAGCTCCCGTTCCTTGCTCTGTAACTAGCGATCGCGCGTGCCCGGCGGCGATCGTACCCGCCGGGCACGCGCTCGGGACTCGGGGGCGAGCGCGGATGCCCTCTAGTGGCCGAAAATGTAGCTGACGTAGAGCTACGGGCTCTCGCCCAGGAGAGCCGACCTGCCGCCGTAGAATGACGGTTGCTGGTCGGCAAGTGGTTAAGGTTGGCTATCAGACCGAGGACATCTACTGGCAGACAAAATACTGCAGGAGAAATCTCTGAGGCCGCGTACACACGACCGGTTTCCGCGACAGAATCCATCAAAAAACTTGGTGGCAGAGATTTTTTGCCGAGGAAATCAGTCGTGTGTATGTTTTTCATCGAGAAAACTGTCGAGGAACTCGACGAGGAAAAAAGAGAGCAAGTTCTCTTTTTCCTCGACGGGAGTCTCAATTTCCTCGTTGTGTTCCTCGTCGGGCTGGTTTTCGACGAGAAACACGTTGGTGTGTATGCTTAGAAACCCGCGCACCTTCGGTAAAAGTAGCGTTTCTGTCACGCTGTAACAGACTGAAAAGTGCAAATGTCTCTTACCAAACTTTTACTTAACACGCAGTAACATGAGATTAGCAAAAGCAGCCCCAAGGGTTGTGCCAGTGAAATCGAACTTCCACTGCTGGTGTATGTATTGAAGTCACCGCGTTTGAGAACGAGGAGATTTGGTCTTGACAGTGTGTACGCAAAGACAGCTTGTCAAGTTTCTCGACAAGCCTAACAAGGAACGCGTTGAGGAAAACGATGTGTCTTTCCCGACGTGTTCCTCAGTCGTGTGTACGAGGCCTGAAAGGTGAATATTGCAACAAAAATGGGTTTTTGTTATTTTAGTTTTTATTAGGCTATTCATTTTATGTTATTTTTGTAAGGAGTTCTACTTTAAACCATGTTTTTTTTGGTTGCTTATGAACTGAAATCTATCCTTTTTGATTAAAATATAATAAGACATAAAAAGTCGTGGGACAGTGAGTGAGTACCTTATATAGCGATACAAATGCAAACTAAATTGCCTCATGTCGCTTGCATCCAGTGTAGCCCTGATCCTTCAGAAGAGGTGGGTCTTACGTTTTTTCCTGAAGGCCCGATGGTTTTCTTCCATGCGGATGTCCGTGAGTCGAGCGTTCCATAGCCGTGGTCCTTGGACTGCAAATCTTTGTTCTCTTTTAGATTTGCAGCGGGTCTTGGGGATGTGGAGGACGTTTTGGATAGTTGACCGGAGGGCGCGACTAGGGTTGTAGTGTTTTATTTTCTCGCATAGGTATTGAAGAGCGTTTCCTTGTATGCATTTGTTGAATGTAACCTGGTCATTTATGGTTAGCCAATGTAGGGACCTCAGGGATGGGGTGATTGATTCCCAAGGTTTTTTCCCTGTTACTATTCTGGCTGCTGTGTTCTGGACAACTGTAGACGCGAAATTTGGTATTTGGGTAGTCCGAGGTAGAGGGAGTTTGCATAGTCGAGTCGGGAATTGATGACTGTTCCACAGATTTATAAATAATTAATCAGCTACAATCACCCTTTGCAAGTCCATATTTTCTATCTGTCTACATATGGTTTAGCATTATCAATAGGCAGTCATTGCATTTGCACTTCTGTGTACTTCAGAACACATAGACATAAACATATCCATTCAGAATGCAATTTGGTCAGAAAAGTATAAAATGGATTATGATTGGTTGCCCTAGGTTTTTGGCTCTGAGATATTAGAAGGATAAGTTCACCGTTGGGAACATGTTACATGTTCCACCCGTTCCTAGGGTGGAACATGTAACATCCTTATACTGCTGCAACCACTTCCCACTACCCTCTCTCCCTGTGACAGCAGTCAGAGGAGAAGTACCCTATACCAGCTGTCAATTTTTGAAAAGAGCTCTGGCCACACAGCCCCAATATTCATTCACAGAGTTCTGTGAAATGAATAAATGACAAGTACCAACATCCTTTGCGAATGTTGGCTTGTAGTTCTCAATGAACATGGTGCTGTTGAGTGCTGTGGTAGTTCATTGTGTCTTCCTGTCAGTGTGAATCTGCCTACCCGTATGATGTACAGCCAGACAACTGCAGGAGACCTACATGGCATCATCAATCTGCTGATCGCTGGCGCAATGGTTTCCAGACTCATAAAATAAAATCCCTGCAAAAAAATTGCATTTATTTATTATTTTTTAAACTAACGTATCCTTTAAGAACCTGTTACCTGGACTGATGTTTTAATAAAGCCAAAAGATCAGCATGACAACCAGAAAACTTTCATTTTTAGAAAAGGTCAGCAGTGGCAGCCTCTGCATATTTCTCATGACCAGTTCCTTTAACCACTTCAGACCCGCGCTACCGTCGAATGACGGCAACAGCGCGGGTCTGAATATCCAACATGCCGTCAAATGACGGCATCTCCTTTGGGCGTTCCCAGCGCGCACTGTAGAGCGCGCTGCGGGGAAGCCCTGTGTTGTCCGTGTCCCTTGGACACGGCCAATCACAGATCGCGGCGAACGGCAAATCAGAGTGGCCGTTTGCGATGCGATCTGTGGGCGAATGAGAGATGATCTCATAGATCATCTCTCATTGCCGTTTTACACAGAGACAGCGTCCTGTCTCTGGAGAGGAGGAGCCCGATCTGTGTTCCTTCCTACATAGGGACACAGATCGGTCACCCCCCCAGTCACCCCCCCTCCCCCAATAGTTAGAACACACCTAGAATACACATTTAACCCCTTCCTCACCCCCTAGTATTAACCCCTTCAATGCCAGTCAAATTTATACTGTAATTAGTGCATATTTATAGCACTGATCGCAGTATAAATGTGAATGGCGCCAAAAATGTGTCAAAAGTGTCCGATGTGTCCGCCATAACGTCGCAGTACCAATAAAAATCGCAGATCGCCGCCATTTCTAGTAAAAAAATAAATAATAAAAAATAATAATTCTCTCCCCTATTTTGTAAGCGCTATAACTTTTGCGCAAACGAGTCGCTTATTGCGATTTTTTTTTTTTTTTACCAAAAATATGTAGAAGAATACGCATCGCCCTAAACTGAGAAAAAAAATATATATTTTTTTTTTAATTGGGATATTTATTATAGCAACAAGTAAAAAATATTGTATTTTTTTTCAAAATTGTCACACTTTTTTGTTTATAGCGCAAAAAATAAAAACCGCACAGGCGATCAAATACCACCAAAAGAAAGCTCTACTTGTGGGGAAAAAAGGACGTCAATTTTGTTTGGGAGCCACGTCGCACGACCGCGCAATTGTCAGATAAAGCGACGCAGTGCCGGAAGCTGAAATTTCACCTGGGCAGGAGGGGGTGAATGTGCCCAGTAAGCAAGTGGTTAAGATATATTTTGGATATGCACAACTATATTTGGTCTTTCTGTAATAAGGATCAGCCTACAATATTTAGATATAAAAATCAGTTTCTCTTTTCCAACAGAGAAGTGTGTGTTAAATGTATTTTTATTGCACCAAGCAGTCAATCAGATATTGCTTTTCTAGCCGGCTTATTTGAACAGCATTTGCATTTTCTTTCACTGAAAACAACTAAATATAACATGAAAAAATCTTTTTATGTCCCTAATTATAAATCAATATATCCCCCTATGGATCCAGCTGCCAGGATTTACAAACTGAAACTGAGATTAACAACACCCAATGAGTCATGTGTAGTTGGTGCTGCACTCGGCTGTGTAGCTTAGTCTTCAATCATTTTATATGTGTGGATCAATCACATAAAAATCCCTCAATCAGTCATTTAAAATCTTAATTAGGGATGAGCCCCGCGTTCGATTCAAACGTATGTTCGACTCGAACATCGTCTGTTCGACCGTTCGTCGAAATTCGAACATTATGAGCCGTTCACGCCAATTTCGAGTGGCGCGTCACGGCCCATAATTCACTGCGCGCTGATGATTGGCCAAGCATGCACTATGACCCGCATGCTTGGCCAATCACAGCGCGCAAAAAACAGAGAGCTATAATTGGTCAAAGCCAGGGTGGCTTTGGCCAATTATGGCTCAGGGGGTTTAGTACATGCCCCACACTATAAAAGGCCACCTGCAGGGCGGCTTTGTGTAGTGTTTTGCGGCAGTTAACAGAGAACAGAGAGAGTGTCATTTTTTGCAGGTAGATAGAGCATAATGTTACAGTGCGTAGAGGATATATATACATCCCAGGTGTTGTACATATATTTATACACTGTATAGCTTAGCTAGATCAGTTCTTCCTAATTTACTGGCAGGCAGGTGATTGTGCTATTTAAAGACGTTGTCACAGGCATAGACACCCAGCAGATAGAATATTTAAAGGAATGATGCAGGAGCAGTGATTTTAATGATGCTTAAATAAAAAAATAAAAATAAAAAAATGAAAAATTCCTTTAAATATTGTACCTGCTGGGTGTCTATAGTTTGCCTGTGAAAACGTCTTTGAGAACCCGGGTCTTGCCTGAGGGAACGTGTATCAATGGAAAAAAAGTTTTAAAATCTTTTTTTTTTTTTTAGGAGTCCTGCTCCTGAAAAAACGACCGTTTTTTAAACTTTTTACCATTGATACATGTTCCCTGGGGCAAGACCCTGGTTCTCAAAGACGTTTTACGACAATAACTTGCATATTAGGCTTTAAAATGAGCACTTTTGAATTCGAACGTTCGAGTCCCATAGATGTCAATGGGGTTCTTAATGTTTGCGCGAACGTTCGGTCCGTTCGAAGGTTCTGGTGCGAACCGAATGGGGGGGGTGTTCGGCTCATCCCTAATCTTAATTAAAAGAGAGGAATTCCTGTTATGAATATTTTATACATAATTACATTGATCCAACTTGGACCAATGTGACTATATTAGATACAGTATCTCACAAAAGTGAGTACACCCCTCACATTTTTGTAAATATTTTATTATATCTTTTCATGTGACAACACTAAAGAAATGACACTTTGCTGCAATGTAATGTAGTGAGTGTACAGCTTGCATAAGTGCCTGTTGACACTACCGTGACTTGGGATCCGACTTGTGTTGCCCCAAGTCGCACGACATGAGAAATTACATTAAAGTGAATGAGAGCCGTCTTAATGCACACTACTGAAGTCGCTCTGACTTCAGAAAAGGTTCCTGTACTACTTCAAGGCGACTTCTAGGCGACTTGTCCCTATTGATTTCAATGAAAGTTGCTTTCAAACTCGGATCAGTGTCTTAACTGAAGAGAAACTAGTTTTCTCAGCCAAACCCCTCCCTCCCACAGAGCTGATTATTGTTTAATTGGCCACTGGCAAAGTTGCCTGTCCTGGAGGCGATTTGAAGTTGCCTCAAGTTGCTTTGCAAAGTCGTGCCGACTTTCATGTCGCTGTAGTGTGAAGCGGCACTAACAGTGTAAATTTGCTGTCCCCTCAAATTAACTCAACACACAGCCATTAAATGGGTTGTAAAGTTTTTTTTGGCAATGATGGCCCCCCAGCCCCCTCGTTTTACTTACCTGAACCCTGAATCTGCTATGCACGTCCTCTTATCCTCGGAGCCTGGCCGTCGATTGGCTAGATTGATAGCAGCCATTGGCTCGCACTGCTGTCAATCACATGCAATGACGTGGCATGACAGGGGGCAGGGCCGTGTGGTACAGTCGGCGGCTATGGCCATGTCAAGGAGTTCAATGTGAACAATACACTGGCAACTTATGCTTATGTTGGTGACTGGGCACCCTGGTTGAAAAAGGCTACCCTAGAAGACGAATAAAAACAATTCTTTTTTTTGCATTGGTACATGTTCCCCATGACAGTGCCCAGCTTTTGAAAACCTTTACAGCAGTTTGAGTAAAAAGTCTAAAATGGCAGGAACCTAGTAGGATTTGGGTTGGCCAAGTTACAAACAGGACTCCCTGAACCCCCAAGGCAGATTTGCTTGAACTTATTTAAGGCCCAGTGTTATGACCCAAGCAAGTTCATAGTCTCTATACTCTAATTTTTGTGTGGATGGGCAATCCATTCATTTATCAACCCTCTTGCTTATCATCATCTGGAGCCAGTCTTAGAAGGTATCTTACCAAGAATGACACATTTATTGCTGGGGAAGCCTGAAATCTGTATTGTTTCTGAGTGTAGACTGAATTTAGATTTCTGGAATTTTCAATGCACAGAATAACTTCTGGTTAACATATTGTGAGTAAGCTATTACAATTTATTGATTTAGACAATTAGAGCATCTGTATCAGTGGCGGTGTGTCCAGGGCCGTCTTTAATATGGTTTGGGCCCTGGGCAAACATTTTTTCTGGGCCCCCCTTCAGCTTATTTTGGGCCTGGCTGATTCACATGTATGTGTTTTGGCGGCCCTCATTTGTGCAGGCACAGCAGCCCATTGATTTGAATGTGCTGCCATGCCTTTGTTTCCTGCAGAAAAAAGGTGCATTCAGCATTTTAAAAATCAGTTGCCTTGAAATCCATTCTGCTTTTGCACCATGCTACTTACCTGCAGTTCTTGCACACACAAACGCACTGTGTTTTTAAAAGCGTGACCTAAACGTCTAAAAATGCAGCGAGTTTGACAGTGCGGGAACTGCAGATAAGTCACAGCAGACAGCAGAATGGACAGACAGTGCTGTATTTCATTGCTTGATGGGCATAGGTGTGCCGTGTGCTCAGCCTATTACATGAGGCATCAAATGAATGGGCTGCTGTGCCTGCACAAATGTGGGCCGCCAAAACACATATATGTGAACCAGTCAGGCCCAAAATAAGCCCATCAAGCAGTTAAATAAAGACAGTAATGCCATGTGCTCTGAGGCCTCACTCAGCCTGGACTGCAGGTCTGGTCTGTGACTTAAAGAGTTCCTCTATTTTACACATGGCATGGCATGGGGTCCCATGGTGCTAAAGCAGAATGGACAGACGGTGCTGTGACCCCATGCCATGCCATGTGTAAATTACAGGAACTTTTTAAAACACTGACCAGACCTGCAGTGAATCATCAAATATTATAAAGACTTTGGGCACACTCTACAGAAAACTTCTATTTACAATATAGATTAGCAAACAGTGACATACCTTGAGGAGCAGGACATGAAGAAGTCAGCCTCAGGAAGAGCAAACTGTGAATGCTATAAAATCACATTCTAATTCACTTTTATATACAAGCAGCACCCAGTGGCAGGAAGGGAGAAGTGCACGTCTAAAGGGAAGCCAGGTGTTCTGTACATTTTAAAACACTGGGAAGGGAAGCAGTACTGTCTCCTGGCTGCGTGCCGCTGATGATTTTCAGCCTGATTTGTGGGCAGCACATGGGCTTAACGGGCGGCAGGGCCGCCATCCGGAATTATGGGGCCCCTTAAACAGCTTCAGGCATGGGCCCCCTGGAGCAGAGAACGGGGGGGGGGGTGCTGCCCCCTTAAATTGAGATGCGGGGGGGGCGGGCGGGGCTGCCGCGAATTTAGAAGCGGGAGACCCTTTACAAAAAAAAGATTTAATAAAGAAAAATATATATAAAAAAAGGGGTGTTGCCATCCGGGACCTCTGGACCCTTTAATAAAAAAATAAATAAAAAAAATATATTAAAAATAAACACTTATAAAAAAAAAAGTGGGGTTGCCATCCAGGGCCCTGGGAACCTCTGGGCCCTTTAATAAAAAAAAATATATAAACAAAAATAAAAAAATAAACATTTATAAAAAAAATTAAAAAGGGTGTTTGCCACATGGGGCCCTGGGGACCTCTGAGCCCTTTAATTATATATATATATATATATATATATATATATATATATATATATACACATATATATAAATAAAAAGAAATAAAAAGAAAAAAAAAGAAATAAAATATAAAAAAATTATAAAAAAAGGGGGGTTGCCATCCAGGGCCCTGGGGACCTCTGGGTCCTTTAATAATAATAACATTTATATTATATAATATGTATATATATATATATATATATATATATATATATATATATATATATATATATAAAATAAATATATAAAAAAGTTTTTTTTTATAAAAAAGGGGGGTCTTCATCCGGGGCCCTGGGGGCCTCCGGGTCCCTGGGGACCCCTAAAAAAAATTGGTCTTTTAATAAAAAATAAAAATATATTTAAAAAATTTGGGCCTTTAATAAAAAATAAAAATATATAAAATAAATATATTTTTTTATTTAAAAATAAATAAAAAAAAGGGGGGGTTGCCATCTTGGGCCCTGGGGGCCTCCGGGCCCCTGGGGACCTCCGGACCTCCGGACCCCTAAGAAAAAAAAAAAAAAAAATTTTTTTCAAAGGGGGTTGCTTTGGGCCCCCAACAGTGACAGGGCCCTGGGCAGCTGCCCCTGTTTGCCCTATGGTAGAGACGGCCCTGGGTGTGTCCATTAAAGACACAAGGTCGCCACCCCCTCTATCATGCCACCCACTTTTCAGATGCTGGGCACCTGAATTACAGCAGCGGGGGTGTTTTTTTTTTTAAGCACCTGATTAGAGCCATAGGCTCACAGTTCACCCAGGTGTGTTAGAAAAGCAAATGAATATTTGCTTTTCTAACACTGAACCGCTTCTCTCAAGGCACAGGCGCTCCAATTGGACGCTTAACGGAACGGAAGAAGAGATGCACCGGAGGAAAGAGAAGCATGGACAATGCAGGAGCCATCGCCTGACCCACTGCATGTCTCACAGCTCGCCACTGTCACCCGCTGCCTGACTTGACACCAGGATGGGGTGCCAGTGCCAGTCAGACTGCAAGCGGGCAAGCAGGGGGGGGTGTCACAGAGGCTGTATATGATGGGCAAAGAGGCTGCATATGATGGGTACAGGCTGCATATGATGGGCACAGTGGCTGCAAATGATGGGCACAGAGGCTGCATATGATGGACACAGAGGCTGCATATGAAGGGCACAGAGGCTGCATATGATGGGCACAGTGGCTGCAAATGATGGGCACAGAGGCTGCATATGAAGGGCACAGAGGCTGCATATGATGGGCACAGTGACTGCAAATGATGGGCACAGAGGCTGCATATGATGGAAACAGAGTATGCATATGATGGGCACAGAAGTTGCATATGATGGGTACAGAGGCTGCATATGATGGGCACAGAGGCTGCATATGATGGGCACAGAAGTTGCATATGATGGGTACAGAGGCTGCATATGATGGGCACAGAGGCTGCATATGATGGGCACAGAGGCTGCATTTTATGGGCACAGTGGCTGCATTTTATGGGCACAGTGGGTGCATTTTTGAGCACATAGGCTGCATATGATGGGCACAGTGGCTGCATTTGATGTGCACAGTGGATGCAAATAATGGGAACATTGGCAAAATGTTATGGGGCACAATGGCTGCATATTATGGGCACAGTGGCAGCAATTGATGGCACAGTGAGGTTTCAATTGATGTTTTTTTTTTCCGAATTTTTCATTTTTTTTTGCGCACCCCAAAAATTTTGAGCACCAGCCGCCACTGATCTGTAGACTAAGATTTAAACACCATTCTCCTAATCTTACACATTTTTTTTAGCAGTAAATGAGTTTCCCTTTAACCCCTTCCATACCGGCGTATAGTAAAATCGCGTCCGGAGGAACCCCTCGCCGATGAGAGTGGACGTCACCCAACGTCCATCCCTTCTCGGCGCTACTGCGGGTTCCTCACAGATCTCAGGGCGGCGATCGACGACACGGCGAGTCCCTCGGAGACAGCCCGTCCCGGATCGCGGTAAAGAGCCAATAGAATTGGCTCTTTTACCACGTGACCGGCTGTTTCCAATCACAGCCGGTCACTTACACAACAAGCTGGCGTGCGCTGTCCCGTGCGCGTGCAGCGCGGCAATCGTGCACGCGAATTGCGGTGATCGGGCACGAGGCTCGTTCCCTGGACATTGCCTCGTCCCGATCTGGGTAAAGAGCCAATGAAATTTGGCTCTTTACCACGTGACCGGCTGTGTCGAATCACAGCCGGTCACAAATGTAAACAAACAGCGCTGTAACCGCTGTCTCTGGGCTCTTCTCCTCACACACGGATCCTGTGTGAGAAGGAGATATCAGAAACAGTGAGTTACAGTGTAAAGTGTCCAGATTGCCCCCCCCCCCGCGAATAAAGAGTACCTGTCACCCCCCCATCAAAAGTACCCAAGTACCTGTCACCCCCCCCTCCATCAAGAGTACCTGTCACCCCCCCCCCCCCCCATCAAGAGTACCTGTCACCCCCCCATCAAGAGTACCTGTCACCCCCCCATCAAGAGTACCTGTCACCCCGCCATCAAGAGTACCTGTCACTACCACCAAGAATACCCGAGTACCCGTCGCCCCCACCAAGAGTACCCGTCACCCCCCATCAAGAGTACCTCAGAACCTGTCGCCCCCCATCAGGAGTACTTGTCGCCTCCATCAGAAGTACCTGAGTACCCGTCGCCTCCATCAGGAGTACCTGAGTACGCGTCACCCCCATCAAGGGTAATTGTCACCTCCATCAGGAGTACCTGAGTATCTGACACCCCCATAAAAAAGTAGTACCTGTCACCCTCATCATAAGTACCCGTCACCTCCATCAGAAGTACCTGAGTACCTGTCACCCACATCAAGAGCACCCGTCACCCCCATCAGAAGTACCCGAGTACCTGCCACCATGTCCAGAAAATTATTTTCCACAGAAGAGGCATACCAAATTATAGCCCAGAGCGATGAGAGCAGCGGGGAGCTCTCACCGCCCCATTACAGTACTGAGACCATTTTCGATTCAGGTTCGGAATACGAGCCCCCCCAAATCAGTACATCCGAATCGTCGGAGGAGGAGGAAGTAGTCTATCCAAAAGTACCACGGTCTGAACCCCAGGCATCTACCAGCAGCGCCGGCCACCCCAGTGGCCAATCAGCAAATGCTAACGGCGCTATACCCCAGGAGGAAGGGCCCAGTACAAGCTCTGGAATTCCACGCCGAGGAAATAGGTCCCAAACCCATCTACCGGATGGCTTGGCCAACCCGTTGTGGCTGCCTTCTAGCACAGGGTCAGCCACAATCCCCCCTTTCACAGCACAGCCAGGTGTGCAGGCCAACACCGAAGGTTTCTCTGAAATCGATTTTTTTAATTTATTTTTCCCTAATGAGTTCCTTCAAACCATCATAGACCAAACAAATCTTTTTGCATGTCAGTACATACAAAACAACCCCAACTCATGCTATGCCCACCCCTTTGTATGGAGACCCCTAACAATGGAGGATATGCGATTGTTTTTAGGCCTTACGCTGAATATGGGACTTACAAAAAAAAATGAAGTTCATTCGTATTGGTCTAAAAAGCCCATCCACCATATGCCAATTTTTTCAGCTACGATGTCCAGGTTCCGCTATGACATGATCATACGGTTCCTGCATTTCAGCGACAACTCGCAGTGCCCCCCCCCCAAAATCACACGGACCTTGATAGATTATATAAAATTCGCCCCCTAATAGATTTTTTCAATAAGAAGTTTGCTGAACTTTACATCCCGGAACAGAACATCTCTGTGGACGAATCCCTGGTCCATTTCACTGGCCGGTTGGGAATAAAACAGTATATTCCCAGTAAGAGAGCGAGGTACGGCTTGAAGCTAAACAAACTCTGCGAAAGCTCCTCCGGCTATGTGAATGCCTTTCGTGTGTACGAAGGCAGAGACTCCCATCTCCAGCCCCCTGAGTGTCCATCGTATATGGGAATAAGCGGGAAAATTGTATGGGAGTTGGCATTCCCACTCTTCCAAAAGGGGTATCACATACTGTATACATGGACAATTACTATACCAGTCTGCCCCTTTTTCACCACCTATTCCTGAATAAAACTTTGGCCTGTGGTACTGCACGTAAAAACAGGAAAGGCTTCCCACAGAGTTTAGTTACCAAAAACCTACAAAGGGGGCAATCGGCAAGCCTGAGGAACGAAGAAGTTTTGGCCGTGAAGTGGAGGGATAAGAAAGACGTTTACATCTTGTCGACTATCCACAATGACACCTCAGTGGAACTTCACAAGAGACGCCGTACCGTTCGAAAGCCTTGCTGTATCAACGAATATAATAAGTACATGGGGGGGTGGATCTAAATGATCAAATGCTGCAGCCCTATCTCTCAATACGAAAGACTCTTTTCTGGTACAAAAAAGTTGCAATATACTTCTTTCATTTGGCCCTTTATAATTCATACGTCATTTATCAAAAATCAACGCAAAGGCCCATCCCCTTTATTAGATTCATCGAAAATGTCGTCACTGCCCTGATCTATCAGCAAGGCTCTGCCCCACAAAGAATTCGCTCTGATTGTGTCAGCAGACTGCACGAGCGCCATTTTCCTGACAGAATTCCACCATCAGCAACCGGAAGAAGACGCCAAAAAAAATGTCGGGTGTGCAGCAAACGTGGAATTAGGAAGGACACCAGTTGCTATTGCCCCGACTGTCCCGACCAACCTGGCCTATGTATGACACCATGCTTCAAGCAATATCACACTTTAGAAAATTATTAATCCAAAATTCCTAATAGACTGCCACTTCCCCGTTTTCAATTTCTGTGCTGATTTCCCTGCTGCCTCAACCAACCAACCTAGTGCCTCAACTCAACTGACCCTGGCCTGTTTATCGACTATGCATCTGCCTGCCGTCTGCATTGTTTATCCGCCATGTTTCTGCTTTTCACATGAACTGACCCTGGACTATCGACTATGCCTCTGCCTGCCGCCTGCATTGTTTATCCGCTATGTTTCTGCCTTTCACGTGAACTGACCCTGGACTGCTTCTCGACTATGCCTCTGCCTGCCGTCTGCATTGTTTATCCGCCATGTTTCTACCTTTCACATGAACTGACCCTGGACTGTATCGACTATGCCTCTGCCTACCGCCTATTTCTGCCTTTTACCTGAACTGACCTTGGCTTGTTGACCATGTTTTTGCCTGCCCCTTGGACTGATCTTGCACCCTGCCACACAGGGGTCTCACATATGTGAGGGGCTCCAGAATAGTGTTCGGAGTTCAGAAAACCAGTTTTTGGTTTTCTGTGTTCCTATAACAGGGTCTGGTTGCCCGGAGGCTTCAAAGCGATTTGGGTGGGAGAAGCCTCTACCCCTGTCCCCATTCTTTCCTGACCGAGGCCCTAAACTTGATGGTTCTGCCTGCTGCCTGGACCAATACTTTGGCTGCACTAACCATATCTCTGCCTGCTGCATGTACTATAGACAATATTCCTGCATGCTGCATGGACGATCCTTTCGCTGCTGCTGACCACATCTGCCTGCTACCTGGACCGATGCTCTCCTCTGTGGACCACTGCACCACCAAGACAGCAGGTAATCTTTTCTTTACTCTTTACTCAGAAGAATGTATTTTGGTTTGTAATTGGTATGTACAGTACATGCTATGGGTTAGAAATATGAAGGACCTACAACAATGTCATAGGTTGGCAAGAATTTGTGTGTGTAATTTATGCTCCTAGAACGCCTGGAGGTGCTACTTGGATGTTGGGCCTCTGTATGTGGCCAGGCTGTGTAAAAGTCCCACACATGTGGTATTGCCATACTCAGGAGGAGTAGCAGAATATATTTTGGGGTGTAATTTTTTCCATGTGCATGCTATGTGTTAGAAATATCTTATAAATTGACAACTTTGTGTAAAAAAAATGCGTTTTCATTTTTCTTCCACATTTTCCAAAAACTTCTGGAAAAAATTAACCGTTCAAAAGACTAATTATGCCTCAAAGATTATAGGTTGGGGTGTTAGCTTTCCAAAATGGGGTCATTTTGTGGGCATTTCCATTGTCCTGGTGCTCCAGGGCCTTCAAAAGTGTAATAGGTAGTTGAGAGATTAGATGTGTAATTTATGCTCCTAGAATGCCTAAAGGTGCTACTTCAATGTTCGGCCTCTGTATGTGGCCAGGCTGTGTAAAAGTCCCACACATTTGGTATCCCCATACTCAGGAGGAGTAGCAGAATGTATTTTGGGGTGTAATTTTTTCCATGTGCATGCTATGTGTTGGAAATATCTTATAAATTGACAACTTTGTGTAAAAAAAAGGCGTTTTCATTTTTTTTCCACATATTCCAAAAACTTCTGGAAAAAAATTAAAATTAACCGTTCAAAAGACTAATTATGCCTCAAAGATTATAGGTTGGGGTGTTAGCTTTCCAAAATGGGGTAATTTTGTGGGCATTTCCATTGTCCTGGTGCTCCAGGGCCTTCAAAAGTGTAACTGGTAGTTGAGAGATTAGGGGCCAGATTCACGAACACTTGCGCTGGAGTATTTGGATATGCGCCGCGTAACTGTGATGATGCGCCGTCGTTTCTATGTGCCCGTACCCACCAAACTAGATGCGCCCAATAACGGGTCATTTGCGACCGGCGGAACGTTCCGACGCCAGAGTATCGTCAGCGTTTATTTTTCGCTGGGCGCATCAGTCGCGCCCATTGATTTCCCCTGCAAATATGCAAATGAGGGAGATTTCCCAATTCACGAACGGATTAGCACCATATGCTGGCTACATGCGCCGCGCGTATCTGGTCCGTCCGGCGCAAAGTTATTTCTACAAAAGGCTGCTTTATCTTTACTCCAGACGGTCACAGGTCAGCAGGAGAGCAGCTACAGCAGCGTTACCGACGATAGGAGCTTGCTGAACAACAACACTTGCAAGGACAACACCTCTGTGTGCCAACATGCCAGGGGCAATTGTGGTCCTAGAACTACTGATGGGTCCCCTGGAACCAAGAAGGCGGCCACGTGAGAGGATATACCGCACTCGTATGAACCTCTTTGGCATGGGGGATGAGGAGGTGTATCGCCTCTTCAGATTCAGCCCAGATGCAATACTTGAACTAACCACAACCCTGCAGGATGACATCACCAGCCCAACACACCGCTCACAAGCAGTGCAGCCACTGGTGAAGGTCCTGGCAACACTCCATTTCCTTGCAAGTGGATCATTCCAGCGTACAAGTGGAGTGGTGGCTGGGATGTCACAGTCCTCCATAAGCAGATGTGTGCACCAGGTTGTCCCTGCAATCCTCAGACGCATGTCCAACCAGTTCATCAGACCCACCACTGAGGAGCTGCGGCAGAAGGCAATGACAGATTTCTACAGCATTGCCAGATTCCCACGCACTGTGGGGGCCATTGATTGCACACATGTGGCCCTACAGCCCCCCAGTGCCACAGAGCACATATACCGCAATCGGAAGCATTGGCATTCCATCAACGTACAGGTGATAGCTGATGCCCAACGCCTCATATGGCACGTCCGTGCCAAACACCCCGGGTCCAGCCATGACAGCTTCATATACCGTCAGAGCCCCATCCCAGCAGAATTTAACCAGAACATGTATGGGGACAGCTGGCTGGTTGGTGAGTGACAAGGGAGTCAGGCATGACTATCCCCTCCCGTGATGCACAACAGAAATCGCACATGCATGACTAACATTCTCCTGTCTTTTCCCTTCCAGGTGACTCTGCATATGCACTGGGACCCCATCTAATGACTCCTTTCCGGAACCCCCAAACCAGAGGAGAGAGAAAATACAATGAAGCACACATCAAAACCCGTGCAGTGGTGGAGCAAACATTTGGGCTCCTGAAGTCCCGTTTCCGATGCCTGGATAAGTCTGGGGGGGCCCTATTGTATTCCCCTACCTTTGTGTGTCAGATCATCGGTGCATGTTGCATACTACATAACTTTGCTATGAAAAAAGTCCTGCATATTGACATACGTGATGACCTGACCCCCGACCCACACAGTCCCCACCTGCCAGAGGACATCCAGTCTGCTGATGGAAGAGCAGTCAGGAGGGTCCTCGCCGTAGGCATCTTTGGACACTAAACCAAAACATTAATAACACAGACAATGCACGCGTGTACACCACTGATGTCCCTAGATCACACACACCACATGCACATCACATTGGATTAGCTCAAGTCCAGCATGTAGGAGTTGGGAGCAGTAACGCCAGCGTCAAGGCCCCAATGATGTCACTGTCCATTCACACACCTTTCACACGTCATTCATTCAGCCGTGGGGTTCACTTCACCACCACGGCCGAGGGTGACACCCCTTACTTTCAGGAGTGCCACCCCCTCACATTCACACACCATTCACACTGTCCCCTGCACTCCTGACCGTGTGCAGTACAAAAATAAATTAATAATATCATATCCTGATAATTAAAAGAAACAAAATCTCATAACCTGAGAAAAAGAAAAAATAAACTCATGACCTGAGTATGTCCAAAACAAAAATATAAAACAAGAAAAAAAAAAAAGGCCTCATCGGGGATGCCGGGGGCTTCTTCTGGGGGCCCCTCTCTGGCTCCTCAGCTGCCTGGATGGAGTGGGTGGGGGTGGGGGGGCATCTGGAGGTGGCTGATCCCCAGGTGGGCCACTCCTGGCAGGTGTGGCCTGCGTGCCCTCCAAGGCCCTGGCTATCCGTCCAAGGTAGGAGTTGGTCTGGGCCTGCATCCGGAGCTGACGGGTGACCTGATAATGCTGGGCCCGCCGACTCAGCCTCCCCTGGTCCCGGATGGCAGCACTGTTGGCCTGGACGGCTGCAGTAAGGTGCCGAATATCCCCCTGCACCTCCCCCAAAGTGGTGACCACTGCAGCGCAGTTGCAGCTTACATCCTGCACTGCGTTGCTGAGGTTGGCAACGGAGCCCAGGCTGTCAGACACTTTCTCCAAGTGCACCGCTATGGCCCCCATCTGTTCCGTCTGCCTGGCGTGATCCCTCGCCAACTGGTCCTGTACACCATCAGACACCCCCCTGGTCTTCTGGGTCGCCTTCCTGGGGCCAGAAGATGGTTGTCCTCGGGTGGAAGGAGTCGCCCTTGAGGGGCTTCCAAGGATGGGGGAGGGGACGACAGACGGCCCAGGAGAAGGGGAGGAGACAGACAACACTAAGGTAAAGTCCTGCTCTGCCACAGCAGGATCCTCTACAACCACCTCGGCAGGTGTGGTGTGGCCACTCTCCTCCTCCACAACCTCTTCACCACCCAGTGGCTCGGGCACACGATGGCGTGGGGGGGATGGGGTGGAATGCACGCTGACAGATGATGGCCCAGCTCCGTCATCTGTGGATGACACAAAGCAGACACATGTTGGTGGTCCCACACACTTGGCACATGTACCCTCCCCCCCCCCAAATGCAAAACAACAAATAGGGGATTATAAAACACTTACCTGTCCTTGTGCCTTCCTCCACGGAGTCATAGCCTGCGACCCCCTCCACCTGCTCCCTCTCCAGGCAGCGAGCAACCACCTCCTCCTCTGCGGTTAGGGTGACAGGACATGGGGGACCACCACCTGTGCCCCTCTCATACCTCCTGATGGAGGCCACCTTGTCCCTCACCTTGCGCCGCAGGTCATTAATTTTTTTTTGTATGTCCCCAGCAGTCCGGGTGGAGTACCCCAGGACATTGACCCTGGCAGCAATGGACTCCAGGATGCCCTGCTTCCTCTCCCGGCTGGTCTTCCGGCTTTTTTTGCCATGGAGAAAATCATTATCCGTCTCCATTGCCGAAATGATCACTGAGACCTCCTGTGCATTAAAATTCAGGTTCCTCCTCTCTCTGGGGGTAGCGGGAGCAGCCATCACCAAACAAAAGTATCTTCCCTGGGGTGGGGGGAAGCGGAAATACTTTTGCGCCGGAATGGCGTTTCCGCCAGCGCTTTTAAGCGCCCAGCGGAACGCATTGCGCTGACGTTTCCCAGGAAGTGGTGCCGACGGAAGTTGTGAGCATGCGCACAAGGGGGGCGAGTGGAGCCGCACTCACTGCGCATGCTCCGTGGATGATGCGCTGAACGTAAGCCTCTGCGCTGGGCTCCGCCCATCATTTACATATGATCACACCCACTTCCACTTGCGTCGGGTTACGCCAGCGCATTATCGTTACTCTGGCGCAAGTTTACGCGCAACTGCTATGTGAATTACAGGACTTGCGCTGAAAGGGTCTTCAGAGTAACGTAAATGAGAAGCGTTACTCCAGAGGAAAGATACTCTCATCTACCTGAATCTGGCCCTAGATGTGTAATTTATGCTCCTAGAATGCCTAAAGGTGCTACTTCAATGTTCGGCCTCTGTATGTGGCCAGGCTGTGTAAAAGTCCCACACATTTGGTATCCCCATACTCAGGAGGAGTAGCAGAATGTATTTTGGGGTGTAATTTTTTCCATGTGCATGCTATGTGTTGGAAATATCTTATAAATTGACAACTTTGTGTAAAAAAAATGCGTTTTCATTTTTTTTCCACATATTCCAAAAACTTCTGGAAAAAAATTAACCGTTCAAAAGACTAATTATGCCTCAAAGATTATAGGTTGGGGTGTTAGCTTTCCAAAATGGGGTCATTTTGTGGGCGTTTCCATTGTCCTGGTGCTCCAGGGCCTTCAAAAGTGTAACTGGTAGTTGAGAGATTAGATGTGTAATTTATGCTCCTAGAATGCCTGAAGGTGCTACTTCAATGTTCGGCCTCTGTATGTGGCCAGGCTGTGTAAAAGTCCCACACATTTGGTATCCCCATACTCATGAGGAGTAGCAGAATGTATTTTGGGGTGTCATTTTTGCTGTGTACATGCTATGTGTTGGAAATATCTTATAAATTGACAACTTTGTGTAAAAAAAATGCGTTTTCATTTTTTTTCCACATATTCCAAAAACGTCTGAAAAAAAATTAACCGTTCAAAAGACTAATTATGCCTCAAAGATTATAGGTTGGGGTGTTAGCTTTCCAAAATGGGGTCATTTTGTGGGCGTTTCCATTGTCCTGGTGCTCCAGGGCCTTCAAAATTGTAACTGGTAGTTGAGAGATTAGATGTGTAATTTATGCTCCTAGAACGCCTGAAGGTGCTACTTCAATGTTCGGCCTCTGTATGTGGCCAGGCTGTGTAAAAGTCCCACACATGTGGTATCATCATACTCAGGAGGAGCAGCAGAATGTATTTTGGGGTGTCATTGTAAGTATGCATGTGCTGTGTGAGAGAACTAACTTGTTATTATGACATGTTTGTGTAAAAAAAAAAAAAAAAAAAAATTCCCAAGAATTGTGGGAAAAAATTACAACTTCAAAAAATCCACCATGCCTCTTACTAAATACCTTGGAATGTCTACTTTCCAAAAAGGGGTAATTTGGGGGCTATTTGTTTTTGCTTTTCTGGATTGTTAGGGTCTCAAGAAATGATAGGACGTCAGTACATCAGCTGCGATCAGATGTGATAATTTTTCAATCAATTGCACCATAGCTTGTAGACTCTATAACGTTCACAGAGACCAAATAATATCCACAAATTTTGGTTATTTTTATCAAAGACATGTAGCAGTATACATTTTGGCCCAAATTTCTGAAGAAAAATTATTTCTTTGCAAAATTTTAAGATAGAAACTTAAAAAAAGTGTTTTTTTTTTCAAAAATTTCTCTCTTTTTTTGCTTATATTGCAAAAAATAAAAAACCCAGCGGCGATTAAATACCTCCAAAAGAAAGCTCTGTTTGTGAGAACAAAATGATAAAAAATTTGTTTGGATATAATGTACCATGACTGAGTAATTGTCATTCAAAGCGTGAGAGAACTGAAAGCTGAAAATTGGTCTGGGCAGGAAGGGTATATTAATGCCCTGTATTGAAGTGGTTAAAGAAAACATGTGAGGTCTGTAAAAGGATATATTTCAGGTGGCCCATTTCTCCTAACCCCTCTTTGTTCCAGTGCTGCAGAATACTTCTATGGCACTTGCCAATTAAAGGAATGTCGTTTGGACCTGAGGGGTGAGGACGCACACACATCCAGCACTCGCAGAAGTGTTGAATGACAAAGCAGCCGCAGCACTGGAACGGAGGAGGTTGGAGAGGTGAGTACATGCTGTCTTCTATTGCAGAGGAGTGCTAGATTTAACTCTTTAGGGACCTGACAGGGCTCCTGATATATAGTTACGGCACTAGACTTCACTGTCATAACCCTCCAATTAATAAATCCGATCATTCACATTTCACATGGAATTTGTGTCACAGCTTCTCTAAGGTGAAAACGATACTATAAAAAGGATGAATTGTATCCTTTACTGCTCAAAAGATATCTCATACAGTATCTTGCTCTGGCAGCAAAAAGAGTTTGAAGGAAAAGATTTTTTAGATATTCTATGAGTTCTAAGCTCCTTAAAAAGTACAAAAGCCTCTATTAAATGTCTCCATTATTCTGGCTCTCCTACGGTTGGAGTGATAGCAATGTGAAATGGAATTACGTCTGCAGTGTAAGAATCAAAAGTATCTCTGCTTTAGCTTTCACGGTGTGCCTGACCTGGCTGCTGTGTTTTCACGAATGCAATCTTTCTGTTGTCAGATTATGACGTGTTTTTTTTGCACACATATTTCCATAAGTATTGGGACACCTGCCTTTACATGCACATGACCTTTAATTGCATCCCAGTCTTATGCCGCGTACACACGATCATTTTTAAGCATGAAAAAAAAAAACGTTGTTTTTCAGCATGTCCAAAAAACAAAGTTTTTCTAAATTCGTCATTAAAAACGATGTTGCCCACACACCATCATTTAAAAAAAATTATGAACAACGCGCGGTGACGTACAATGCGTACGACGGCACTCTAAAGGGGAAGTTCTATTCGCCTTTGGGCTGCTTTAGCTGATTACGTGTTAGTAAAAGACGATTCGTGCTTTTCTGTCTGTTACAGCGTGATGAATATGCTTACTCTATTATGAATGGTAGTTTTACCAGAACGAGCGCTCCCATCTCATAACTTGCTTCTGAGCTTGCGCGGTTTTGTGAGATACTGTTGTAGATGCACTTTCAATTACCGAATATTAAATAGAGACGCACAGCAGTGCACTTTTTCAGTACATATCAGTGCTTGTGTACAACATACATGTAAATACAACCCTTACCCTACTATACGTACCAACTTGCCAGTCCTGAAACTTAAATATTTGGCTGTATTAGAGCGATGTTGGTGGGTTGCTCGCTCTCCACCAGCCTTTTCACAGAATACAAGGCATTCTGTGAATGGACGAGGGCACTCATCTGTTTTTCCATTGCCAGAATGCCTTGTATCTATAAAGACAATTCAGGACCTTATGTGAATGCATGTGGCGGAGAGCCAGGCTGGACTACAAATACAAATACTACAAATACATATGCCTTTGTTCATCTCCATTAAATGGAGAACATGGATATTAGTAGTTTACACAAGGAAGATAACATTGTTTTTGCTTTTGGTTCATTTCATAGGAAGGGACAAGGACACTGCACTGTGGCATGATCAACAAGTATTTTCTGTACTTGCTGAAAATGTTCTTAGCCTTAAAAAATGCAGCCACTATACCTAAGGACTGGTAAGCTGCAATATATTACAGTTCTTTTCTTGGGTTTAGTTGTCCTTTAAAAATAGTTTACTTCTCCTACCATTCCTTGGAGTATTATGTTCCCACTTAACTAAAGAGTGCGCTTAAATGGGCCTGTCATTAAAATTTACACTTCAAGTGATTCAGCAGAGCACATGTAAACATTGCCAAATTATATTACTATTTTAAGTAAAGTACCTTGCCCTGAATTAAAAAAAATATATATTAACCACTTCAGCACTGGACCATTTTGTAGTTAAAGGACCAGGCCACTTATTTTTTACTTTGTGTTATAATAAATATACCCAAAAAATATTTAGTTTAGGATACGTATTCTTCTACATATTTTTGGTTAAAAAAACGAAATAAACGTTTATTGATTGGTTTGCGCAAAAGGTATAGCGTCTACAAAATAGAGGATAGTTTTATGGCATTTTTATTAATAGTTTTTAATAAGTTTTATTAGGGTTGTCCCGATACCACTTTTTTAGGACCGAGTACAAGTACCGATACTTTTTTTCAAGTACTCGCCGATACCGAATACCGAAACTTTTTTTAAATGTGTCCCCAAATGCAGCCATGTCCCCCACAAATGCAGCCATGTCTCCCACATATGCAGCCATGTCCCCCACATATGCAGCCAAGTCCCCCATATATGCAGCCAAGTCCCCCCAGCCATGTCCCCCACATATGCAGCCATGTCCCCCCAGCCATGTCCCCCACAAATGCAGCCATGTCCCCCACATATGCAGCCATGTCCCCCCAGCCATGTCCCCCACATATGCAGCCATGTCCCCCCAGCCATGTCCCCCAAATACGCAGCCATGTCCCCCCAGCCATGTCCCCCACATATGCAGCCATGTCCCCCCAGCCATGTCCCCCACATATGCAGCCATGTCCCCCCAGCCATGTCCCCCACATATGCAGCCATGTCCCCCCAGCCATGTTCCCCACATATGCAGCCATGTCCCCCACATATGCAGCCATGTCCCTCCAGCAATGTCCCCCACATATGCAGCCATTTCCCCCCAGCCATGTCCCCCACATATGCAGCCATGTCCCTCCAGCCATGTCCCCCACATATGCAGCCATGTCCCTCCAGCCATGTTCCCCACATATGCAGCCATGTCCCTCCAGCTATGTCCCTCCAGCCATGTCCCCCACATATACAGCCATGTCCCCACAGCCTTGTCCCCGCAGCCATGTCCCCGCAGCCTTGTCCCCCATACCTAGCCGCCGCCGCAACGAAAGCCGCCGCTGCCGCACGGGGAACATTACAGCTTTCATGTACAGCCTTGTCCCCAGGATCCTGCGATGTCCCCCCGCTGTGTACTCCGCCGGATCATCCGCCCAATGTATCAATGTTACGGCTCTGTTTCCTGTTAACGTCTAAAGTTGCAAAGCACGCGGGCCGAGCCCTGCAGCAAAGTCAAAAAGTGAGAAATACAGAACACATACAGTACACATTTTTAAATAGTCAGAAGCACTTAGTGACACCTCTCCTCTCCCCCCGCAATATCTAGGTTTTGCTAAATAGACTAGTTTATCTCTATCCATACTGGCAAAAGGGAAGAAGCATTTAGATCCCCTATGATGGGATATCCAGATGTGTGCTGATTTTTCATTTAGAAGATATTCAGCACCTTCTCTTTTCTCTTTTACCTTGTCCCTGGATCCAGCGATGCCAGCACGCTGTGTGAGCGAGCAGGCGCTCGCTCGATTCACACAGTGCCTCTGTGCTCCGTTCCCTGCGACGTTATGACGCACGGGGGCGGAGAAACGGCGCCAAATTCAAAAAGGTAAACAAACAGATTACAGTACTGTATGTAAAAGATACACACCTCCCTTCTCCCTATTGGTCTGTCCAGTGCCCTGCATGTTCTTTTATATAAAAAAAACGGTTCTTTCTGCCTGCAAACTGTAGATTGTCCATAGCAACCAAAAGTGTCCCTTTATGTCAAAAATGGTTTTAAAGCAGCTAGAAAAAAGCGATAATAAATTATAATCACTTGCATAACTGAGCGATAGCGATTTGTGGGCAAATTTGTCATTAAAAAATAAAAGTAATGACAGAGACAATTCTGCAACTGAGCAAATTTCAGTGATTTTTAGTTGATTACATTATTGAATAATTGTTATTATAATTATATTATTATTTGTTATAATTATTTATAATTATTTATTATATTATAATTTATAATTTTGTTTTAAAAAAAATGCCTACTAGACTCCTGTTTGGTCAGATTTAAGTGAGTTATTCCTAAGAATTACAGGCCTACAGTATAAAACGCCAAATTTCCTTGCAAATAATGGTACCACTTTCAGCACCTAAAATCTGGAATAATCATACCGCCAGGGAGGTTAATCAGTGGGCAGAAACAGTAGTCTTATTGGATAAAATGATAAGGGGGTGGAGTGGTATGTTAAGTCCTTTATTACAGACTGGGGAGAAAATGGGGCTAATTCTAATAATATGCTCACTTTGCAAGGGAATTTGCCCCAGAACAGCATTTTTTCTTGCATGTGATTGGATGATGGAAACCAACTTTATTTAACTAAACTCTGAGGAGAATCCCCTTGCAAAGTGAACAACCTATTGGCCTTTAGCAGGTCAACCCAATTATATTTACTTTGTCCATGAAGTGGCGGTATGTATGTTAGGACAAAATGGACAATATATCCCCAGGTTCATATTCTAATGTGTCCACAGGCTATGCTGTAATTACGGGAATACAAATTTGTAGGACATGCTGTATTACTTTGATATGACATGCTGTAGTACTTTGATACTGTGATGACAAGCAGTACATCCCATTTGTAAATATTTGCACAGGGCTGTAACGCTGATTGTATTTTACTTTTGCTCCAGTAATTATTGCAAACAGAAATGACATAGACAAGCACTTGGACATAACACTGAACAATGCAACTGAATACGTGATCTGCTAACAGCTGAGGGCCATTAAAATAATTTGTTGTTGGACAGTGTCAAGTGCTTGGGGTATAGAAGGATTACTTTCTGGTTTTACAAATACAGTAAATAATAAACTAAGACACATGTCTAGCTATGTGAGTAACTGCAGCTCACAGTAATAATAATATTGGCTTTAGTTACACATTTTTCTGCGTTCTTTGCATTCTCAAACCTGTACTTTGGCCATGCAGGGGAAATGAACAGGCTTGCTGGATAACCAGTCCCTTTCATTATGGGGAAGGAAACATGCAAAAATAAAACTAGATGCAAAAAAGAAACTAGAAACTACAGGTACATTATATGATTGAATTTTATCTATTTTTAATCGTTTTTAAAAGGAATCAGTTAACTATTATGTCTCTATACCCTGTAAACAGTAATTTCTGCAAAAAAATATTTTTTCCTTTACAACTCCTTTAAGAACCTATAATATTACAGTTTCTGAAATCAGCAGAGACATTTTTAAAGTGGTTCTAAAGCCTAAACATTTTTTACCTTAAAGTGGATTTAAAGAAGAAAAAAACAAAACATACATGTCATACTTATCTCCAGTGTGCAACTCGTCTTCAAACACAATCTTCTGGGGTCCCTCGGCAGCTCTGTCGTCTCCTCCTTTCATCAGATAAGCCCCTCTGGGAAGCGCTCTCCCAAGGGGGTTACCTTGCGGGCGCGCTCTCGAGTCCAGCATTTGCATCCATAGACAAGAATGCCGGACTCTGCTGTGCCCCTGGTGCCTGTGTCATTGGATTTGATTGACAGCAGTGGGAGCCAATGGCTGCACTGCTATCAATCTATCCAATGAAGAGCCGAGAAGCCCGGGCCAAGATCCAGCACGGTCTCGACGCTGGACTTTTGAGGGATCAGGTAAGTAAAACGGGGGGCTGGGGGACGGTAATTATCGGATGTTTTTTCACCTTAATGCATAGGATGTACTGTATTAAGGTGAAAAAACAGGAAGGTTATAACCCCTTTAATCACCTCACCTCCGGAAGATTTATCACCCCCCCCTCCCGGGCTATTTTTTGTGTTATGGCACTGCGCAGCGTTACGTTAACTGACAATTGGGTGGTTGTGCAACGCTATACCCAAATCAAATTTATGTGTTTTCCAACAAATAGAGATTTCTTTTGATGGTATTTGATTAACCCTACGTTTTTTTTTTTTGCAATATAAACAAAGAACTATCGACAATTTTGAAAAAATAAATAAAAAACAATGGGCCAGATTCACAGAGCGATTACGCCGGCGTAACAGGAGATGCGCGGCGTAAGTCTTAATTTGCGCATGTGTTTCGATACTCCGCATCCCCAAAACGAGATACGCAAGAAATCTACTTTTTTTGTCCAGCGTAATTTCGATAGACAGGCGCATCCGTCCGCGCAAAACTGCGCTAGACACACCATTGATTTGCTATTCAAATATGCTAATGAGGGAGTTACGGGGATCCACAAAAGAACGTTGGTGCAGCGCAGGCTACGCGCTGTGCGCAACAGCTGCACGGCCTGTCTAAAATTAGACCATATAAAAGGTGCTTTAAAATTAGACAATTCATCTACATGTCAGAGAATGCAACACCGTTAGTGAGGAGCTGAGCAGTCACACGTGTTGCACAACAATCTGTATGCTAACATGCCAGGGACATCCTCGCTCATAGCTATACTACTGATTTTAGAGGAGCAAAAAAGGAGGAGGGCACAGAGGAGGGCACGGGAGAGGATATACCGCACCCGCATAGACCTGTTTGGCATTAGTGATTCTGAGGTGTATCGCATCTTCAGATTCACCCCTCATGCCATCCTGGAATTAGCCATAACCTTGCAGGAGGACATCACCAGCCCAACACACCACTCACATGCAGTGCAGCCACTGGTCAAGGTCATAGCAACACTCCATTTCCTTGCCAGTGGCTCTTTTCAAAGAACAAGTGGAGTGGTGGCTGGGATGGCACAATCCTCCGTGAGCAGATGTGTGCACCAGGTTGTCCCTGCAATCCTCAGACGCACCAAATCATCAAACCAACCACTGAGGACCTGCGGCTGCAGGCAATGACAGATTTCTACAGAATTGCCAGATTCCCACGCACCGTGGGGGCCATTGATTGCACACATGTGGCACTCCAGCCCCCCCATGAGACAGAGCACATATACCGCAATCTGAAGCATTGGCATTCCATCAACGTACAGGTGATAGTCGATGCCCAAGACCTCATATGGCACGTCCGTGCCAAACACCCAGGATCCAGCCATGACAGCTACATATACAATCAGAGCCCCATCCGAATGGAATTCGAACCGAACATGTATGGGGACACCTGGCTGGTTGGTGAGTGACATGGGTGGCAGGCATGACTGACCCCCCCATGATGCACACATCACAAGGGGCACATGCATGACTAACATCCTCCTGTGTTTTTCCTTACAGGTGACTCTGCATATGCACTGGGACCCCATCTCATGACTCCTATCCGGAACCCCCAAACCCCAGGAGAGAAAAGATACAATGAAGCCCACGCCCAAACACGTGCAGTGGTGGAGCGCACCTTTGTCCTCCTGAAGTCACGTTTCCGATGCCTGGATAAGTCTGGGGGGACCCTGTTGTATTCCCCCAACTTCGTGTGCCAGATCATCGGTGCATGTTGCCTGCTGCACAACTTCGCAGTGAGAAAGGGCCTGCAGATTGACCTACGTGATGACCTGACCCCTGAACCAGACAATCCCCCCCTAACCGAGGTTACCCCGTCTTCTGAGGGAAGAGCAGCCAGGAGACAGCTCACATTAGGCATCTTTGCACTTTAAACACACACATTAATCATGGCACAATGAGAATGCATGCATGCACACCACTGTGGTCCCTAGCACAGACACATCACATCCTCATCTAATTGGATTGGCGCAAGCCCACCATGCAGGACTTGTGAGCAGCAACGCCACGCCACGGCTCCAATTATGTCACTGTACATTCATACACCATTCACACGGACCTGGGAATCACTTCTCACTGGTCCTGGGGAACCCTTCTCCACCAAAACTGAGGGTGACACCCCTTTGCCGGCAGGAATATCACCCCCACATTCCAAAAACATTCACATCACAAAAAAAAAAAAAAAATGTCCAGAAAAAAAAAAAATTCCAGCAAAAAATAAAAAAATATAAAAAAAAGGGGAAAAACAAATTAATGCCATTAGCGTGAGCCACGCCTGGGGCACCCCCTGCCACAGCCCCGGCTCCTCTGGGGAGACTCATGGGGAGGGGGGGGGGGGTAATCCGGGGAAGGAGGAGCAGCCCCTGGTCTCTGCCCACCTGGCGGCTTGCCCTCCAAGGCCACGGCAATTCTGTTCAGGCCAGCACCTAGTGTTGCCGTGTTGGCCTGGATAGCCTGGGTAAGGGCCCTCACATCCTGCCCAACGTCTGCTGTTGTAGTCTGCAGTGCGTTTAGGCAGTTTGTAAGAGCCCGGGAGTGGCAGTCCAGGTTCCCAAGCGTATCCTTTATGGAGGACAGGCTCTCCTCCATCCGCCCCAAAGTCTGGCTGACCTGTCCCAGATGGCGGGTCTGAAGGGCCTGATCCCTTCTCAGATTGGCGGGCAGAAGCTCGGCCACCCCCCTGGTCTTCTGGGATGACTTGCTGCCTCCAGCTGAGGCTTGTGGCCGGGGAGAAGGGGAGGCCCTTGGGAGAGGAGCCCTGTTGGGGGAGGAGTGGGAGGGGCTAGTCCTTATGGAGGGCTGGCTGCTGCCAGACAGAGAGGAAGACTCCTCCAAAAACAGCAAGCCACTGGCTGACATGACATCCTCCTCCTCCTCAAACTCCTCCTCCTCCTCTTCAACCTCCTCCGAGGACTCCGGCCTTGTCGGGGGGTCCTCATCAGGCTGTTGTCCCTGGGATGGTGCGGTCAGCCCAGATGGCCCAGCACCCTCCTGCTCATCTGTGGATGACACAAAACATTCACAGGTTGGAGGATCCACACACTTGCCACATATTCCCTTTCACCCCCTCCCCCACACATGCTACACACCTGATAGGGCAAAAAAACCTTACCTGGCATCACGCCTACCATTTTGGCCAGCTTCTTTCTGACCAGACGCCGGAGGTCATTGATCTTCTTTTCAATCCCCGACCGTGTCCGGGTCTTCCCCCCCCCCCGATGCATTCACCTCGTCAGTAATGTTCTGCAAGATATCACGCCTCCTGGCCGGGGTGGTGTTGGCACTCTCCGGGCCGTGGAGGAAACGCCCATATTGGGAAATGGCCCGGGCAAGAATTTGTTTCTCCCCCAAAGTAAAATTTAACTTCCTCTTTCTCTCAGTTATACTCATACAAAAACTCTCTCCCAAACAATCAGCAAAAATAACTCACAAAAACAAGCAGGAAAAATCAAGCAAGAAAACAAACCAACAAAAATCTATCAACCAAAAAGTCTCACAAGCAGTCACCAAAAAACACTTTCAAATATCTTCTACCAAACACTAGATCACACAGTCCACAAATATAACAAAGACAAATCACAACGCAACAAACAACAGAACAAAAGCACCTTGCTGTATAGGGAGGGATACAAAGGGATGTACTTTTGCAAAGGAAGTGCGTTTCTGTCTGTCTATTTATGCTGTCTGCGTAGTTCACTAATTTGCCCTAGTCCACTTCCAAATTCACTGATTGCGCCGTTCATGAGTTGTGAGCATGAGCACAGAGGTGCTGACCATGGTCTGCTTCAAGCGCGCATGCGCGAGCCGGCCGGCCCTTCATTTGCATGGGGTCACGGCTCATTTCAATGTAACACGCCCACGTCCTTCCCAATTTGTATTACTCCGCCTTGTGCCTCTGAAATAAGGTTGCGCAGGCGCAAATTTCTGCGTAGAACCGACGAGAAGAGGGTGATTGCGCCGCTACATTGCGCCAGTCTAACGTAAAGGCGGTGCGCTACGCCGGTCCAATAATGCGCAGATGTACGTGAATCTGGCCCAATATTTTTCACTTGACTCTAAAACATATCCAATAAAAAATGTCAAATATTTCCCCCAAAGTAATCAAATTTCTTCATCAATTTAGGCCAATGTGTATTTTACTACATGTTTTTGGTAAAAAATCAAAACAAATAAGTGTATATATAGATTGGTTTGCAAAAAATGTATAGCATCTACGAACTATGGGATTTTTTGAGCAGAGAAAAAAGGAAAAGTTTGGAAATTTTCTGCCGAACGAACAATAAATGTAAGGCCCTTTTCAGACGTGCGGACCGTATGTCCGCTTTTTCATCCATCCGTTTGCGGATGAAAAAGGGACATACATTGCAATGTCCCTATGTGATTGCAGGTGTCAGCGGATAAACATCTGCTGACACCCGTAATCACCCGCCTCTGCAAAGATCCGTTTTTGCAGACGGAAGAATGTCCTATTTTTTCTTCCGTCTGTGGATCAGATCGGATGAACACGGACACCATAGGGGAGAGCGGAAAAAAGACAGGGCGGTCCCTGAACAGTGTGCGGAGACCACCCTGTCATTCGACAGCTCAGCGGGGATCTACGGAGCGATCTCCGCTGAGCTTACGGACACACTGAGGCGGATGAGGATCATTACTGATCCGCCCCGTGTGAAAGGGCCCTAAAGGTTAATGTGTTTCCTGTCCACACTGTTTGCAATATGTGAAAAACAAACAAAAAATTGATTCACTTATGTCCATAGAATGATCAATCATTACATGATGGTACTATCATTTGTTCTCACGGCCGAATGTTTGTTTTTCGAAAATGGGTTAGAGCGATTATTTGTATAGTGTATGGCCAGCATAAGGCATGGATCGGTGTGCCTGCTTTACAGGAACATGAGATCCATGCCTTCTGTACTGACAGAACAGCAATCTGACTTGTTTCTAAAGGCAGATCACCATTCTGCCTGTGTACAGAATGATCAGCAGGTGTCGGCAGACATTGGGCCAACAGGACCCGCAGATCAGCTCCTATTGCAAAATCACAGCGGGAGCGAGCCGTCGGCAGTGCACACTCGCACCCGCTACCCAGAAGTGCATGATCACATAAATAAATATACATGATCCTGCCTTGTAGCAGTAAATCTGCTATAGGGCAGTCGGCAAGTGGTTAATGCATTCCTTGCATTGAGGTAAAAAAAAGTTGAGGCATCAGCATCCCCCTTCACTCCCCCTTTTTACTTACCTGAGCCCTCTTCCAATCCAGTGCTGTGTCCAGCTTTTCTCTCCCCTCACTTTCAGGTCTTGTTGGCTTTGCTGGGGCGGGAGGAGGGAGTGGGGGTGAGGCTGAGTCCCGCTGTATGTGTCAGCAATGGGCTCAGGAGCAAGCAAACATGAGTGCCCCCATGGGAAGCGGCACTGGAAAAAGAGGAGGGGCCAGGAGTACCAGCGGGGGGACCTGCACAGATCAGGTAAATATAGACATGATTGTTATTTACAAAAAAAATACCTTTATAATCACTTTAAGTGAGTCAGAGATAGTGTGCAGAGACAGTGAGCATTAAAGGATATCTAAAGGTATTTTTTTTTTTTCTTAAAAAGCAAACATGTCATACTTACCTCCTCTGTGCAGTTGGTTTTGCACATAGTGGTCTCCGATCCTCCCTTTCTGGGGTCACTCAGCAGTGCTCCTGACTCCTCCTCTTCTCAAGTGCCCCATCGGAGAATCGCTCTCTCACTCAGGGCTCCTGCTGCATTTCTTGATGCAGACAGCAGGACTCAGCCCGCCCCTACTCTATGTCATTGGATTTAATTGACAGCAGCGGGAGCCAATGGACCTTGGCTTTCCGGCGCCAGGAAAGAGATACCGGCTGGAGTGCCAGAAAGACAACGTTCAGGTACGTAAAACAGGGGCACTGGGGGGGGGGGGGGGTTCTACACTAAAGGAGGTTTTACAACCCCATTAAAGTATTTACATATTATTAATAGAAATGTGCAGAATGGAAACATTTTTATTTAATTTAGTTTTGTTTATAAATGTTCTTAGTAATAAAAAAATAAATAAAAACAATTTGAATTTGGATCATTTGAAAAATAATCAACAGATTAAAATCCTGTGTGAAAAATAGCTGGTTGTTAAAGAGGAAGTAAACCCTGAAGGGTTTTACTTCTTATTTGTTCCCTGTAAAGTAAAAGCATAATGGGCTAGTATGCATCGCATACTAGCCCATTATGTGCCACTTACCTGCAGAAGAAGCCTGTGATGTCAGCACTGTCCCCGCTGTGTAATTGCGTCCATCTTCAACCTACTCTGTGTTGGAATACTGATGATGATCCCTCAGCCTTGTATTTTTTGACGGCCTTCTCCATTGCTTTTATATGCATTATTATTCTGGAATTAGGCTACCATAGATCTTTATTATCTCTTTTAAATGTATTTTCCATTGGGATGCACTGACTAATGCCTTTATTTAATATGCTCTTAAAGCATACACATTTCTTCTCCATGTTCTTTGTTCCTAAGATTTTATACCAATTAGTATCTCCTAGTTTAGGAAAGTTGGCTCTTTTGAAATTCAGTGTCTTTGTATTGCCCTTATGTTTCCTATTAGGGTGATTTATACTGAAAAAAATTGACCTGTGTGATCACTGTTTCCTAAATTGCCCCGTATTTCCACATCCGTGAAAAGGTCTGTATTGTTGATAATCAATAGGTCTAGTAATGCTTTTTTTCTAGTTGGTGCGTTTAGCATCTGACCCATGAAATTGTCCTGCAACACATTTTGGAACTGGTGAACCTCAGATGAATTTGCGGTTCCTTACACCCAGTCTATGTCTGGATAATTAAAATCCCCCATTATGATGACACTTCCTATTTTTGCCATCAAACGCAGCCAGTGTGCCATCAATTGTCACCACTGTGCCATGCCATCAAATGCAGCCACTGTGCCCATCAATTGTCGCCACTGTGCCAATTGTCACCACTGTGCCTTTTAATTGTCCCCACTGTGCACTTTAATTGTCGCCACTGTGCCAATTGATGTCACTGTGCCCTTTAATTGCCGCCACTGTGCCCATTGTCCCCACTGTGCCCATTGTCCCCTCTATGCCCATTGTCACCACTGTGCCCATTGTCCCCACTGTGCCAATTGTCACCACTGTGCCCATTGTCGCAGCTGTGCCCTGTAAAATGCCCCTTCCCCCCCTGCCCGGCACTTACCTTTCTGGAAGTCAGCCATCCTCCTAGTCCTTCCACGTCCCTCGATGTCTTCTCCCTCCCACGATGACGCTTCAGCCAATCAGGTTACCGATAACCAGAACCGGTGAACCTGATTGGCTGAGACGCTTGTCAGTCTTTTCTATCTAAGGAGCGCACCCCCCGTACGTTCCCTGGATAAGCATCCGGAAGGCTGAGGGCTGTACTCGGAAACTTCCGCACAACCAACCAGCTGCCGTTATTCAGGTGGCCGGCGCTCAATGCAATGCATGAATCTATGTTATTTCAGTGGCGGTGCGAGAGCCAGAGGGGGCGGCGCTCCTGTGCCCTTATAGATGCACCGCCACTGTTCTAGACCCTCCCCCCCATTGCCTAGTTTAAAAGCCCCTCTAACTTTTCGACCATCACTCCCAGCACATCTGCACCCTCCCCATTTAGGTTCAGTCTGTCCCTTCTATAGAGCTGGTGATCGACTGAGAAGTCGGACAATTTCTTCAGGAACCCAAACCCCTCCTTACTGTAACACCAGCTTCTTAGCCACGTGTTTGCTTCCCTAATCTCTCTCTGCCTTTATGGTGCGTCTCTAAGTGCCCGTAGTATTTCTGAGAATACTACCTTGGAGGTACTTTTCCTCAATTTAGCTCCTATGCCCCTTAAATAATTTTTTAGGACAATCCATCTTTTTCTGCCAACGTGCACCATGGCAGCCGGGTCTTCCCCAGCCCCTCTCAGTAATATGTTCACCAGATCCGTGATGTGCTGAACCTAAGTGTCCAGTAGACAACATACGGTTCGCCACTTATCTTAAAATCAACAGTTCCAAAACAGAACTTCTTCTGTTTCACGCCAGTCGTAAGAATCAACTGGCAAAAACTTTGACACCTCCGCACATTCTGGGCCAAATCATCACCCCTAGCTCCAGTCGTGGTGGGAACAATTGTGAACTCCAGACTGGACTATGCAAATACCCTTTACCTCGGACTCCCAAAGTACCAAATTTCTCGTCTGCAAGTCGTTCAGAATACCGACACCAGACTTGTGACTGGGAAAAAACCTTGGGAATCAATCTTGCCTTCGTTGAGATCCCTTCACTGGTTGCCTGTAAAAGACAGAATTGCTTTTAAAGCACTCTGTCTGACGCATAAGTGCATCCATGGGAAGGCCCCGCAATATCTATGCGAAAAGATAAAAGCTCACAACTCCAATCGCGTTCTGCGATCCACCAACCAAAATCTGCTCCAGATACCCAAAGCCAAATTCAAGTCCAAAGGAGAAAGAAGGAACGCTTTACCGACCAGCATTCGGTTGGAGGAAAACCACCTGACCTTCAGAAGAAAGATCAAAACTCATCTCTTTTGATGTCAAGAGAGACAGGAACAACGAGCGCCCATAGGCGATTTAGTTCGCATGTGCCGCGCTATATAAGTTTTTAATTCATTCATTCATTCATTCACTTCCTCCAGGCAAACATGCCTTCAATCTACCCATTACTATATATTAGACGTGTGCAATTTGTCACTGTCTGAATATAAATTCGGAAAAATCTTTGCTTATTCTGAAATTCGGATGTATCCTAATCTCCAAATGAAATAGTATTTTTTTTTTATTATTATTCATTAAATTTCATTTAGTTTAATTGTTTTCTAACCAATTCCAAATTTTTGGAACAATTCAAATTCGGATCAGTTGAATTCTGTGTGAAGAACAGCTAATTGTTAAGGAGCAGGCCGGGAATCTTGCAGCCGCTTCTTAAACAACCGATGACTCATCACAGATAAAAGCAACCAAGGGAAAATCAGGATTTTGGTAATCCCCTCAGAGTGGATGCCCCAGGGAAAAAGGGGCCACCAAGGCCCCTCACAAGGATCCAAAGGCACAGCCAATTTACGCCAATAAATGGGGAGTGTAGCGAGGGAAAGAAAGAAAGAAAGTCACGGCTGGTGGGGAGTAGGGTAGTTAACATCAATGATGATGATGTTTACCCACACCTGAAATATAAATAGATAGTGGTAGAATAGGGGGAACATCATAGTTTTTCCTGTATTTTTATAGCAATCATCAAATAATGGCACAAACAGATATGCTTCATGAAATCCCTATAAAAGAGTGTGCAGTCTATTATCACTTGTCCAGCAAGTATTGGGTATATGTAGGAGGTATATGTAGGGGGAATGGTTGCTTCATGTAACAATTGTTGATGTATGCACCAATGTTTTTTAATTGTGTATGAATAAACTTTATATTTGTATAGTAAATCAATTTAATATTTTGAGTCTGTCCCAAAATTCAGGTTTTTACCACGGTGGTTCAACTCCCCCCCCCCCCCCTATGTGAATGAGTATGGGTTACATAGTACCCCTACCCATTCATCAAAAAAGTGTAAAAATAATAAAGACACTACTTGAGTTTTTGGCAATTGCTTTTATAAAAAATCTAAAAATCAAAGACAATGTCCCCCCGATGTAGATCCATCGTCAATCACTCCACCCACCACACTGCTGGACCCCAAAAAAAGAAGGAAAAAAACAGTCTCGTCGAAGGCTCCCCGACGACTGCCTGCTCCACTCTGCCTGACATTTCTTAAATAACTAATGAGCAGAGTCACCTGATGACATCAGCAGGTGACCCCACCTCTGTTGACAGCACTGACCCAGCATGTCCCGGTCGATGACGCCCCTTGTCCCCAGAGTTGTGGGGAAGAGGCCCTTGTCCCCATCAACATAGGGAAAAGGTGCTTTGGTGTGGGGGAGCACAGAGGCCCCCTGCCCCAAAGCACCCCCACCTGTTGAAGGCATGTGGCCTGGTATGGTTCAAGGGGAAGCGGGGAAGCCTGCTGACAGCTGTTGAGTCATCAGTTGTTAAGGATGTGGCGGCCGGCTTTCTGGCCCAGTCCTTGACAACCTTGGGAGACCCCACTGACCTTACTGCTGTATTTCTAAGCGCTTGTTTGTATTCTACTTCAATATAAGTGCAACTTTTTATTAAATTTTTTTTTTACCTGTAATACAGAATTACGCTATGTGCACTTTTATTTTCATTTTTTCCTTTGGTCACTATTACCTTGCATGGTAATCACTTCATTTGAGCTTTCTCACTAAAAAACAAACAAATGGTTCCCGTGGATTCATCATTTCATCTCTGACGATATCCCAGGAGCTCTTAAATACACTTGGATCGAGGATATACATTGAAGCCTGCTAGATCTGATGAGTATACGCTCATTCAGATCCCCATCTTCTGGTAAGCCTTCAAAAGGTTTCGTTTTATTGGTGGTGGATCCCTGTGTACCTGTCACATTATCCAGTGTGTCACTATCGGTGGTGAATAGAAGTTTCTGGACTGTTATTTGAACTTTTTTTACACACATGGACAATTTGTGTTAAAGGAGCTACATAAGCAGTAGTTTCTGTTTATTTTTAGCGCTACACTTTTTTCTTTCTGTTTAACCAGCTATTCTTCACACAGAATTTAAATCAGTTGATCATTTTTTGACTGATCTGGATTCCAATCGTTTTTGGAAATTTGGAATTCATTCAAAAATGAATAAACAAAACTAAATTGAACAAAATGAAACTAAACTAAATAAATTCTGAAACAAATTAACAAAACTTAATTAGTAACATAACAAATTTATCCGGAATTAAACTAAACTAATTTTTCCATTCTGCACATGTCTACTTTATATGTGCTTCTACTAAGGAGGCTCTCAAAATTTATAGGTTAGGACTGCAGATAATACTGGGATGCCTTGTCTTGGCCTCTGCAGCTTACACATGTTTTTGCAAATATGAGCAAACTAAACCCCTATATTTAACATGACTTGTTAAACAGGACAATTACGTTTGTTGCATGCAGGCTGGTAAGTTGAGCTGGGAAAACAAAAGTTTATGTTTGACAATCCTTTTATCCCAGTTAAATTCCTTTTCCCAATCATCCCTCCGAATCTCCCAGCCCACCAATGAACATTTTGTGACCCTTGCAGGGTTAACAGTGATTGTATCGGCACTAAAGGACAGGGCATTGGGGTGGTGGTCCAACCACAAATGACCACTCTATATCCCCTCGGCAGGGTGTACAATGATTGTATTGTTGCTACAGGACAGGGCAGAGAGGAGCATTCCGGGCAACCTGTAACGTTATAACTAGACACCTATAAAATGAATGTTCAAAAAATATAAGATTAATAAACCTCTTTAATTTGCTTAGAATAATGGTTGACAGATGAAACGTACAGTAGATCATTACAGTGCAACATTTTCTCTCATGTAATATCAGTTTGAGTCTTTGACCTTGGCTGATCAATTACATTTCTGTGGAAGAGGATTATTTGCCTCAAGTAATTTCTTTTATAGTTGGTAATTCACTTAAGAAGATAGAATTTTAAAGGAAGGAACACTCGAGAGAACAATTAATTAATATAAGCTATTAGATGTGTTTTTAGAATGCGGTACTTGGTTCAGCCAAAAAAAGTATTCGCACTGTATAATAAACAAGTCTTCCTAATTAGTCAATACATTTTTACAGACATTTTATTTAATACGATCAAAAGCATTGCACTAAAACCCGTAGGCATAACAATTATGATTTACATACCATTCTTTTTTATCTATACGTTGTATTATAAATGTTATTTCCATGAATCTAAATAATATACACTAATTGCTATGTTGTGTGCAGTAATTCTTAGAATTACAATAAGCTTATAATGCACCTGTACTCAGACTATGGACTTGCCGACTGGACTGTTTTACCCACTTCCGCCCAGGCCATTTTTCAGATGTCAACGCTGTTATATTAGCATGCAATACTGTACCTAATTCGATATCATTTTTACAAGATAGATAGAGCTGTCTTTTGTCAATAACATGTGTGAGACTTTTTCACAGCCTAGCCACATAGGGATCCAAGGAGCCCAGGATCCAAAGAGAGGGTGCTGTGGTGTAAAGGAGAGACTGTGATGTGAAAATGCTGTGATATAAAGGAGGCTGTAATGTAACAGGGAAACTGCAATTTCCGGAGGGAGAGGGTCTGTGATATTAAAGATCGGGGTCATAGCACAAATATGAGACTCGGACCTCTGCTGGAAGAAAATGTTACCGACTCTGTGAATTTTAATTCCATAACCATTAACATTTTCCACATTTTGTCATGTTACAACCAAAAACATAAATGTAATTTTTTGGGATTTTATGTGATAGACCAACACAAAGTGGAAGGAAAACGATAAATGGTTTTCTAAATGTTTTACAAATGAATATGTGAAATGGTGGCATACATTTGTATTAAGCCCCCTTTACTCTGACACCCCTAACTAAAATCTAGTGGAACCAATTGCCTTCAGAAGTCACCAAATTAGTAAATAGAGTCCACCTGTGTGTAATGTAATCTCAGTATAAATACAGCTTAGTGAACAAACAGCATCTTGAAGGCCAAGAAACACACTAGACAGGTCAGGGATAAAGTTGTGGAGAAGTTTAACCACTTGAGGCCCGGCATATGCTCAATTGACGGCAATTGACGGCAGCTTTGGGGATCTGAATTTCCAAGCTGCCGTCAATTGACGGCATCGTTTTTCCGGCCACTGGGGGGCGCGCGCGCGCACCCAGCGCGTCCTCGAGATGACGATGCGCGTGTAAACACAGAGCTCCACGTCCTGTCAGGGAGAGGTGACAGATGCTGTTTCTCTTGTACATAGGGAGACAGCATCGGTCACCTCCCCCAGTCACCCCCCTCCCCCCACACAGTTAGAACACTTAGAACACTCATAGGACACACATTTAACCCCTTCCTCACCCCCTAATGTTAACCCCTTCACTGCCAGTCACATTTATACAGTAATTAGTGCGTTTTTATAGCACTGATCGCTGTATAAATGTGAATGGTCCCAAAAATGTGTCAAAAGTGTCCGATGTGTCCGTCGCAATATCGCAGTCCTGACAAAATTCGCAGATCGCCGTATTACTAGTAGAAAAAAAAAAAAATTGTCAGAATTCTATCCCTTATTTCCTAGCCACTATAATCTTTGCGCAAACCAATTACTATACGCTTATTGCGATTGTTTTTTTTACCAAAAATATGTAGAATACATATCGGCCTAAACTGAGAAAAAATATATTTTTTTTAAAAAAAATTGGATTTTTATTATAGCAAAAAGTAAAAAATATTCTGTGTTTTTTTTCAAAATTGTCGCTCTTTTTTGTTTATAGCGCAAAAAAAAAAAAAAAACGCAGAGGCGATCAAATACCACCAAAAGAAAGCTCTATTTGTGGGGAAAAAAAGGACGTCAACTTTGTTTGTAAGGCACGTCGCACGACCGCACAATTTTAATTTAAAGAGACGCAGTGCTGAAAGCTGAAATTTCGCCTGGGCAGGAAGGGGGTATATGTACCCAGTAAGCAAGTGGTTAAAGCAGGGTTGGGTTATAAAAAACAAACTTTGAACATCTCATGGAGCACTGTTCAATCCATCACCGGAACATGGTAAGAGTATGGCACCATTGCAAATCTACCAAGACATGGCCATTCACCTAAACTGACAGGCCGAGCAAGGAGAGCCTTAATCAGAGAAGCAACCAAGAGGTCGGTGACTCTGGTAACTCTGGAGGAGCTGCAGAGAACCACAGCTCAGGTGGGAGAATCTATCCACAGGACTATTAGATGTACACTCCACAAATCTGGCTTTTATGGAAGAGTGGCAAGAAGAAAGCCATTGTTAAAAGAAAGCCATACAAAGTACTGTTTTCAGTTTGCAAAAAGCCATGTGGGGGACACAGCAAACATGTGGAAGAAGGTGATCTGGTCAGATGAGACCAAAATTGAACTTTTTGGCCTAAATGCAAAACACTATGGGCCAGATTCAGGTAGAAGTTACGCGGCTTATCTGTAGATAAGCCGCGTAACTTCTAACCTACGCCGTCGTATCTGTTTTCTGTAGTCAGAAAACAAGATACGCCGGGATTGAGTTCAGAAAATGGCCGCTCGGGGCGTTCCCGCTGATTTACGCCAAGAATATGTAAATCAGCGAGAGACGGCAATTCACGATCGTACGCGGGCCCGACGCAGTGACTTTCCGACGTTTCCGTAAGAGATAAGCGGCGTAAAGAAAAGCATGCCCCCTAGGTGGAGTATCCTATGTTAAGTATGAAAAAGAAGATACAATTGGGATTTTAAGTGAGGTCATGGCCAAAAAGGGAGCATGTGCCTCCGTCCCGGTCTGATGCATAAAATAAAAATGTAAAGGAACAGGGAATTGGAATACTGGGAACAAGTTGGGACTTTATGTGGAGTGCGCAGTTTGGGGAAAAACAGCCATCAATATAATTGTACATATAAATATTTTAATTAGGTATAGGTAAACAGTAATTACATTAAATTAATAATGATTCATAGTATTAAGGACCATAAATATATAATAAGACAAAATTTGATGATGTTTGTAAAATTCTCATAAAGTAAAATTGATCAACACATACATATAAAGTATTAGGGTACAGATATCACATAGACACGACTACACATTGGGACTTAGCCTCAAAACCTCCCTGGGTGGCAAGATAAGGTTAGAAAGGGGTCCTAGGGTGGTAGCACCTCAATCTAAGTGCCACCAGTAAAATTGCATGTCACATATGGGATTTAGGACACATAGATGCTGCCGCTGCTTATAGTTAGCTCTACGCGTTTCGTGGTTTTGATGTTACCACTCGTCAGGAGCAAGCGCGTGATGCAAATCTAAAATGGAAACAAAAATTGTAAGAAATATAATAGTCCCAATGTGTAGTCGTGTCTATGTGATATCTGTACCCTAATACTTTATATGTATGTGTTGATCAATTTTACTTTATGGGAATTTTACAAACATAATCAAATGTTGTCTTATTATATATTTATGGTCCTTAATACTATGAATCATTATTAATTTAATGTAATTACTGTTTACCTATACCTAATTAAAATATTTATATGTACAATTATATTGATGGCTGTTTTTCCCCAAACTGCGCACTCCACATAAAGTCCCAACTTGTTCCCAGTATTCCAATTCACTGTTCCTTTACTATGTTAAGTATGGCCGTCGTGATCGCGTCGAATTGAAAAAGTTTCATGTCGTTTGCGTAACTCGTCCGTGAATGGGGATTGACGTCATTGACGTTGACGACGAAAACACTGACAGAATTTGGAGCATGCGCACTGGGATACATTGACAGCCGATGCATGCGCAGTACATTCGCCGCGGGATCGCGCCTAGTTTAAATACTACACGCCCCCTACCCGCCCAATTTGAATTCCGCCGACTCATTTTCGGTACGCCGTCGCAACTTTAGGAGCAAGTTCTTTGTGAATACAATACTTGCTCCTAAAGTTTCGGCGGAGTAACGTAAATGACGAACGTTACACCAGAATAAAGATCCGCTATCCTACCTGAATCTGGCCCTATGTGTGGCAGAAAACTAACATTGTACCTCACTCTGAACACACCATCCCCACCGTGAAACATGGTGGTGGCAGCATCATGTTGTGGGGATGGTTTTATTCAGCAGGGACAGGGAACCTGGTCAGAGTTGATGGGACGATGGATGAAGCCAAATACAGGGCTATCTTAGAAGAAAACCTGTTAGAGTCTGCAAAAGACTTGAGACTGGGGCAGAGGTTCACCTTCCAGCAAGACAAGGACCCTAAACATACAGTCAGAGCTACATGGAATGGTTTAGATCAAAGCATATTCACGTGTTAGAATGGCCCAGTCAAAGTCTAGACTTAAATCCAATTGAGAATCTGTGGCAAGACTTGAAAATTGCTGTATACAGATGCTCTCCATCCAATCTGACAGAGCTTGAGCTATTTTACAAAGAAAAATGGGCAAAAATGTCACTCTCTAGATGTGCAAAGCTGGTAGAGACTTCCCCAAAATGACTTGCAGCTGTAATTGCAGCAAAAGGTGGTTTTACAAAGTATTGACTCTCAGGGAGGCTGAATACAAATGCATGCCACACTTTTCACGTTTTAATTTGTAAAAAAATATGAAAACCATTTATCATTTTCATTCCACTTCACAATTATGCGCCACTCTGTGTTGGTCGATCACATAAACTCCCAATAAAATATATCTACGTTTTTGGCTGCAACATGACAAAATGTGGAAAATTTCAAGCGGTATGAATACTTTTTCAAGGCACTGTAGTTAGTATAGGATGCCTCAATTGGGCCCCTAACATCATCAAGGGGCAACACATATATACTGTGTGTGTATGTTTATATGTATATATACAGTGCCCCTTGAAGAAGCAAACTTTCGCAAAACTAGTTGGACGGAACGTGCAGTGCATCGGCATCACCCCCCTGAACTGCTTTGTTTTCCTGCGTGGACGGGTTGTTTGGATGTTTCCGGCAGGGACATCAGACTTAAAGGCTTGTTTTTACCACATAAATGTGAGTGTAACAACATGTACAATATTTTAAAATAAAAGTTTTAAAGGTTTTTACACTTATGAGGCCCCCTCTTCTTCGTTTTCCTACTTATGATACATAACCGTTCATTTCCTGGCCTAATGGAATGAGGCGACGATCCCCAATAGATTGGCTCCATCCAGCTTGTGGCTCTGTCATCCTATTTACCTACAGGCTACCTGGGGTCCCCTATAATTAAGGGACCACCAGGCTCTGGTAAGCAGACACATTTGCTTTGGTGGTGGAGAATTTAGCTTTCTGGCTGTCATTTCTACTGGTGGTTTATCTGGCTTCAACACTTTGAAGATCTCCTCTTCTTTTTTCTGTCACTGGGGAATTGATCACCTCATTCAGATAACTTCATTCAACATTCTACTATATTTATGGACTATTGTTTTTATGTTAACATATGCTATATGATGGTAATGGGATAAGTTCCATTGATCACATGATACATGTTTAAATTTAGTCACACTAATTGTTTTTCAATGTTTAGCGCAACTTGTTTTTTTCATATATATATATTGTAAGATTGAGGTTATTAGACTCCAGCGATAGATGCGTTTTCCAGTGAGTACGCCAGTCCAGAACTGAGTTTTTAAGGGCCTGCTAGCCCACTTTCATTTAAAACATAAAAGTTCACAAATACAATAGCAGCCCTCGCAGGGGGTTCCACCATTCCTGTATCTTGTCAACTCAACAGTTTAGCCTCCTGACTATCAAACTTTAAGCACACACCTAGCTTTTTCTTGCCATCCGGCTGTTTCAGGCCTGCAGCTTAGGCCCCAAGTTCTGCTCCTCAAAACTACCAGTTTTCTAGAGATAAGCTCAAACCTTACTTTTCTCCTGATTAGCGACTTGCTGCTCAATTATAAGACATCTGCCGCCTGCAGATATGCATACACTAGCTGCACCTATGCAGCGTCTCCGAGTCCTCTCAGAGAGTTGGGAGTGCACCTATCTCCCAGGACCAGACTTTCTGTCTGTGGGTGGGGCTCTGAGCCACAGCCATGTCAGACTACATACCTGAACACACAGCTGTGTAATTAATGTGTCTTTCTCTCCAAAATATGGCAAAAACCAGCCATTCTTCAGGTAGGGCAGAGTCCCACCACTACAATATATACTGTGTAGAATATATTGCAATAAAAGATAGAGGGCCAGATTCAAGAACGAGTTACGCCGGCGTATCTCCAGATACGCCGTCATAACTCTGAGTGAGCGGCGTCGTATCTATGCGCCTGATTCTTATGCCGCGTACACACGGTCGTTTTTTGCGATGAAAAAAACTGTCGTTTTTTAAAACGTCATTTAAATTGATCGTGTGTGGGCAAAACGTCGTTTTTTGTCTTCAAAAAAACGACCCAAAAAAAATTCCAACATGCTTGAATTTTTTGTGTCGTTTTTCAAAACGTCGTTTTTTGTTTCACAAAAAGTCACCGTGTGTAGCAAAAACGTTGTTTAAAACGACATTTTTCAACCCGCGCATGCCCAGAAGCTAGTTATGAAGCGAGCTTTAATGGAAAAGAGTGGTGAAAAAAACGATGGTGTGTATGCAACATCGTCTTTGAAAAGTGACGTTTCAAAAACGTCGTTTTTTACTTCACAGAAAACGTCGTTTTTTTTCATCACAAAAAATGATCGTGTGTACGCGGCATTAGAATCAGTTACGCATAGATTTGTCTTAGATCCGACTGGCGTAAGTCTCTTACGCCTTCGTATCTTAGTTGCATATTTACGCTGGCCGCTAGGTGGCGTTTCCGTCGATTTACGCGTGGAATATGCAAATGAGCTTGATATGCCGATTCACGAACGTACTTGCGGCCAGGCGTATTTTTTACGTCATTTGCGTAAGCGTAAGTCCTGGCGTAAAGTTACCCCTGCTATATGAGGCGTACGTAATGTTAAGTATGGACGTCGGGCCGGCGTAGAATTTTCCGCCGTTTTAGTCGTTTGCGTAAAACATTCGCGAATAGGGCTTTGCGTAAGTTACGTTCACGTCGAAACCAATGAATAGTTGCGGCGTAATTACGCGGGGTCGCAATTCATTTACATGGATCACGCCCCCTACCTGCCTATTTTGAGTTGGGCACGGTTACGCCGGCCCATTTACGCTACGCCGCCGTAACTTTGGACGCAAGTGCTTTGTGAATACAGCACTTGCCTGTAAAAGTTGCGGAGGCATAGCGTAAATAGGATACCCTACGCCCGCACAAAGTTACGCTCTTCTACCTGAATCTAGTCCAGAGACTGCATCTATGCTACAAGAGACCAGAGGTCAGCGATCATGCATGACCAAACATACTATAGAAGTTGTCGGAGATTGGGGAGATGCTTTAGAAAACAGTCATAGGCTAGAGACATGTTACATGAGACTGCTTAAAGTGGATGGAAACCCACTCTCATCCTTTCTAAACTACTGCCATGGTGCTGATCTATAAGGATATAGATGCCCCCTGCATGTATCCTTACCTGTCAAATGTCTTCCCTCTGTCTGTTATAAGCACTGAAAAACTGCAGATTCTGTGGGAGGATCTGTTGTCTGGAGCTCTGTGGGTGCAGTCGTGATGTCAGTAGACTCCCTGCCCTCCTCTACACTCCCCTTGTCAACATGCATTTTTTCCTTTGTATTCCTTACACTAAATTCTGCTATGATCACTAACATCCAGTCAAAATCCAGAAAAGTAGCCACATGACTTCGGAAAAGGAGTGGAGGTGGGAATTAAAAAATAATGCCTGTCTCCAGGCTAGTGCATAAGATATGTAAATAACCTATCATTCACAGCAAGGGGGCAGAACGTACTAAGGTTTTTCTCTGCAAGTCTGTTTTATTTCACTGAACAATAAAAGAGGATTGCTCAGAGCTGTGTGGCAAGACTGGGTACAGATGACAGGAAATCTTATACTGTACATTGTGACATAAAAAAAAAAACACAAAAAAATATTTTGGGTTTACATCCACTTTAAGGTTTAATTCTTCTTTAGCTTTTCTGGTTGCTTTTTGAAACCCTTGGAATCTGAGCACATCAGCTCCAGTCCTTTCTTCAGAGGTGACCGGGGCAGCCTTAAGCAGCAACAAATAGGAGTGAAGAAGCAAATCCAAAAACTGCAGCATCAGGGACAGCCACAAAATCAGAGAATCCATAGTTACATAGTTAGTCAGGCTGAAAAAAAGACACGAGTCCATCCAGTTCAACCATAAAAAAAATAAACAAACAAAATAAAAAAACACAGTACATCCCATACACCCAACTCCATACCTCCGTATATTATACAGTTGATCCAGAGGAAGGCAAAAACCCCCAGCAGAGCATGATCCAATTTGCTACAGCAGGGGAAAAAAATTCCTTCCTGATCCCCCGAGAGGCAATCGGATTTACCCTGGATCAACTTACCTACACATCTTAGTACTCAGTTATATTATGTACATTTAGGAAAGAATCCAGGCCTTTCTTAAAGCAATCTACTGAGCTGGCCAGAACCACCTCTGGAGGGAGTCTGTTCCACATTTTCACAGCTCTTACTGTGAAGAAACCTTTTCGTATTTGGAGGTAAAATCTATTTTCCTCTAGACGTAAAGAGTGCCCCCTTGTCCTCAGTGTTGACCGTAAAGTGAATAACTCAACACCAAGTTCACTATATGGACCTCTTATGTATTTGTACATGTTGATTAGTGTTGCTCACGAATATTCGCATTGCGAATATTCGCTACGAATATTGCATATTCGAGTATTCGCGAATAACACGAATATCGCGGCGAATATTCGCTATTTCGAATATTCAAATTTTTTCAATTTTTTTTTTAGAACAGATCACATCCTAGAGATCCCCATCGACGTCTAAAAGCATTGCTGGTATGATTAGAGACCTTGGGCCGAGTAGCTGCAGTGCTCATTTTATATTGCCGAAAAATCGCAATGCGATTATTCGGCAATAGCGATATCGCGCGATTATTTTATATTGTAATATATCACGAATATTCTGAGCCAATCAGAGTGCTCCATTCCGCATTTCTCGAAATTTCGCAATTATTTTGTATTGTAATGTATCACGAATATTCTGAGCCAATCAGAGTGCTCCATTCCGCATTTCTCGAATATTCGCAATTATTTTATATTGTAATATATCACGAATATTCTGAGCCAATCAGAGTGCTCCTTCCGCATTTCTCGAATATTCGCAATTATTTTATATTGTAATATATCACAAATATTCTGAGCCAATCAGAGTGCTCCATTCCGCATTTCTCGAATATTCGCAATTATTTTATATTGTAATATATCACGAATATTCTGAGCCAATCAGAGTGCTCCATTCCGCATTTCTCGAATGTTCGCAATTATTTTATATTGTAATATATCACGAATATTCTGAGCCAATCAGAGTGCTCCATTCCGCATTTCTCGAATATTCGCAATTATTGTGTATTGTAATATATCACGAATATTCTGAGCCAATCAGAGTGCTCCTTCCGCATTTGCCGAATATTCGCAATTATTGTGTATTGTAATATATCACGAATATTCTGAGACAATCAGAGTGCTCCTTTCCGCATTTCTCGAAATTTCGCATTCGCAATTCGCGATTCGCATTCGCAATAGCGAAAATTCGCAATAGCGAAAATTCGCAATATTTTCATTTCCAAAAAATATCACGAATATTCGTATTTAGCGAATATATCTCGAATATTCGACTATATATTCGAGATATATCGCGAAATCGAATATGGCATATTCTGCTCAACACTAATGTTGATCATATCCCCCCTTATTCTCCTCTTCTCAAGAGTGAATACATTTAGTTCTTCTAATCTTTCCTCATAGCTGAGCTCCTCCCTGCCTCTTATCAGTTTGGTTGCCCTTCTCTGCACTTTCTCCAGTTCTCCGATATCCTTTATGAGAACTCCATATTCCAGATGAGGTCTTACTAATGATTTGTACAGGGGCAAAATTATATGTCTCTCTCTGGAGTCCATACCTCTCTTAATACAAGAAAGGACTTTGCTCGCTTTGGAAACCGCAGCTTGGCTAAAGCCAGAGTTATTAAATCAGCAATAGTAATTGGGTTCAGAACTTTGTTTCACTGGTAAACCATGGTGTCTCTGATTCATTGAGGAGTGTCCATAGTAGAGATTTGGGTTCCACACCAAAACGCCCAAAAAAGCATGTTATGACCACCCTAAAAAGAGGGGCATGTGGAGTCAGCAAGCGAGCATTTCATCTGTCACTTTGGGTTAAGGTGCTTATGTGTGTCACCGCTAAACCTTTTGGATCTTAAATTAAAGTGCATCTCAATTCCTTTCCATGGCACTCAATATATTGGATTTTGACTTTTTTTCTTATTCTGGACTCACAGCATTAGGAGATTTTTCTCCCTTTTTTGTATATATTGTTGATTACACTGTTTGTTTTAAAATCAATGTGATACACAAGGTATAGATTCACTATTTATGTAATAAAGGTATGTGCACTGTCATTTTGTTATTAGCTTGGTGAACAGGGTTTGGGTGGAGCGCAACCCAATATTACAAGACTCTAATTATACAAAGGATATATTCTACAGTGTTTGCAGGCTTAATCTCTCACTGTAATGTATTCTTAGCACTCTTTTGAGAATTTATATATTTTTATATAAAAAAGATTTCTGCACAAGTGCATGGTTTTATTATATAGAGGATTATTTATAATTTGGTGAAGTTGGAACTGGTTTATGATTAACAACACACTATTATGTATGGTAAATAGTAAACAAAATGTGTGGTTCCCTTGGATCCACCATAGTTCAGGCACACCTTCTGTGAATAATGTCAGGTCTCCCCCAGGGGCGGACTGACCATTGTGAATCGCGGGCACTGCCCAAGGGCCCCATGACACTAGGGGGCCCCTTCAGGGTTGCCAGGCTCAATAAAACTAGGGACAGTATGTAAAAATCTGTGTTTTTTTTACATTTGTCCCTGATATTTCCAAAACCGACATGCTTTTGATGTGAAAATCCTGAGATTTTAGCTGCTCTGCCTCTGCACTGCCTCCTGGCGTGGTGGCCATCTGTAAGCCCGGGGGCCCCATAATCTTCTATTGCCCGGAGGCCCCATGAGTTGTCAGTCCACCCCTGGTCTCCCCAGGATTCTTCTCTTCCTCTACCTGTCACTTTTCCTTTTTTATTTGTCTGATTATGAGGGTCATTTTAATTCCTTGCCCCTCTTCTTTATGAAAATACTTTCTCAGCTTGTTTTCTTTGCTTCTTGCATTGTAAAGGAATGTATTCAGTTGATGTTAAATACCACAGATCCCCTTGATATTTACCATGTAATACAGTTATCTGTTGTATCTTAATTATTAGTTCTGCAGGGAGTCTCTTCTCGCTGAATAATGTTGTATGACATTTTGTTACATGTGGAATGATATTAATTATTCAGTGAAAAATTTGGAACAATAAAAAGATACAGTAGAAACAAACTCTGGATGGCTACAAAGAATCCTTTTATTAAGGCTTGTAGACATTCAAGGCCTTACCCAGTGAATAAAGCAATATTTCCAGTACTGCAGCTTGAGCACTCTAGAAGCTCAACTTTAATTGTGCTCATAAGTTTACATACCCTGGCAGAATTTATGATTTCCTGGCCATTTTTCAGAGAATATGAATGGAAACCCAAACTTTTCTTTCACTCATGGTTAGTGTTTGGCTGAAGACATTTATTATGAATTAACTGTGTTTACTGTTTTTAAATCATAAAGGGCAACATAAACTACCCAATTGACCCTGATCAAAAGTTTACACACCCCAATACTGTGTATTGCCCCCTTTAACATCAATGACAGTTTGAAGTCTTTCTGTCATTTGTGGATCAGGCTCTTAATCTACTCAGATGGTAAAGCTGTCCATTCCTCTTGGTAAAAAGCCTCCAGTTCCTGTAAATTCTTGGGCTGTCTTGCATGAACTGCACGTTTAAGATCTCCCCAGAGTGGCTCAATGATATTGAGGTCAGGAGACTGAGATGTCCAATCCAGAACCTTCATTTATTCTGCTGTAGCCAATGACAGGTCGACTTGGCCTTGTGTTTTGGATCATTGTCATGTTGGAATGTCCAAGTATGTCCCATGCGCAGCTTCCTGGCTGATGAATGCAAATGTTACATAGTTATATAGTAGGTAAAGTTTAAAAAAGACACAAGTCCATCAAGTCCAACCTATGTATGTGATTTTATGTCAGTATTACATTGTATAACTCTGTATGTTGTGGTCATTCAGGTGCTTATCTAATTTTTCAAACTATCGATGCTCCCGAGTGAAACCACTGCCTGTGGAAGGGAATTCCACATCCTTGCCTCTCTTGCAGTAAATAACCCTCTACGCAGTTTAAGGTTAAACCTATTTTCTTCTAAATTTTAATGAGTGGTCATGTGTTTTATTGAACTCCCTTCCACTGAAAAGTTGTATCCCTATTGTGGGGTCACCAGTATGGTATTTGTAAATTGAAATCCTATCCCCTCTAAAGCGTCTCTTCTCCAGAGAGAATAAGTTCAGTGCTTGTAACCTTTCCTCATAACTAATATGTCCTCCAGTCCCTTTATTAGTTTTGTTGCCCTTCTTTGTACTCTCTCCATTTCCAGTACATCCTTCCTGAGGACTGGTGCCCAGAACTGGACAGCATACTCCAGGTGAGGCCGAACAAGAGTCTTGTAGAGTGGGAGAATTATCGCTTTATCTCTTGAGTTAATCCTCTTTTTAAAGCATGCCAATATTCTGTTTGCTTTGTATTGCATATTTGAGCCTATTATCCTTGATTCCCCCAGAGGTTCATCCCCCACTGAGTAGATTGCATCCATATTTTTGCCACCCAAATGCATTATTTTACATTTTTCCACATTAAACCTTATTTGCCATGTAGTTGTCCACCACTAATTTGTTCAGATCTGTTCCTCCAATATTTTTTGATAACATACTGCATTCATCAATTTTGACCAAATTTCCTGTGCCTTTGTAACTCACACATTCTCAAAACTTTCGTATGACAACTCCACCATGCAGTCCATATTTCTTCAAGTGCATCCTCATTGTGCATCTTGAAACAGCCACACCACATGTTTTCAGAGAGTCCTGTATTTCCCCTGAAGTTATTTGTGGGTTTTATTCTTTGCATCCCGAACAATTTTCCTGGCAGTTGTGGATGAAATTGTAGTTGGTCTACCTGACCATGGTATTTGTGGGTTTTATTCTTTGCATCCCGAACAATTTTCCTGGCAGTTGTGGATGAAATTGTAGTTGGTCTACCTGACCATGGTATTTGTGGGTTTTATTCTTTGCATCCCGAACAATTTTCCTGGCAGATGTGGCTGAAATTGTAGTTGATCTACCTGACCATGGTTTGGTTCAATTACATTCTTAATTACTTTTAGATCCCTTTCTTGTTTTATACAGTTCAACAACCTTTTCCGACAGATCCTTTGACAATTCTTTTGATTTCTCCATGACTCAGAATCCAGAAACATCAGTGCAGCACTGCATGTGAGACGCAAGGGTCTGTCAGGAGTCCATAAACTCATTGACCTTTTAAACACACACACTAATTACAAGCAACCAGATCACAGATGAGAATGGTTGCCTTTAATAGCCATTCAAACACCTTTTGTGTCAACTTGTGTACATGTTATCAGGCCAAAATCACCAGGGTATGTAAACTTTTGATCAGGGTCATTTGCGTTGTTTCTGTTGTCATTGTGATTTAAAAAGAGTTAACACAGTTGATTTATAATAAATGGGCAAAACACTAACCGATTCATCCAAACACTAACCATGAGTGAAAGAAATGTTTTTGTGTTATTCATATTCTCTGAAAAGTGGGCAAGAAATCATAGATTCTGTCAGGGTATGTAAACTTATAAGCACAACTGTACAATAGAAGTCTTTGGTTATGTAACAACACTAATGATAACACTTGTTAACCAAGCCTTTTCTGGAACTTTTTGTTTAAAAGTTTAAATCAGTATTTTTTGCTAGAAAATTACTTAGAACCAGAGACTCTAGAGAATAAAATGGTGATAGTTGCAATATTATGTTATGTCACACAGTATTTGTGCAGCAGTCTTTTAAACACATTTTTGGGGGAAAAAATACACTTTAACCACTTGTTATACTGCGGCAGGGCAGCTCTATTGCGCGATCGCTCCACAGAGAGGCAGAATGGGGATCTGCCAATGTAAACAAAGCAGATCCCTGTTCTGTTAGGGGAGTACAGTGTGGTTGTCTGTTCCTAGTGGTTAGAAACAGCGATCTCTCTGTACTCCCAGTCAAACCCTTCCCTGCCAGCATCAATTATACAGTTATCAGTCGCATTTTTATAGCACTGATCACTGTATAAATGTCACTGGTCGCAAAAAAAACTTAAAAGTGTCTGATCTGTCTGCTCCAAAAAATCGTTGATCACCACCATTACTAGTAAAAAAAATGCCATATATCTATCCCCTATTTTGTAGATGCTATGGCTTTTGTGCAAACCAATCAATATATGATTATTGTGATTATTATTGGCCTAAACTGATGAAGACATTTTTTTATTTCTTATTTTTGGATATTTACTATAGCAAAAAGTAAAAAAATATATATTAGTTCCCCGCTCTAGAAGGTACTGTTTGGCATCTTAAATACAACAGTTTGCTGGCTGGTGGCGTGATGATAACTTAGATCCTATAATACAATTGGTGACTTTGTCTAGCCCTAGATTAAAAGCTGGCTCCCATATAGAGATGAACCTTCTTCCCCGATGGCTACTCTCCTTAGGAAAGTATGGGAAGCAGCTTGAAAGTCACTGTCTGTTAAGGGACCTTTAGGGTTTACTCCTCTGTGGAATAACCCAAAATACCCTGAATTTAACAATCCCACAAACGAGGACGAGAGGATGTCCATGATAGGTGGAACACTGAACACTGACTCACTGCTGGGAAACTGAGTGTTCCCCTATCACGGACGAGAACAAGGAGGAGGCTCTGCTTTTGTACACTGACTGGAATGAATGGCCGCCCTCTGACTGCAATGCATAACAGGCTCATCAAGAACACTGAGGCTGAAATTTGCACAGTAAAAAACAAATGTAAGATTTTGTAAGCTGTGAGGAGTCATTCATATGGCTGGAATAGCAGTAATAACCAGATAATTGTGGCTGTACAGACACCTGTAAGGCTTCATCCATCCCCAAGGGTTACCTATCATGTGGAGGCATGTATGTCACCTAATCTTTGCCACTGCCTTGCCCAATTGCTTCCACACTTTTTGTTGTATGTTTTTAGCACTGGTGACTTGTCACTTGCTGCAATGGGCACAGTGAGGCTCCAAATGGGCATTGTTGACCCTCTTTCCACTTACAGTAGCTGCTGCATTCTCACCCTAGGCTTATACGTTTAGTAATTTTTTTGTGGTAAAATTAGGTGCCTCGGCTTATATTCGGGTCGGCTTATACTCAAGTATATACGGTAGATGGGGACTAGTGGGATATGGCATTTGAATCAATTCCTGTAGTTTCTGTCTCAGCCTCCCATAAGCTCTTGCAATTGTTTATCCTGCACAGAGCCTGAGAACACCTGAGAGATTATATGAATGGGGCCAGAGAGATTCCTCTGTGCCCAAAGTGTAATGCCGCGTACACATGACTGTTTTTAATGTCATGGCAAAAAACAATGTTTTTCTCTACGTGATTCTTGTCAAGCCTGCCTTGCATACACACAATCGTGAAAAAGAAATGCTTGAGCAAAGCGCGGTGACATACAATACGTATGACGACACTATAAAGGGGAAGTTCCATTCAGATGGCGCCACCCTTTGGGTTGCTTTTGCTGATTTTGTGTTAGTAAAAGTTTGGTGAGAGACAATTCGCGCTTTTCAGTCTTCGTGCTTTTCAGTCTGTTACAGCGTGACGAATGTGCTATCTCCATTACAAACGCTAGTTTTACCAGAACGAGTGCTCCTGTCTCATAACTTGCTTAGGAGCATGCACATTTTTTTCCCGTCGTTAAAGCCTACACACGACCGTTTTTCAAGAGCATGTTCTAATTTTTTAATGCCCATTTTTCATGTGGAGAAAAATGCTCTGGAGCCTACACACGATTGTTTTTAATGACCGATTTAAAAAATTGCATTTTTCTCGTCATGAAAAACGGTTGTGTGTACGTGGCATAAGGTGTATCAGGGCGACTTTATTCATATAATCTAGCGTTGCCCAAAACGTAAACGCTATTGGGTTTACACACTGCAGCTTATCTCTGATTTATCCGGGTTCCTATACCTTCAACCCCTTTGGTGTGCTTTCTAGGAGCAATTGATGTTGAAATGTATCCAAAGGGTGTATATATCATGATAACTAAGTTACTGTACCTGGCTAGAAAGCTTATAGCCCACCACTGGATAGAATCTACCTTGCCTACGAAAAAACAATGGGTTGCCTATGTGAATTCCGTTCTTCTCAGGGAACAACTGGTCTACCATCATAGACAGGGCAGGACTTAGGGTTGTGGGGGCCCCTGGGCTTGAGCCACTTTCGAGCCCTACCGGGGTTGACGTGTGCCTGCAATCTGTAAAGAATCTCCGCTCAGAAGCCGGGGGGAGCCGAGTCTGCAATCGTGTAAGAGCGCTGTTAGACAAGCCGCTCGTCTGCTGGGCAGTGATGTCAGAGGGACGGTGGCTGACAGGGATCACAAGGGGGTCACATTGCGTTTCAGAGCGTGCGCTGGTCTATGGAGAGTCTTGCGCGCTCCTTTCTCAAGTGTAAGTCAGGAAGGGAGTTTGGAGGTATAAGAGGAAGTCATGGGGTGGTTCACCGATCACTAGGAAGCCTTAAAATACGATCGGCTTGGATATTAAAAGGCAGTTATAGTAAAAGATAAATGCAAAAGAAAAAGGCATTACAGTTAAAAAGGAGGCAATTACTGGAATACCAGATCACACTAATTGGTAATCATATTTAAAATGGACCAGATCTAAGGCTGCATTCACACCTAATCGTGGCGTTTTGTCCCGCAAATTGCGGCGGCAAATTGCGGCTTTTGTACCACGATTTGCGGCGACAAAACGCTGCAATTTTAACCCCCATTTTTTTACAGGTCACATCTCGTATGCCGAACGCCGAAGCCGCCTGAAAAAAAGGGTCCGGGACTTGTTTTGAGCTTCAGGCATTCGGCGTTTCGGCGTTCGGCGTGGAGATGTGAACCATCTCCATAGAGGGCAATGTTAAATCACCCCTCCAGCGTATTAGGGGCTGCAAGAGCGTCGGGCTTCAGGCGTTAAAACACCTAGGTGTGAATGGAGCCTAAATCGTATTTGAGCGAGCATATAGCACTAAGAGAAAAGCATAGAAAAAACATGCTCTGCTACATAACAAATCAGGGGAGGCTAAAGGGTCAGGATCATCGCTCCCTGCAAACACATAAGAAAAGAGCAGGAAGCGCCAGTGCTAGACAATTTATATGTATAGAAATTTAAAAGGGAATTAGTATATTTACACCATTACATATAATAAAACCTATATATATTATATAATATAATAAAGCAATGTGATAAAACGACAATAGTGGTCATGGTATTATTGGAAATGTTAAAATTCATTAAAAATATGTAATTTAAAATAGAAAATGATGATGAAAGATTTTAAAAATACTCATATAATGGATTACAAGAAAGTTATGGTGGATTTTATATATAAACAAAGATAATATATTATATATGCAACGTTCCATCTACTTTGTGTAAAATTGATTTTTAGAGGATAGTGTTAACATCCAGTTCCTCGTTTAAGCCAAGGGGGGCAAGACAATTGAGTGTAAAAATCCAAAAAGTTTTGCTCTCGCATAATCGCGAGAAACGCTCAGCTTCAGATAACTTTTTGGGTATGGACTCGATGACCCACACCCGCAGGCCATCACTGGTCGTGGTGTTGGAGAAAATGGCGTGGCACACTATGCTCATCACAGCCGCCTCAACGAGACGCCGATGAGTACCGAAATGCTGCCTAAGTGGGTTAATTGTACGACCCACATATAATAATTTACAGGGCATGTAAGGCAGTATATGACGTAGTCAGTGGAACAATTATAAAAGTTTTCTAGATGATAGGTTTTATCTCTATGGACAAACTCTTTTTGACCATAAGTTACAAAGTGACAAGTTTTACAGCGAGGTTTGTTACATCTATACATCCCTGTAAGGGGGATCAGGCAAGTGACACTTGATGTTGTGGGATCTTTTAGCCTACTAGGGGCTATTTTATTTTTTAATGTTGGTGCCCTCCTATAAGTAATTTTTGGCTTATCGCATAAGGTAGTAACCAAGTAGGGGTCTTGTTTTAAAATATTCCAGTGTTTGGTCAAGATATGTTCCATTTTTTTGTATTGTTCGTGGTACCCAGTTATGAAACGAACAGTAGGTGTTTCAGGCGTTTTTTTCTGTTTTGGATTTTTTCCGGAAAGGAAAGTTTTATGGGCTTGATCTATTAGTGATTGGGGGTATCCCTTTTCCAAGAATTTTTGTTTAAGGTGTTCACTTTGGGCGATATAATCGCTATCTCTCGTGCGGTTTTGTCGAAATCTGCAGAATTATCCTTTGGGTATATTTTTTATCCATAATGGATGATGACGACTGTTGTAATGTAGGTAGGAATTACCCGCAGTTGGTTTTGTATAGTTCCGTGCAATTATATGATCATCTTCGTGACTGAGCTCAAGATCAAGGAAGGCCAAACTATCTTCATTCCATACGAAGGTGAAGGAGAGACCTAAATCATTGGTATTGCAGTGTTCGACAAATTGGTTTACTACAGATGAAGGGCCATCCCAAATAATGACTATATCATCGATATAGCGGCCATAAAATATAATATGCAGTGAAAAGGGGTTTTCTTTCCAATAAATAGGTTTTCCCAATAACCCATTGTCAAGTTAGCATACGAAGGGGCAAAGTTAGCGCCCATGGCTGTGCCATGGGTCTGGAGGTAAAAATTTCCTTTTAAAATAGAAATAGCTGTGCTCAAGGCAAAAAGCAGTGGCCTCTAGAATAAAGGCCATCTGCCTAGAGTTGAGCAAGGGATCAGACAAAAAAAACTCTCGGACAGCTACCAAACCTATGTCGTGAGGTATAGATGTATATAATGAATTTACATCGAGAGACAGCCAAGAATAGCCATCTTGCCAGGTATATGGGGATAAGAGTTCCATCAAATGTATGGAATCTCTTATATAAGATGGAAGTTGTTGGGCTAAAGGTTGTAGGAAAGAGTCGATGTATAACGAAAAACCACTAGTGATACTCTTCATAGAGGCAACGATGGGCCTTCCTGGGGGGTGCAGAGAATCCTTATGTACTTTCGGTAAATGATAAAAAATAGGGTGTACTATAGTAATCCTTACGAAGGAAGGAAACTTCATTTTTTATCGATTATTTGATCTGTTAAGGCTTTTTGGATTAACATCTCGGATAACTTACAGAAGGATGGGAGAGGATCATTAGTTAGTTTTTTGTATGTGTCAGATACATAAGTGGTTCTATCTTGAATGACGATGCCGCCCCCTTTGTCAGCTGGCTTGATAATGAGGTCAGGGTTATTAAGAAAACATTTAAGAGACATTCTTTCTCCTGGGCTCAAATTAGACTTATGTTGTTTATTATTAGTGGTGGACTGTAGACAAAGTTGTTGGAGTTCAGCAAAAACTACTCTATAGTAGGATTCTAGGTAGGGGCCTTTAGATTTAGTAGGATAAAATAACGATTTTGATTTAAACGGGGTGTGTACAATATGAGGAGAGGTTGTGAAGTGCTGGGTTAGTCGATTGAGTTCTAACTCAGAATCATATTCGTCGGAATCTGGGAGCAGTATACTGCTATGGGTTGTATCATGAACGGAAAAATCTGGGAACGTGTCAACGGAAACCAGTGGTTGAGATGACTGTTCGGTAGGTGACGAAATTTCTTTAAGGCCTCGTACACACGAGTAAATAGATTTGTTCAAAACGGTCTGTCCGACCGATTTGAACAAATCTGTCTGCTGGCATTTTGGTTTGCTCGCGTGTACACACGAGCAAACCAAAATCCCCGCCAGCAGACAGCGCGCTGACGTGTCGGTGACGTGGCGGTGATGTTGACACCGCCACGTCACCGCATCAGGAAGTAAAACACTTCCGCGAATGCATCGAAACCATTCGGCGCGTGTGCGAGAAGACATGTCTGCTGATTAGCGTACTAACCAGCAGACATGTCGGGCGGACGGGTTCCCAGCCGACAGATTTCAAAGCATGCTTTGAAATCTGTCGGGTGGCCAAATCCGTCTGTTTGCCCGTACACAGGATCGAATCTGTCTGCTGAAACGGTCTAGCAGACCGTTTCCAGCAGACAGATTTGATCGTGTGTACGAGGCCTAAGGGATTGCATATAGAAAAATTTCTTAAGTGTGAGATTTCTAATGAATTTGTTTAGGTCCTTGAATAGTTTAAATTAATTAGGTTGTATGGTGGGTGAAAATGTGAGGCCTCTACTTAACAGGGCTGAATCATCCGATGAAAGGACGTGGGAGGATAAATTAAACAGCTTTATAGTTTCGGTTGTTTGGCGCTGAGGATGTTGTTTTTTGCGCCCTCCTCTGCATCCTCTTCTGTGTATTTTCTTTTTAGTCGGTGCTTGTGGTGTGGGCCCTTTTCTAAAAAAGGAGAAAATGACACAGAGGCCGAGAAAGATGGTATCTCGTCTGTATTGAGATCACCCACGATGAGATCAAATGGAGCTAGGGGAACAGCAATTGGAACGACAGGTGTTTCACTTGGATTCGAAGAATGAAGTTTAGAATGAGGACTGGGCTTAGTAGTGCACACTATATAGGTATCAGGGGTGCTATTATTTAGGACATTAGAGGGTCTAGATATGGGGGGTATTTCTTTATGTAAGACCTGGACTGGATTCGTGACAGATGGTAATGCACTCGGACGAGCCACAGGTTTGTTTCTGGATCCATGTGTGGGATTTGCCCTTTGAGGTAATGGACAAGCTTTAAAAGACGTAGTACCATTACTGGCCATAGGTTTTTCTATATGTTTTGGTATAATACATGGTGATGTTTTGGAGTACGGATCAAGGGACATTAAAGCTGGTATAGTGTTGTTATTTTTCCAGGAAAAAATCTTTTTTTGGTGATAGTCATTAAGGTCCCTATGGAATTTACCTAATTTAGTTTTAATAAGAACATTTTCATGAGATTTGGTGTTCTTTTCGAGGGTCTCTAACCAGGTAGGTGGAAGTTTTTGTTGAAATGATGTGATTGCTAGCGAGATCATCTGTGTCTGATGTACTAATTCATCATATTTAATATGTCTTTGACTAATGAGAATCCCTATTAATTTATTAGTACAAAACTCTGCTATACCCTCTAATTCAGTGTTATGGGATGTATCTAGAAAAGAGCAGGTTTTTAGGATTCTCAGGCCCCTAATTTTTTATTCCAGGTATTTTTTAAGGAAGAATTCGTCCCACCATTGTGTATTGGTGGAGTTAATGAGTCTTTCTAGCTTGTTAAACTTGCCACAAAGTATATATCTGTCTGGACGTGTGAGTTTAGAATAATTACAAAAAACATCGGGAGGTAAGCTGGTATATAAAGAATCGAGTATATCATATTTATGAAATTCAATTTCATCGATCAATTCCATCATCTAAGGGAAAATCAAATTGGCTAATGATCCTCTCCCATCCTTCCGTAAGGAATCCAAGATGTTAATCCAAAAAGCCTTAACAGATCAAGTAATCGATAAAAATTAAGTTTTCTTCCTTCGTAAGGATTACTATAGTACACCCTATTTTTATCATTTACCGAAAGTACAAAATGATTCTCTGCACCCCCCAGGAAGGCCCATCGTTGCCTCTATGAATAGTATCACTAGTGGTTTTTCATTATACATCAACTCTTTCCTACAACCTTTAGCCCAACAACTTCCATCTTATATAAGAGATTCCATACATTTGATGGAACTCGTATCCCCATATACCTGGCAAGACGGCTATTCTTGGCTTCCTCTGGATCAACTGTGGGTATGGAGTTGGGTGTATGGGATTGTACTGTGTTTTATTTTGTTTGTTTATTTTAATTTTTTTATGGTTGAACTGGATGGACTTGTGTCTTTTTTCGGCCTGACTAACTATGTAACTATGTAACTATGTCTCTCAATGTAAATTCATATACATCTCTACCTCACGACATAGGTTTGGTAGCTGTCCGAGAGTTCCTTTTGTCCGATCCCTTGCTCAACTCTAGGCAGATGGCCTTTATTCTAGAGGCCACTGTTTTTTGCCTTGAGCACAACTATTTCTATTTTGAAGGAAATTTTTTACCTCCAGACCCACGGCACAGCCATGGGCGCTAACTTTGCCCCTTCATATGCTAACTTGACAATGGGTTATTGGGAAAACCTGTTTATTGCGAAAGAAAACCCTTTTCACGGCATATTATATTTTATGGCCGTTATATCGATGATATAGTCATTATTTGGGATGGCCCTTCATCTGTAGTAAACCAATTTGTCGAACACTGCAATACCAATGATTTAGGTCTCTCCTTCACCTTCATATGGAACGAAGATAGTTTGGCCTTCCTTGATCTTGAGCTCACTCACGAAGATGATCATATAATTGCGCGGAACTATACAAAACCAACTGCGGGTCATTCCTACCTACATTACAACAGTTGTCATCATCCATTATGGATAAAAAATATACCCAAAGGACAATTCTGCAGATTGCGACAAAAACTGCACGAGAGATATATTGCCCAAAGTGAACACCTTAAACAAAAATTCTTGGAAAAGGGATACCCCGAATCACTAATAGATCAAGCCTATAACACTTTCCTTTCCAGATCCACCATTGAAGCCAGCATTCCAGCATTTGGCCCAAGTATGCAGGCACTTATCCTGCCAAGCCTAAACGACCCACTTTTTCACAAGGGGTCCAATCAGTGTGGTAAGCGCATTTTGATTCTCTGAGCACTTCGGGTGAACTTAGATGGTGAAGGCTGTACTATCACTGGGATACTATCTGCACAAACCCGTTGAAGACTCTATCCATGGGATCCAATTTTTCTTGTTGCGAATTCACTCTAAGAAAGACTGCTTTATGAACTTTATCCACTCACCCAGAATGTTGAACTTTCTCTAATATCTTTGCTAAGTGTATAATTTCACTCACCACCAGTAGTGGGAACTTCCCTTTGCATTGCATGTGGTTCACCTGATATACGTACCATATCCATTGTGAGCTGTGTTGTTTTTTAGTTTTTAATTTATTCACTCAATTTGAAATCAATGTTTCACCCTCACAGGTGCTTACCTAATTATTGTGGTACACATTAGTATCTACTAGCCCAAGCACCCTCTTACCCCACCCACACCAAGCCCAATGGTAAGTCCGGCCCAGGTCATAGGAATGCTGCATCAAAGTTTAATCTTATCTGGCAGCCTTGGCTGGATAACTCTAGTATTGCCAAACTACAGCTAGTGTTGGATAAACTTCTATGACTCTATCCCACCAAGAGTCACAAAAGGTTCTCTATTCTTTTTGCTCTTTTTTGTTTGATGGATACTCACTGTGTTGAATCCGATAGCTGTAAATAATGTATTTTTCCTGACTTACTATATCCAATAAACATGTGTTGAGTTCCCTAGTTTTATGTTATGTATTGTGGTTTCATCATCGCTTCTCAACCTTTTGGCTAAGATCAAGTGTAGTATCTGTTCTTATCAGTTGCCAATAGGTGGTGCTATGCTGACTGTCCCCAGTACCCGGCTAAGGGGAAAGGGATGGCAGTTGGCGGACGCTAAGCCTGTTGTTGTGGAGGCGAAAGCCTTCTGATTGGGACAGAGAGGCATGAGGTCCAAGCTAAAGGGCCGGGCCCCTGGCCTCTGGCCTGGATCCGGTGGTGTCTGCCCCAGTCAGTTGTTCGGCGAGGAAACTCTTGCTCCTCCTTTTACTGGGAGGAGTAGGTGGTACTTCCCGAATGTAATTAGGTGGAAGAGATGGGGCTTGTGGGTAGTAGCCAACCTCTTCTCCTACCTTCCTGGCTGGGAAGGGTGCTGCTGGTCCGGACCGGGGGTCAGGGACCGTTGAAAGCCTGTGGAGATAGTGCCCCTGGAGTGGCAGTGTTTGAGGGGCACTCAATGTGTGGCACCTAGGTCAATGATCTCCACAACACACTTTTTAACACCTGCCTCTAGGACCGAGCCTTTTGGCTAGGACCAGAGGAATTTTTTTTCCTGGCCGGAGGGCCGGGCATCGTATTGCATGGTGGCCACTTTCCACTCACCTTTCCCACCTTCCTTTTCCCCCACTTTCTTTTTTTTTTTACCCCCTGTCTGTCACGTTCTTGCCTTTTTTTTTTTGGTTGGTGCATAGCACTTTTAGTGTGATGAGTAGGGTGCTGGTCCTCAGGCCTGCTCTGAAAGTCTTGGGAGTGGGTGGACATGACCTTCTGGCTTAGTTCGCCTGCTCTCATGGGGTCTCTCTTCGGGGGAGCCTCACCGAGGAGGGTTCTGTTTCGGCAGTCCCTCTGAGGATGTTGGGTCCATGTGGCTTCGGCTGCATGGGCCAGTTGGGTCCATGTGGCTTCGGCTGCATGGACCACAGATTACTCTTTTCCCTGCCAGGAGCCTAACGCCCCGGGGGATCAGAGCTGGGTCCTTTTCAGAGGACCAATTGACGTTGCACCCGTCACAGTTTTTTGTTGCACCTTTTTATGTGTGTGCACATTTTTCCTGCACCGGTGAAGTTTTTGGGTTGTGTTTTGCACGCCACACGGCTTTTCATTAGAAAAAAATAAATTGGTTTTATGACAACAAGTGATTGGGATACTTTTTACTATGCAAAATGTGAGTAACTACTGTCTAAACTCTAGTTCTTATAAGAGATAGATGCATTGTATCATTTGATATGTCCCTTATATATGTTTGGAGGTATGGTCACTCTGTTATAACAACTAATAAAAAAGTTTTGATTAACAAAAAAAAAATACTATGCTTATGGCAGCTAGCTGCTGCCATAACCCTAGTTTTTAAAATCAAACAAATTATGTATTTTTACTATAGACCGGTTGAACTCGTTCACACCATCAGTCACATCCTATGTTCAGCTGCTGGCGTGTGCTCTAAAGTAAATGTCCTACCGCAGCTTCTGGTGTGCCATGTGTCCAATTTGTTCAGTTCACACTTCTGCAGAACAGTGTTGTGAGCTAAACATGTGAGAAGAAAATCAGTTTGTCTTGACTGTGCGCTAAGACTGCATTGAACCAGGTTTCCCAGTACAGCATATTTTCCTATAGTGTGAGAAAGACCTAAAGACAGATTGATTTGATTTATAATGGTGTCAGTTTGGGTCACTAGCCTGAGTAAAAAATCACGTCCTCTACCTGCATGCTGCAGAGAAAGACCATTTCTCTCTGTGTGAAAGCAGTGGTCTCTCTGTAGAGGTTCTCCCTGCTGTGTTAGAGATAGGGCTCTCCAATCAGCAAAGTTCATACTCCCTGCTAGGGATGAGCCGAACACCCCCCCCGGTTCGGTTCGCAGCAGAACATGCGAACAGGCAAAAAATTTGTTTGAACACACGAACACCGATAAAGTCTATGGGACACAAACATGAAAAATCAAAAGTGGTAATTTTAAAGGCTAATATGCAAGTTATTGTCATAAAAAGTGTTTGGGGACCTGGGTCCTGCCCCAGGGGACATGTAATAATGCAAAAAAAAGTTTTAAAAACTGCAGGTTTTCGTGAGCAGTGATTTTAATAATGCTTAAAGTGAAACAATAAAAGTGATATATTCCTTTAAATTTCGTACCTCAGGGGTGTCTATAGTATGCCTGTAAAGTAGCGCATGTTTCCCGTGCTTACAAATGTCCCTGCACAAAATTGCATTTCTAAAGGAAAAAAAAGTCATTTAAAACTACTTATGGCTATAATGAATTGCTGGGTCCCAGCAATACAGATAAAAGTCATTGAAAAAAAAAAACAGAATGGGTTCCCCCCTTAGTACATTACCAGGCCCTATTCTGGTATGAATATTAAGGGGAACCCCAAACCAAAAAAAGTGTGTGTGTGCCCTCCAAATTCCATATCAGACCTTTCAGGTCTGGTATGGATTTTGAGGGGAACCCTGCACCAAAATAAAAAAAATGGTGTAGGGTTCCCCCAAAAATCCATACCAGACCCTTACCCGAGCACGCAACCTGGCAGGCTGCAGGAAAAGAGGGGGGAGAGAGCCCCCCCCTGAACCATACCAGGCCACATGCCCTCAATATGGGGAGGATGTCCCCATGTTGATGGGGACAAGGGCCTCATCCCCACAACCCTTGCCCGATGGTTGTGGGGGTCTGCGGGTTGTGGGGACCCCAGATACCAGCCCCCCTTTTTTTTCTCTGTATCGCTCGAGAGTGGATTACAACCTTTTTTTTTTTTTTTTAATAAAGGACTTGTCTCTAACTGTCTCTTGTGTTTTTACAATTTTGATACTTTTTTTTGTGAAATGATAGGGGTACAATGTATCACGTTACCAATTCACATAGGGGGGGCAACTGGGGGTCTGGTATGGATTTTTGGGGGGAACCACATGCATATTTTTTTTTAAAAAAATGGTGCAGGGTTCCCCTTAATATCCATACCAAACCTAAAGGGCCCAATATGGAATTTGGGGGCGATTCCCCATGCTTTTTTGCTTTAGAAATGTAATTTTGTGCAGGGAATGTTTTAAACACGGGAAGCATGCACTACTTTACAAGCATACTATAGTATAGTATACTATAAATTTATAAGTTTATAAATAAACCTGTTTGCACAACATACTACACTATATAAGGTTTTTCCTTTTGGGGAGCAAGAGAAGCCTTAAAAAGCCTGAGCGAATGAGAGAAGTCCTGTTTGATATACTTTGAGTCTGGTATACGTATTGGAGTTAAATGGAACCACTGACAGGAGTCTGAGGAAACGCATACCGGGATTTGTTTTATATGCTGTATCTCTCCCTGATCTGGTAAGCGCATACTGTATCAGAGGTGGTGGTGACACAGAAAGGGTGAAAAGTCACAAAATTTGTCAAGAATAAAAAAAGTACCTTTAGTTACATTTTACCTTGCCACACGTATTGATAACTTTCATCTTATAGATTTGTTGTTGTGCTTAATGGGAAAAATTGACCACTGGTATTTTTTTTTATATTGTTTGTACCTTACAGAACACACACATGGCTTTGTCTGGAATCATGGTTGTGAAGAAAACAGAAATTAGGTTCCAAGTAGTTCATTTTCTAAGACCCAAGTAAAACATGGCTTTTAAATTGCTTTGTCACGCCTGTGCTTTCACTATTTCTTAGTAACTCAAGGCAAGACAATGGAAATAGCTGTATAAGTGGAAATTTCCTTACAGTTGCAGAAAAAAATAAACTTGTCATTGTTTTGTTTCCTCGATGTTCTGTGACGTTGCAGGTCACAACGGTAAACCCATTTTTTTTCCAGTGCATTTCAATTATGTTTGGTCAATACCAAAAACTCCCTCCCTTACAGACACATTTAATGCTGCAGCATTTAGAAAAGCCAGACTTCTATCTATCTTCAAAATTTAAAACCATGTGTTAATTTCCATATTGTATTTCAAATATTTCTAGCCTTCTAATAATAATCTAAATGATCCTGAAGTTTGTATAGTTACTTTGTGAAGATTGCTAAACATTTACTTGATTTCTGTAACACAAATTCACTATGTCCTGTAAGTAGGCACTGCTGTGTCACACATTTTACAGAGCCTGCCTTCTGAACTACAGGGGTGCTGAAAGGAGGAGTTTCAGGAGGCAAAATCAGTACCGGAATCTCTGTTTGCAGGCAGCAAGGTTCCATGGGGCTTGGTGTACGCAGGGAGTGTGCCTTGGCACACCCTAATCACTATGTGTGGTGCAGATTCCCCCTACTGCCTGGGCTTTCCCTGTGTTGGTGCCCCTGCCCCGCAGTGCTGCTGACTTCCCTCTTCTCCCCCCAGCTGCTGCAGGGGGATGTTTCAGGATGGAGAGCAGGGGAAGGGGCTAGTAAATATGTAATTTACTTCCTTTTCCAAATGAACAGAGTGAACACACTCCCACAATTGTCGGAAATGACGTCAAACGTCGCTCCATTTCTCCAAGGCCATAGAGCAGAGTGGGGGCTATTGTGCCATCACTCAGCTTCCTGCCCAGCCACACAGAGGATCAGATTGAATCCAGGCTTACAGAATTCTGAAAACAACCCCGGAAAGCGTCTGGAGGGGGATCACCTCTCCGGCTGCCTCTAAAAGTGATAGCGAATCCACCGCCGACACCACTTTTATCGGAAATAATAATTGCCCGCTTTATTAACCTCCCTGGCGGTATGATTCTTTCTGATTTTAGGTGCTAAAAGCGGTACCATTATTTGCAAGGAAATTTGGCATTTTATACTGTAGGCCTGTAATTCGTAGGAATAACTCACTTAAGTCTGACCAAACACGAGTCTAATAGGCATCCCGGGTCTGATTTTTTTTTAAAACAAAATGATAAATTATAATATAATAAATAATTATAAATAATTATAACAAATAATAATATAATTATGATAAAAATTATTTAATAATGTAATCAACTCAAAATCACTGAAATTTCCTCAGTTGCAGAATTGTCGCTGTCATTATTATTATTTTTTATGACGAATTTCCCCACAAATCGCTATCGCTAAATTATGCATGTGATTCAAATTTATTATCGCTGTTTTCTAGCTGATCTAAAACCATTTTTGACATAAAGGGACACTTTTGGTTGGTATGGACAATCTACAGTTTGCAGGGAGAAAGAACCATTTTTATTATATAAAAGGACATGCAGGGCACAGGGCAGACCACTAGGGACAAGGGGGGTGTGTATTTTTTACATACAGTACTATAATCTATAAGATTACAGTATACTGTATGTATTGTGTTTGTTTAAGTTTTTGAATCTGGTGCCATTCTCCGCTCCCGTGCGTCCTAACGTCGCAGGGAATGGAGATCGACGGCACTCTGGGACACTGTGTGAATCGAGCGAGCACCCACTCGCTCACACAGCGTGGATGCATCGCTGGATCCAGGAACAAGGTAAGCTAGCGCGCGCTGCAGGCTCTGCATAGCTACCCCGAGTGTGACCGATAATGGCACACAAAAAAAACACCCCGAGTCACGCAAATCTCCCCCTATGCCCTAAGTTTTAAAATTCCTAATGAGATGGTATTAGTAGAACATTATGCTGAATATTCCAATTTAAATTATCCCTATGTCCTTACTATTTCTGAAATACATTTTTCCACTGAAAGGTATCAAACCCAATTGTAGATTTCCTGACTGTAACAAGTGGCAAAGATTTGTTTGAAAATGAACTTGGATTTGTTTTTCTGTAGACAAGTTATCCCTTAACAGTAACAAACATGTTGTGGGTACAAATATAAATTATCCTTGTTAAATTGTTATCAAGTCTGAAAGCTGAGCCATGTATTGTAACAGAGGATGGCTAAACACTGCTAATGTGTGTATGTAAACAGAATGGAAGAATGTCATCATATGTTCCATTTGTCTTTGTATTTGCAGTGAGATATTTACTTGAAGGAACCCAAGTGCCTAATTAGTTTCTTCTCCTAGTTATACAATACAATAGTAGGTAACCGGTTAGATTTTGTGGGCTTCAGAAGCAGACTTCTTCTTGTCCTAAGGACCACCAGAGCTGTAACTAAGAAGGGGGCCCCTTGGCCACAGAATAAGGAATAAATCCCTAGAAACATTCCAAAGAAGCTTAGTCCAGGGTTTGACAAATTTGCTTGGAGTCTAGGAGCCAGCTAAAAAAGTTAGGAGTCAGAAAACACGCCCTGTCCCGCCAAGCTTGTGCGCAGAAGCGAACACATATGTGAGTAAACGGTATTCAAACCACACATGTGAGGCATTGCCACGATTGTTAGTGCAAGAGCAATAATTTCAGCCCTAGACCTCCTCTGTAACTCAAAACATGCACCCTGCACCTCTGGACCCCTTTACATAATACGGCACCTTGCACCTAAGGACCTCTTTACATTACACAGCACCTCTGGACCCCTGTACATTACACAGCACCTCTGGACTAGGGATGAGCTTCGCGTTCGATACGAACGTATTGTCGACTCGAACATTGTCTGTTCGTACGTTCGACGAAATTCGAACAAAAGCGGTCGTTCGCGTTAAATTCGAGTGACGCAAAACGGCCCATAATTAATTGCGGCATTGCGCGCTGATGATTGGCCAAGCATGCTGTATGTCCCGCATGCTTGGCCAATCATAGCGCGCAAAAAACGAAGAGCCGGGGGTCCGATGCCCACAGGATAACCTAGCTCTGCTGCCCGGGCGCCAGGTCGATAATTCTAGGCGCAACGGCGACCTGGCGCCCGGAATTTGTTGAACCCTGGCTTAGTCTATACCTGCTTTTGTATATTTTAACTATATTTTTTACTTCCATTCTGCTTTTGCATGTTATAATTTCCAGGGCAGTAACAATACAGATAAAATATTATTCCTGTTAGAATCAGTTTATTTGATAACCAGAAATACAGACATCAAATGCATTTTTAAATATTTATTTCAAGTGTAATATTGCACCCCCTGTCATTTTCGTACCCTGGGTAACTGCCCAGGCTGCCTTCCCTGAGTGATTCTCCTTTGGCCACATTTAAAGTCAAACCCCAGAGGGGTGCCAGTCTGTATGATTTTTTTTAACTCTTTAGCTGCCATACATCATACAGACCGGATAGTGGGGGGTTTCACACACAATCCGGTGGCTGCAGCCACCGGGATTGTGTATAAAACTGATAAGAAGACTCTGTGCATTGTGCTTCTGCTTGATTGCTTCCTCACACCCCCAGTACTAGCGCTCCTGCCATGTATTCAGGGCTTTGCTTGCCCATCTGCGGAGTCCAGGACCAACATAGTGGGTGCCGGCGGGTGGCGGGGAGGAAAAACAGCAGATGCATGTCCTCTCAACTTCCCTTCTTGCTGTGTCCCGGAAAACGAAGTGTATATCCATTTACACACAGAGCAACAGCTCGGCCCGTCCCTTCTTTCTTCTAAATTGGCTAAGTGGCTGTGGCTCATTGGCCCCTGATGCCAATGAGAAGGGAGAGTCCCCAGTGAGCCAAGGCTGTTGTGCACATTGGTGGATAGAGATGGGGCTCAGGTAAGTATTTAGGGAGGGGGGGTAGTTTCTTTACCTTCATGCATTCTATTCTATAAAAAACATTGAGCCTTTACAGCCACTTTAAAGTGATATTAAAAGACTTACTATGGGGGCTTACGAGCAGGCTCGACCCCAAGCCACAGCTCTGTGTGTCCATTTACACAGCGTCTCTCCTCAATGGCTCACTGGCTGTGATTGATGGCAGCAAGAGCCAATGGCTCTCACTGCTGTCTCAGCCAATGAGGAGGGAGAGTTCCAAGAGAGCCAAGGCTCTCATGCACATTGCTGGATCTAGATCAGGCACAGGTAAGTATTCAGGGGGCTGGGGGAGGCAGGAGCTACACACAGAAGGTTTTTAAAAAATGTTTTTTTATTAAACTTTGAGCCTTTAGTACCACTTTCGTTTTCCTCTGCAGAACCCTGGACACACTAACATAAAAGTGCCAACTTTCTGTATATGAAGTAGGGTTGTCCCGATACCGAGTATTTGCGGGAGTACTTGTACTCCAGCAAATACCCTCGATACCCAAATAGAATACTAATGCCCCCCCCCGCCGCCCCCGCCAACGCTGCCGCCGTATAAGCAAATCCGACCCCGTCGCCGTATATACAAAGCCGCCGCCGCCGCGAACATTATAGTCACCTTTGAATAGCTGTTTTCCCGCTGCGCGTGTATAGACACTCCCCCTTGCTCGGATCTGTCCAATCCCGAGCAAGAGGGAGTGTCCTTAACATGGCGCGCGGCAGGGAAAAGAGCTATTGAAAGGTGCCTATAATGTTCGCGGCGGCGGCGGCTTTGTATATACGGCGGCGGCGGTGGCATCATCATCAGGTAGGGGGGGCATGGCTGCAATATGGGGGGGACATGGCTGCAATATGTGGGGGACATTGCTGTATATGGGGGGGACATGGCTGCAATATGTGGGGGACATGGCTGCAATATGTGGGGGACATGGCTGTATATGGGGGACATGGCTGCAATATGTGGGGGGCATGGCTGTATATGGGGGACATGGCTGCAATATGTGGGGGACATGGCTGCAATATGGGGGGGACATGGCTGCAATATGTGGGGGACATGGCTGTATATGGGGGACATGGCTGCAATATGTGGGGGACATGGCTGTATATGGGGAACATGGCTGCAATATGTGGGGGACATGGCTGCAATATGTGGGGGACATGGCTCCTCTCTCTCCTCCCGTCCCGACCAAATTCTATCATGCCACGCGGAGGCTGGGAGGCGGAGCTTCCACCAGCTAAACAACGTCTATGGGGGCGGCACTGACAGTAGCTCCCAACAGTATGCGGCGGTGACACACACACACACACACAAAGGCAGCCAGCCACGGGAGGCGGCGGGCAGCAGCTCTACGGCAAGCAATCTCAGCGGGTGGCTGCCTCTGTATTGGGAAGACGTTTGGGGGGTTTTTCGTGCGGGGGGGCCGCAAAACGCCTCCCCCCTGCAAAGTGCTGCCCTAGGCCTTGTCGGCCTAGGCCAAGATACATCTCTGCCTGACAGTTGTTCTGGATTTGCTTTCGGTGCTTATTCCCACTTGTGCATGCATTAACATGTGTTTTTTTGCATTGAAATGCGTTGTGTTCAGACTGTTCAATGGACTGTCATCTTGCCGCAATGCATATAAAATGAAGCTGCACTATTTTTGCCAGTATACCACAGAGTATTCATATCTGTGTATTGCGGTTCACTATAACACAAGTGCATTTTGACTCACGGTATTTGTGCTTGAAGTGTCACTCGAAATGATAGGCAGCGCACTGCAACACACATATGCCCGTTCATTATTGTGCATTGTTGTACCATGCAATAAAATGTACCTATTGCCACCCATTACCACAACACAGTAATGTAAATGCAGCCTAATTAAGTGTAATACGTTGCCTTTGAGCAACAACAATCCACATTACATGTTCTGTTTATCCTACTAATAAAAATAACAGTTGGAAACAACTTAAGCTTTTCATTTCTTGTAATCAAATACATTATCCATGCTTGTTTCAAAATGATGAGAAGCAATTAAAATAATGACAAGATTAAGTTAACATCAGAGGTAGCATTGATTACAGTATTGTGCGTTAAAGGCAGTGATTGCATATGCCTTGAATGTGAATTATTTTTAAAAAATAATACAAAGAACACAAAAATAAATTAGAAATGAAAGCTGTTCCATTGCAGTAGTTGGTGGCTTTTTCTTGTTCGCCTGTGGTCATACTGTGCAATTCATTCAGTGAAAAAAAAATTGTATGTTGTTAATTAGTTTTCATTATTTTCCTTTAGTAATCCAGTGAATAACACACTTCCTGTCCCTGGGTGGTTACACTCAATGTTATACTGTATCTTTGGAGGTAACAATGATTGCAGACCAGCTAAGACTTCAAACATCTTTGCTTTTGTCCATCTCATTACCTGATTACCTGGGTTCGGGTTGGGTGCAGAGCCATCTTTAATAATATTGATTGGACCCTGGGCAAACGTTTTTACAGCAGGGCTTGACAAATTGCAGAAGCGAGCGCATATGTGAGTAGCGCCCGCATATGAAAGCGGTGTTCAAACCACACATGTGAAGTATCGCCGTGAATGATAGAGCGAGAGCAATAATTCTAGCCCTAGACCTCCTCTGTAACTCAAAACATGCAACCTGTAGAATTTTTTAAACGTCGCCTATGGAGATTTTAAAGGGTAAAAGTTTGTCGCTATTCCATGAGTGGACACAATTTTAAAGCGTGACATGTTGGGTATCAATTTACTCGGCGTAACATTACCTTTCACAATATAAAAAAAATTGGGCTAACTTTACTGTTGTCTTTTTTTATTAAAAAAAGTGTATTTTTTCCCAAAAAAGTGGACTTGTAAGACCGCTGGGCAAATACGGAGTGACAGAAAGTATTGCAATGAGCACCATTATATTCTCTAGGGTGTTAGAATAAAAAATATACAGTATATAATGTTTGGGGGTTCTAAGAGAAGGAGGTTGTTGGGCAATGAAAACAGGCAGGGAAGCTCCATTAGCATTGCTGGTTGTCTTGTAATACCAACGGCCACTACAAGAGGGTGTCAGATTCCACAAAGAAGCATAGGCCTGCAGAGGGCCGCAAAGCCGCGGCCTCAATTACCGGCCGACGTGGCCAACGAGATCGTGCGGGGGGTACACACACGGAGACAGGTTACTCCAGCTAATTCTAGCCGCAATTGTGACCTGGCGCCCGGGTTTGTCGAGCCCTGCTTTACATTAATACTGCTCACTGATTGGTTGCTAGAGGTTACAGCACATCATCTCCTCACTGCAGGGGGCATTATATACATATGAATGCCGCCTTTATTTACATATCAATGCTGCCGGATGCAGCTATTTACATATGAATGCAGCCGCTATTTACATATGAATGCTGCCGCTTGTTACATTTGATTGCCGGTTATTTACATGTTAACACAGGGTCTGCAGATGAGTCATCTGTACACAACAATAGTGCAAAGCTGGGCAGCATTAGTAGCAGTACTTCACACTGAGATATCAGGGCACAGCACAGGACCTAAACTTCATGGGACAAGGGAATTTAAACTGGGATAGTTGGAAACTATGAGGCTTCTTTGGGCCCCACAACAATCACAGGGCCCAGGGTAGCTTCCCCCTTTACCATGCCTTAAAGACTGCCCTGGTAAAGTTGTAGATGTGATTAGTAGTTTACACAAAAAAGGTTCAATTTCATTAAAAGTCAATATGTAAATCAATTGAATCTGCTCTTGTATATGCCAGGTTAGTACAGCTCTTGATTTACTTTCAGGCCACTTGGATACCTAGATGTGAGTGCAGGTCTCATTATAGACCCCAGAGCTGTTGTCAATTTTCAGCCTCCCTCACATAAAAGCGATTCACAACTAACGCCCCCCCCCCCTCAGGTTTTGTACTGTGAATGAGAAGAGAGAGTGCAGTACCAGGGTGTGAGATCAGCAGAACTATCATCCGAGAAGCCTGGAAGTACAGGGGAGGTGGATTTGATGGATTTAAATAAAAGGTGGAGTTGCTTTTGATGCAAATAAATATATAATTTCTATAACCCTGCTAAGTCTACCGAGGCCAGAGCTGGGCTTTATGGCTTACAGTATCTAAACCCAAGCATATTGGTACCCATTTAAGTTTTGTGCTTTTAGGAACATGTTAATCTATTTTCTGAAGCAATCTATAGAGCTGGCTAGAATCAAATCCTAGGGAACTTTTCCTAGCCTTTATAATACAAAATAACTCAACTTCCAATGTCTGTGTGTTTTCATATTTGTGTATGTGTTATGTATTTATGCATGTGTTTAAATATTTTCCTTCCTTTTTCCTCAGCAGAAGGTGTCAGTTATATTTCAGCTATTACTAGAAAGTTTATTCTGTATTTTTCGAGTTTTAACAGTAAAAGAAAAATCTGCCCATATGTACAAAGAGGAGTGAACAGCCAGCTGGGATACAGTTTAGTCAACTTAAAAAGCTTTATTCAGCAAAAAGCAACAAAAGATTGACAGGCTATACTGTATATATACACATATAGGGCCAGATTCTCTAAGAAATTTGCCGGCGTAGCGTAAGCCATTTACACTACGCCGCCGCATCGTACTAGAGCAAGTGCCGTATTCCCTAAGCATTTGCTCCGTCGTTTGCGTAGCGAAAATGGCCCAGCGTAAGCCCGCGTAATTCAAATGAGGCGGCTTGTATTTAAATGAAGCGCGCCCCCGCGTCAAACGAACTGCGCATGCGCCGGCCGGGGGAAAAAGCCCAGTGCGCATGCTCCAGCTCATGTGGGAAAGCGCAGTTGAAACCGACGTCAAAACAACGTGAGCGTCATTTACGCAACTCCCTATTCGCGAACGAGTTAGTAAAACGACGTAAGCGACGGAAAAAGCCGACGCTGACCAGACGCCATAATTAACAGGGCATCCGACGGCATCCGACGGAACTTCGTAAGGTTACTCCACATAGAAGCTGGGGTAATCTTACGCGGACGAAAACGACGTACGCGATGACGGGGCGGCGTAAAAGCGATCGGGAATCGGCGTACTAGCCTCATTTGCATAGGCAAATGAGAAAACAACGTAAAGGCCACCTAGTGGCCGGAGTTGTCATTACACCTACGATCCGCAAGTGTAATGGTTTTACACTTGTCGGATGTTGCAGCGTATCTATGCAAAAGTGATGCTAAGCATCACGCGCATAGATACGAGGCAAAACAAAAGGCGATACGCCGGGGTATCTGAGATACTCCGTCGTATCGCCACTGAGAATCTGGCCCATAGTGGCAGCCACTGCACTCTATGTGTGAGGTAAAAGTCTAGGTGCTCACCCACGAAGAAATCCATACAAATCCAAAAGAGGTATAGAGGCAATCATGGGTCTTGCAGAGGAGACAGATCAAAGCAGCAGCATTTTATCATCAATGTTTCGATAGAAGGATGGACTGAGCTCCATCAAAACGTTGACAATAAAATGCTGCTGCTTTTACATAGATATATAGTTGGCAAGGTTGAATAAAGATAACAATCCATCCAGTTCAACCTGTGTAGGTGTGTAGAAAAATAATTTCCCATATTCCAGTATATTATACAGTATTTGTTAAGATGCACATCCAAACTATCCATACTTCCTGCCGACACCACCGATTGTGGAAGAGGTTCCACATCTTAACCGCCCTGACAGTGATAAAACCCCTACGCAGCCTAAGGTTAAAGCTTAAAGTGGATGTAAACCCAATTCACAAAATTTGAGCTGGACACATATATTTGCAGTAATCTCTCTTCAAAGAGCTATGTCCCATAGCTTTCTCCTGACCCATTCCTCTGTTATCAGCCTGCTAACTCCTGACAAATTCTAGGGACACATATGATAAAAGCATCCAGAGTTTTGTGTTGGGAAGGATGCTATAAATTGATTAGAAGAGCCCTGAACTATTCAACAATCAGAGCTGAAAGTCTCTACCTATGAGGAGAGGGGATGTGTGAAATTTCTGTCCGGGAGAGCGTCCCTCCATGACCGGACATTAGGAAACATGAAGCTCTTTTGAGCGAGACTAGTGGCTGTCTCCATGGAGCTCTCCCCTCTTGCCATGAGTCATTACCGGGATCCAATGGCCCACGTTCTTGGCTCGGAAGGGCAGGAGTGGAGGGTGGGAACCAATGGGGGGAAGAATGGATCCCAATGGTAGGAATGTTATTGTTTAGTTCCTTTTCTTCTTTTTTTTTTCCCTTCACTGTTGAGACAAACGGAAAGAGAGAGTGTATTAAGACAATTGATTGTACTTTGATCTTGTGCGTTTAGACGAATGTCATTTCCCATGTTTTGTATAAATGTAGGAAAAATGTTATTTGAAAAATAAAGAAATTGAAAAAAAAAAAATTCTGTCCGGGGAGGTTTCTATAAATAGAATTGCAGGGAGCTGGCCCTGTTACAAAACACCTCTGAGGCCTCGTACACACGAGGGGATATGTCCGCTGAAAATGGTCCGATGGACCGTTTCAGCAGACATCTCCGCTCGTGTGTATGGGCTAGCGGACAGATTTCTCCACCCGACAGATTTCAAAGCATGCTTTGAAATCTATCCGGTGGGAATCTGTCCGCCCGACATGTCTGCTGGTTAGTACACTTACCAGCAGACATGTCGTCCCCCACCGCCGCCGCGCCGCCGCCGAATGGATTCGGCGCATGCGCGGAAGTGTTTTACTTCCTGGTGCGGTGACGTGGCGGTGACGCGGCGGCGTCAACGTCACCGCCGCGTCACCGCCACGTCACCGCGCCGTCCGGCGGCGGGGAATTTGATCCGATGGTGTGTACACGCCATCGGATCAAACTCCCGATCGGACATATCCGATGGAAATGGTCCGCGGACCGTTTTCATCGGATATGTCCGATGGTGTGTACGCGGCCTTAGAGTCTCTGCCTATGATGAGAGGGGGTGTGTGCCTTTCCTCCAATCAACAATTTTAGCTATCTTGGCTGTATGCCCAGGCATCACACTCTATGTTAAACAGGAAGAGAACATTTCCTAACACGGTTCACATCCACTTTAAGTTTAAACTGCGTCTCATGTAGCCCCATGTCCTCTTAGGCCGCGTACACACGATCGAACATGTCCGCTGAAACTGGTCCGCAGGCCAGTTTCAGCAGACATGTTCGATCGTGTGTACGGCCTAACGGACCATTTTCCAGCGGACCAAAGTTTTAAAACATGCTTTAAAACCTGTCCAAAAAAAACATGATCCAAAAACAGTGCAGTCAAAAATAGAATGTGAACACTAGGACAAAAAAATGGCTAACATGTTTCACATCGTGAGATGCTTTTACAGAGCGGGATTAGCAGCTTTTTCAGAGCGTTATCACCTCTTCATCTCTTCTCCAGGGAGAACAAATTTAGCAATACTAGTCGTTCCTCTTAACTGGGGTCCTCCAGACCCCATCCACATCCATTGGTGACCAGAACTGGAAGTAAAATACTCCAGATACTCCAGAAGCTTTGATATCTCCCATGCAAGACCCGTGATTGCCTCTATACCTCTTTTGGATTTTTATGGATTCCTTTGTGGGTGAGAACCTGGACATTTATCTATCACCTATCTCACCCAAGGTCAAAAATATAATACAGTGGAACCTTGGTATACGAGTAACTCAGTTAACAAACTTATTGAAAGACGAGCAACTTTTTTTAAAGCGGAGGTTCATTCAAAAATGTACTTTCTGTCTCTATCTCATTTGCCCCAGCATACTGCTAACATCTGCAGTATGCTGTTTTTTTATGATCCGTTGTAATGCGGCTCCGAGCGGGGGATTACTTCCGGGTATAGGCGTTCGTAAACGAGGAGGAGTTGATTGACGGCTGTGGTAGGCGTGTCACGCCTTCCGAAAATACCCGAAGTGACGCTCGGGTGTTTACGGCGCCTGCGCAGTCAGCTCTACACGGCGGGCGCAGGCGCCGTAAACACCCGAGCGTCACTTCAGGTTTTTTCGGAAGGTGTGACGCACCTTCCGCAGCCGTCAATCAACTCCTCTTCATTTAGCAACACCCATTGCCCGCAGGATTCCCCGCTCGGAGGCGGATTACAACATGTCATAAAACGATAAAGTAGCAAAAAAAAAAAAAACACAGCATACTGCAGATGTTAGCAGTATGCTGGGGCAAATGTGAAAAAACTTGATTTCTGGGTGAACCTCTGCTTTAAAGAATTCTGACGCAGTTTGCAAGTGTTATCTCGCAAAACGAGCAGAATTTAAGCTAATGGTGCCTGCAGTACCGCATTTGGCCTGGGGTGGGGGGAAGGCAGCTGATTGGCGCCATTCGGAAATGCATAAAAAGGCAGAGGACAGCTCGGCTGACCTCAGCAAATCTCAGGAACAAAGTCTTTCCGATGTTTGCCGAGGTCAGCCGAAGTGTCCTTGGGCCTTTTTGGCCATTTCCGAGGCTTTCCGGCACGCCCCAGCCTCTGGGCACATGCGGTATTGCATTCCATTGAAGTCACTGCGGAACTAATTATTTTCGTTTCCATTGACTTCAATGGGCAAACTCGCTTTGATATGCAAGTACTTTGGATTACGAGCATTCTCCTGGAACAGATTATGCTCGTAATCCAAGGTTCCACTGTATATTGCAGCGTACATCGCTTACATGTAGTGGCTGCATTCATATTCTTTTTTTCAAGCTAAGAACATGTTCAGTAAATACAGAAAATATCTGGTGATCTTACCAGAAATGATGTGTCATTGTCACTTTCTGTGACTTGCACTAAAGAATATCTCTTTTCCTGGCTATCTTCTGTAAACTACCCTTCCCTAATGTAATGGAGATGAAGCGATAAGGACATGTTTGTAATCCACATCAGGTGAGCAGCCTGGGGGAACAACTATGAATCCTTCCAGAGATACAGTGAAGAAGGGATAGAAAGTGTCTTAGCTGCAGGATAACAGGTGAAAACAACGCAAAAAAAGCTTTAAAAAAAACGAATGTAGACCAAGGAGTAGTAAACTGTAATGCCGCATACACACGATCGGAAATTCCGAGCGCCAAAGTTCGATGTGAGATTTTAAACGGAAATTCCGACCGTGTGTATGCTTCATATGACTTTTGCTGTCAGTATTTCCGCCAACAAAAGATTGAGCGCTGGTTCTCAAATTTTCCGACGGAAAAAAATTCCTATTGGAAAATCCGATCGTCTGTAGCAATTCCAACGTGCAAAATTGCGACGCATGCTCGGAAATAATTCGTCCCATGCTCGGAAGGATTGAACTTCATTTTCTCGCCCCGTCTTTAGTGTTGTACATCACCGCGTTCTTGACGGAAGAAAGTTCTTTTGTGTGACCGTGTGTATGCATGTCGAGCTTGAGCGTAATTCCGTCGGAAAAAACATCCAAGGTTTTTCCGATGGGAAATCCGATTGTGTGTACGATTACATTTTTGGTTTTAATACAAAAGGATAACTACTATTTTTCTTTTCATGTCTCTGAACTAATTTCCTTAATTCTTCCCCAGCAGAAGGTTCTATTTCAGATTTAAAACATGCAATCAGTGATTCAGATCCTTCACAGCATAAACTCAGTTTATTTAATATAGTCAGAGGTAAAAATTCCAGAAAACAAGTAGCTTACCTGTTTCAGCCCTCAGGGGCCCTAATCATTGCTACAAACACAAATAAGACACTTCACCTTATAACCACTCTCAAGCCCCATTCACACCTCAGGGTTTTGTAGCTTAAGCCTAAGGCTCCAAAACACTGGAGAGGAAAAAAATCAATTATTCTCTATGGAAATAGTTCACATGTCCACTCCAAAATACCTGAAGCTCAAAGACTGAAGCTCAAACATGTTTTGTTGCTCGAATCGGGCAGATTTTGGCATTTTTTGGGCCGTTTGTATTCCCATAGAAGTGAACGGAAAAGTGCTATTTGCTCGCTTTTGCACGATTTTCTGCTAACATGAAAAGTTTTCAAAACAAAATAGTAATAATATATGAATAAATAAATGTAAAATAAATATACAAATAACTAAAAATCATCACAAATAAGTAAAATGAATGAATAATATGTAATAATACATGAATAAATAATAATTAAGCTCTAACCTTAAAAAATATTAAATACATTATCCGTATTAATAATAATAATAATAATAAAATAACAACATCCAAACTTGAACAAACAAACATTATTAATAGTAATACTAATTGTTTTGTGTTAGGGTTAGGGTGTTTAGTTATTTATTTTTATTTTTTGAAGGGGTAAGGGTTAATTATTTATTTATTGTTACTTAGTATTCATTTATTAAATTTATTTTATGTGATTTTTATTTATTTGTGTATTTATTTTACATGTATTTATTCATTATTATTATTTTTGTAATAATAATAAATACAATTTAATTAAAAATAAATAAAATAATAATAAATAACATTAACCCCAATTCCTAATCCTAACCCTAATATAACCTGAACTCAAACACCTTACCCTAAAGAAGAAACATTATAAAAAATTAATAATAAAAGAAGAAATAAAAAGCTATTGGAAAAACTAAAAAATCTGAACCTACCTAGCAACAAATGGTGCAACAGATAATAGTTTTCTCTATTGGCTAATAAAACAACACCAAAGCCCAAAAACGCTGTATACAAACGCACAAAAACACCGTAAAAGCTCTCAAAGACGCTACGCTCACGTATTAATGCAGCCTGATTCTCCGGGTGGAGAATCAAGAATATTTTTTTTCAGCTATTACTGTTGTTATTTTTGTGCTAACTGTGAAAGATAACACACATTGGACAAAATACAACTTATAAAATGGACAAAATGTGTATTCTTATGGTGTTAACTGTGACTGTAATAAAACATGCTACTGGGTATTGGCTTCTAATTTTCTTCTTAATGGAAAATAAATCATAATAATTGGCAGGATAGCAATGGGACAATCCAACAATAATGCATCAAACCAAATTTTAGAAAGTTATATTAAATCAGTTTTAGCATTAGTAAAACAAAATCAAAATCATTTTGGATGGTGATTTCATCGTTCTGGTAAAAACGACATTATGATACATTAATATTTTGTACAGTAGAAAAGAAATTGGTAATTTCATTGTTTTAAGCATTCACCATACTTTTTGAAATATTTGTTAATAATTAAAGCATTTTATGTACTTCTGAAGATAAAACAAGGGGGTTGTAAGCTGAACACTATCTTGACTTTTCAGGAAGTAAGTTCACATGCTAGAACTTTTCTGGATGCATATAAAATTATTTTTATAATGTTACATTTCTGCTTGTTAAATAAATAGGCGCCAGTTCTGAAATTCAAGGTGTCAAAAATATTGCTTTAAAAAATTGCCAAATTGAGTTTTAATTATTTTTTTTTGCATGATTGAACATTCATGGTCTGCAGAGTTGTGAAGTGCCCTGGTAAAGAGGTCTTTCAGACTCCTTACCTGTTCTTTGGAATATTTAAAAAACCTGACTTGCAGGTATCCTTCCCATTTACTCTTTGACTTGCATGATGGAACCAGTGTGGGGCCCATTTATTAGACTGGGTGGTGCTAGACACAATTGTATCAGTGTGCCACATCATTTATCTAAGGAAATGCAGTAGTTCTTTGTTAAGGAAATTAGGTCATGTGTATATGTTATTATGGCATTGGCACAGTTATCTCTCTTCCAAGCTGTCTCTGTAATCAGGGCATTCTTACAAGGTTCCTTCTTCACTAATCAAAGGTCGCCAGGGAAGGGTACAGGAAATTGCGGTAAATCTTGGAAAACAAATGAAAGAATATATAGAACCTTTTTTCATTTTGGCTAGCGAATAATTGAAAATAAATAAATACATATGTGTGTGTAATATATATGTGTGTGTATATATATATATATATATATATATATATATATATATATATATATATATATATATATTTGTGCTTTTAATTTGAATCTATAATTTGAATTCTGACAATATATTTTTTTTCTTTTCTTAGGTACACAGCTATTGTAAAACCCATGGATATCCAAGCCAATAATGCTTTGACTAAGATCTGCATCAAAGCCGCACTTATCTGGTTATTATCAATGACTTTGGCCATTCCGGAAGCTGTTTTCTCGGATTTGCTCCCGTTTTATGACAAAGAAATTAACAAAACATTTGTCACCTGTGCCCCCTACCCACATTCCAATGGACTGCACCCAAGAATCCATTCGATGACTTCCTTTTTAATCTTCTATATCATCCCTCTGTCCATTATTTCAGTATATTACTATTTTATTGCTCGAAATCTGATTCGGAGCGCATACAACATGCCAGTGGAAGGAAATGTGCACGTTAGAAGACAGGTATGTTTTACAAAAAACAAAAGTAATATGGCTGATAACATGTTTTATAAACAGATTGGCCTGATATCTTAGATGAAATCAAAATGCATGTATTCATTTTTAATCAGGACATGGATTATAGAAACATGACATAATGTAAAATAAGCAGTATGCCTAAGCGTTATATAAATCCTGTATAATAATAATAATAAAACATATTATTAAATTATATAAATTATATATATATAATATATACATTATATAATGCAGAAATGTTTCTATAAGTTGTGTAATTTTATAACAAGTGATGCAAAGCTGAATTGCATACAACTGTACTGTATTGTATTGTGATAATATCTGCATCCTGCAAGAAAACGTCTTAATATAGCCAGCTAGTTAAAACAGTTTACCATATTTGTTCAGTACACATTGTATGCACGGACTTCCCTCCCTCATTGAATTTCAACATGCTACCATCTGTATGTATTAATGCCTATGTTGCAGTACAACCTATGACCCTGCAATAATCTTACAAAGTAGTCTTTGAAAACCCTGAGGTATTGCTTAGCTTGCCCCACCTAAGTATAGTTGTTGGTTTCATTAATACTGTCCTTCTAAAATGCCATTTGTCACATCAGTTCTCAGATTTTAGTACTTGTTGACTGAGTTAAAGCGCGCGGGTGCCACCACTAATGACATGACTGCCATTAGAAGCAGCACGCTCAGTATGCCTGTGCCCGATGTCTACGGCGCATGCACCGTAGACATTGGTGCTGTATTTTTCTGCAAATATCTCCTAAACCTTTTAGGTTTGGGAGATATTTGTTGCACCTACAGGTAAGCCTTAATCTAAGCTTACCTGTAGGTTAAAGTGATTGTAATGGGTTAACAACCACTTTAATTATTACAGAGCTACATTATTTTTGTATCTTTTATATCTTCTTAGGCCGCGTACACACGACCAAATCTGTCTGCTGGAAACGGTCTGCCAGACCGTCCCAGCAGACAGATTAGATCGTATGTACGGGCGAGCAGACGGATTTGGCCGCCACGTCACCGCGCCGTCTGCCAGCGGGGATTTTGGTTTGATCGTGTGTACACGATCAAACCAATACGTCCCCAGCAGACAGATTTGTTCAAATCGGTCTGCCCGACCGATTTGAACAAATCTGTCTGCTTGTGTGTATGGGGCCTAAGAGTTCACCTTTAAAGCGGAGCTCCATTCTAAAGTGGAACTCCCGCTGATCAGATCCCTCCCCCCATCCGGTGTCACATTTGACACCTTTCAGGGGGAGGGGGTGCAGATACCTTTCTAAAGACAGGCATTTGCACCCACTTATGGCCACAGTCAGCAGGCAGACTGCGGGCAGGACATCACTTCCCGTCCCCCCCACCCGTTGTGTTCTGGAAACATTCGGCTCCCAGAGCGGGAGCCAATCAGCAGGTGCAGCGCGACTCGCGCATGCGCCGTAGGGAACCGGGCAGTGAAGCCGGAGCGCTTTACTTCCTAGTTCCCTCGCCGAGGATGGCGGGGGGGGGGGCAGCAGAGTGACGAGCGATCGCTCGTCCTCTGCTGCGGACGCCGCTGGACTCCAGGACAGGTAAGTGTGCTGATATTAAAAGTCAGCAGCTGCAGTATTTGTAGCTGCTGACGTTTAATTTTTTTTTTTTCAGCGGACATCCGCTTTACGTATGCTGTATGGAAAGTAGATGTAAAGTTTGAGGTTTTTTTATCCTCACAACATTTTACTGATTTATTTCTGTCTTCCATTACTCTTGACTGGCAAAGGGTTTCTTTGTATATTCTCCTTTGCATTAATATAATTTCAAGGTTTAAGGTTACTAAGGAGTATTGAATCACTATATATATCAGTAATTGTCACTAATCCTTATGTGATACGCGAAAAAGAGTTAGATAATATAGTTAGTTACCTTGGACAAGACATTGTTCCCAATGTGTGCTATTCATATTGTATTTCTCTATCTACAGTATGGTAAAAACTGTGACTCAGTGTTCATACAAATCACTAGGGAGAAGCAGAGAGTATAAAATGAAGTGTTTATATTCGTACACATTTATATACAAGGATAATTGCTTATGATCAACACACAGTATAAACACCTTGGCCCAGATTCACATACAATTAGATTTGCGTAGAGTATCAGAAATACACTACGCCGCCGTATTTTACCTGGCTCTACGTGGAATCCCGGTAGATTTTGTCCAGTAAACTACGGCGGCGTAGTGTATTTCTCCCGGCGCAAGCCATCTACGCGAGTAGGGGGCGTGAAGCATTTAAAATAGGCGCGTTCCCGCGGCGATCGAACTGCGCATGCTCCGTTCAGAAATTTCCCGCCGTGCATTGCGCGAAATCACGTCGTTACGTCATTTTTTTTTGAGTAGTGTCATTTACGGACATTTCTATTCCCGAACGAGTTACGTAAAAAAAAAAAATTAAATAGCCAGAACTAGTGTCCCCTTTGGAAGATTTGCCATCTATGGGCCAGATTCAGGTAGATGAGAGCATCTTTGCTCTGGAGTAACGCTTCTCATTTACGTTACTCTGCCGGAATTTTAGGAGCAAGTGCTGTCATTCATGAAGCACTTGCTCCTAAAGTTGCGGCAGCGCATCGCAAATGAGCCGGCGGAATTCAAATTGGGCGGGTACAGGGCGTGTATTATTTAAACTATGCGCGATCCCGCGGCGAACGTACTGCGCATGCGTCGAGTGTCAATGCATCCCAGTGCGCATGCTCCAAATTCTGTCAGTGAACGTCAATGACGTCACATCCCCATTCATGAACGTTTTACGCAAGCGACGCGATTATTTTTTTTTCCGACGCGATGACGACGCCTATACTTAACATAGGATACTCCACTAGGGGGCTGCTTTATCTTTATGTCGCGTATCGCTTCCGGAAACGTCGTAAAGTCAATGCGTCGCGCCCGAAAAAGATCGTGAATTTCCGACTCCCTCTGATTAACATATTTTTTCAGCGTTAATCAGCGGGAACGCCCCCGGCGCCATTTTTAAGTTGAAGTAACGATGCGATGGCGAAATTCAATTGCGCCGATCGCATCGGAACTCCAACCCGGCGTTTCTTGTTTTCTGCTTACAGAAAACAAAAACGCCGGCTTAAAGTGACAGTTAGGCTGGCGGATCAATGGATACTCCAGCCTAACTCTACCTGAATCTGGCCCTATTACTATTACTATTACTATTACTGGGGACAACCAAAAATTGATTTTCTTTTACTCTCACTTTCACAGCACATAAACAGTTTATGAAACAGAGATAATCGGGGGGGAGAAGTTTGAACTTTTTCTCCCGCCAATTATCTCCACACACAGAGAAGTCCCATAGACTGACACAGTAATGGCCAGTTTATGAAGCTGTGATCTGAGAGCTTCACTGGCGATCTGAGTCAGAATTCACATGCCCCGATTCACCAGCTCAGAGGTGGTAAAACGGGGAGTGAAGAGGGAATCCTGGAGGGATCTGAGGAGGAAGGAGGAAGATTTTTAACTTCCTTTTAACTCATTCTGACCCCCCAACACTGTAACCATGTCCCCCTGTTATATTTATGTGTGTGTGTGTGTATATATATATATATATATATATATATATATATATATATATACATACCGTACATATATACTGTATATAATGTGTACATGTGTGTGTATATACATGTGTATATATAATGTGTGTGTGTGTGTGTGTGTATACATATATATATTATGTAGGGGGACTCGTTATTTTAAATTACATTAACCACGCCGTCTGTCAGTGTGCTGAGTGGTGATAATTTATCACTGCTCAATAAACTGACATCTCCGTATTTCTGTGAATTTCTGGTACTGTAATCTCGTAAAGTATCACAAGATTCCAGTATCAAGGGTCGTTCTCCACTGTTTGAATAGTTGGTAGATCACTTCACTCCTCCAAGGGTGAAGCGATCTTCTCGGATTCATAAACAGGCACACAGAGGAGAAAAATCTTCACTGTGAATGCCGGAGAACGAAGCAGTGAATAGATTTCACTGCTTCAGAAAAGGACACCTAAATGATAATGGTAAACCGGACAAATAGGGTGAATCTCCCTACTGGGGACACAAAAAGCAATAGAAACCTGAAGGTGTTCTTATCCCTCTCCACTTTGTTTAAAGGGGTTGTAAAGGTTTGTTTTTTATTTTCTGAATAGGTTCCTTTAAGCTAGTGCATTGTTGGTTCACTTACCTTTTCCTTCCATTTCCCTTATAAATGTTTTTTTTTTCTTTGTTTTCTTTGTCTGAATTTCTCACCTCCTGTTCCTCCCCAGTAAGGTGTTCAGTAAGCTGTTCTAAATGACTTTCCACCGCTCGGATGATGGTGGAAAGCTTACTGAGGAGAAACAGGAAGTGAGAAATTCAAACAAAGAAAAACAACATTTAGAAGGGAAATCGAAGGAAAAGGTAAGTGAACCAACAATGCACTAGCTTAAAGGAACCTATTCAGAAAATAAAAGACGAACCTTTACAACCCCTTTAAAAAGGAAAGGAAAATGTCTTAGTGCCGGTTCACACTACCGCGACTTGGGATCCAACTTGTGTCGCCCCAAGTCGCGCGACATGACAAATTCAATTGAAGTGAATGAGAGCCATCTTATTGTACACTACTGAAGTTGCTCCAACTTCAGAAAACATTCCTGTACTACTTCAAGGTGACTTCTAGGCAACTTGTACCCATTGATTTCAAAAGGAAGTTGCCTCCAAAGTCGGATCTCTGTCTTAACTGAAGCAACTTTACAGGAAAAGAAAATAGTTTACCCAGGCATACCCCTCCCTCCCACAAAGCTGATTACTCTGTGATTGGCCACAGCCAAAGTCGCCTGTCCTGGAGCCAACTTTAAGTTGCGTTGTAAGTTGCTCCTAGTCACGCTGAAGTCGCCTTGAAAAGTCGCGCTGTAACTCGGGTTGCCCCTGTGTGAAGCGGCACTTATTGTGTGGCATTTTTTAATTCCACAGCAACATGTAGTGGTCTAGTTAAAGAGACTGTGCTTGGCAAAGTAACAGGTTCTCATGTAAGAAGAACTCCTACCCTCTGATACTCACCTTATCCATGCTCTTCCTCCAAAATCAGTGTTTCTTCTTTGTTGGAGATGGGAGTCCAAAACCCTGTGTAAAGGTCTATGTTGAAGAGTGTCAGAGCTTACACAGTGTTTTTTATTTTTTTTACAGTAAAACTTTTTGAAAGTTTCCAAATAAAAACATTCACATGAATACCATCACATCTTAGGGACAACATAGATAAGTATAATGAAAAGAGGTGTATTTAGGTTTTGTGCTGCCCTAGGCCTGACTAAACTCGTGCACCCCCTAATTTAAATATGACCCACCCCTTCCTGTCAAGGCCACACCCCTTTCTGTTTAAGACCCACCCTGAATTTTTCGAGTGGGCACACTATTTCTAAAGGGCCTGGGGGAGGGGGGCAATGGATTCTCTTAATTTGCCAAGATTTCCTCTCACTTCCTGTTTGGCTATGGGGAAGGAAGTGAAGGGAAATCTCTGCAATGGGACAGGGATGATGAAAAAATAAACTGACAGGGGCTATAACCCTCCCTTACTCTATCCAGAATGAAAAGTGTTGCCTATAGTTCTACTAAAACCACACATTTCTGATAATTTTATGGAGAGGACTAAGAAGATATAACCATGCCAATGATGCAACAGAAAACATATAGCTCAGTGGGGAAGGTTTGTGGTCCAGGATGATAGGACAGTCAAAATTAGAAGCAGAGCTCCCCCCACAGTTGTGGAATGCTGGCTTCCCGCATACCGGAAGCAGTGCAGCCTCTCTATGGGGGCGCTAGACTAATTTGCCTCTTAGCTCAGTCCGCCCCACAAGACTGGCACTACATTAACAGTGTAGAGCAAGCCGGCGGGGACCCTTTCCATGCTGCCCCCCTGCAAAGTGCTGCCCTAGGCCTGGGCCATGTTGGCCTAGGACAGGATACAGCGTTGACACAGAGTACTCAGAGGGTGTGATACAGTAGTGGTTTTTACAGGTAGTCATTGACAATCAATGACAGATTTCTGACAGGAGAACTCCATTCTATAAAACACAAGGAGGGGAAGAATATATAGGCAATAGATGCATGTCTTGCTGTGGGAGAGTTTTGTGGGTTTTGTTAATGATAAGGGCAGAGAGAAGGGAAACGATAAGGGGTGTGTGGGGGTTCAGGTGCTTACACAGGGTTCATGTGTCTCTCACCCTGCTGACACCCTTTCCACAGTAGTCTAAGCACGATTTCCTGAGAAGAGATTTTACATGCTGCTCCACACGCAGAAGCATTGTGCATGAACCAAGCAATCCAACAGAGCATCAGAGTGATAGGAGAGTACAGTGAAAGGTTTATTCTCACCCTTAGTGAGAAATGTTACATAGTTGGTACGGTTGAACAAAGACATCATTCCATCCATTTCAACCTTAAGTGTGTGTGAGAATACTTTTTTCCATATACCTATACATTTTGTTCTCTAGGAAACACATCTAAAGTTTTTTTTTAAACTTATCTACACTATTCGCTGACACCACCATCTGTGGAAGGGAATTCCACATTCTCACCAACCTAACAGTAAATAACCTCTTGCGCTGTTTAACCGCTTGCCGACTGCATCACGCACTTATTTGTCGGCAGAATGGCACGTGTAGGTAAAGCAACGTATATATACAGTGCAGAAAATAAGTATTTGAACACCCTGCTATTTTGCAAGTTCTCCCACTTGGAAATCATGGAGGGGTCTGAAATTGTCATCGTAGGTGCATGTCCACTGTGAGAGACATAATCCCCAAAAAAAATTCCAGAAATCACAATTTATGAATTTTTAACTATTTATTTGTATGATACAGCTGCAAAGAAGTATTTGAACACCTGTCTATCAGCTAGAATTCTGACCCTCAAAGACCTGTTAGTCTGCCTTTAAAATGTCCACCTCCACTCCATTTATTATCCTAAATTAGATGCACCTGTTTGAGGTCATTAGCTGCATAAAGACACCTGTCCACCCCATACAATCAGTAAGAATCCAACTACTAACATGGCCAAGAGCAAAGAGCTGTCCAAAGACACTAGAGACAAAATTGTACACCTCCACAAGGCTGGAAAGGGCTACGGGGAAATTGCCAAGCAGCTTGGTGAAAAAAGGTCCACTGTTGGAGCAATCATTAGAAAATGGAAGAAGCTAAACATGACTGTCAATCTCCCTGGGACTGGGGCTCCATGCAAAATCTCACCTCGTGGGGTCTCAATGATCCTAAGAAAGGTGAGAAATCAGCCCAGGACTACACGGGAGGAGCTGTTCAATGACCTGAAAAGAGCTGGGACCACCGTTTCCAAGGTTACTGTTGGTAATACACTAAGACGTCATGGTTTGAAATCATGCATGGCACGGAAGGTTCCCCTGCTTAAACCAGCACATGTCAAGGCCCGTCTTAAGTTTACCAATGACCATTTGGATGATCCAGAGGAGTCATGGGAGAAAGTCATGTGGTCAGATGTGACCAAAATAGAACTTTTTGGTCATAATTCCACTAACCGTGTTTGGAGGAAGAAGAATGATGAGTACCATCCCAAGAACACCATCCCTACTGTGAAGCATGGGGGTGGTAGCATCATGCTTTGGGGGTGTTTTTCTGCACATGGGACAGGGCGACTGCACTGTATTTAGGAGAGGAGGACCGGAGCCATGTATTGCGAGATTTTGGGCAACAACCTCCTTCCCTCAGTTAGAGCTTTGAAGATGGGTCGAGGCTGGGTCTTCCAACATGACAATGACCTGAAGCACACAGCCAGGATAACCAAGGAGTGGCTCTGTAAGAAGCATATCAAGGTTCTGGCGTGGCCTAGCCAGTCTCCAGACCTAAACCCAATAGAGAATCTTTGGAGGGAGCTCAAACTCTGTTTCTCAGCGACAGCCCAGAAACCTGACTGATCTAGAGAAGATCTGTGTGGAGGAGTGGGCCAAAATCCCTCCTCCAGTGTGTGCAAACCTGGTGAAAAACTACAAGAAACATTTGACCTCTGTAATTGCAAACAAAGGCTACTGTACCAAATATTAACATTGATTTTCTCAGGTGTTCAAATACTTATTTGCAGCTGTATCATACAAATAAATAGTTAAAAAAATCATACATTGTAATTTCTGGAAAAAAAAATTTTGATTATGTCTCTCACAGTGGACATGCACCTACGATGACAATTTCAGACCCCTCCATGATTTCCAAGTGGGAGAACTTGCAAAATAGCAGGGTGTTCAAATACTTATTTTCTGCACTGTATATGTTGCACCTAGCGGGCCCGGTCATTTGGCAGCCAAATCCTCCGGGCCTGAAGTGGTTAACCACTTCTGCCCACGCTATAGCTGAAAGATGGCTACAGCACAAGCTTCCTTTGCTGGGAGGGTGTACATGGACATCCCCCTGTGATTCTGCTGCCCATACGCACCCTGCGGCACGCTCTGTGATCGCTGAGTCCTTTGGACTCGGCTGATTACAAATCAAGGTAAAGGGCCAATTACAGAGGCGCTTTACCATGTGATCAGATGTCTTCCAATAACAGCTGATTACAGGATCTAAACATAACCCGGGTTTTGTCTTTTTTTTGCTCACGCTCACAGCAGGAGAGAAGAAAACCCATAACCAGCTAATGTTAAAGAGACATCAGCACTGATAATCAGGGGGTGCCTATGCACGAAAAAATCTATTGCGATACACACAATACATTTTTCTGTGCACGGAGCATGAGCAATAATTTAAGCACCCAATGTTGGGTATCTATCTACTCGGCGCAACCTCATCTTTTATAGTTTAACCAAAAAAATAGGGTGACTTATTGTGCTTCTGTGCCCTAAAATTAACTTTAGTGTATTTTGTGTTTCCTAGATTTTTGTGCCAATGTTGTGTAAGATAAAAAATTGGAATTACCACAATTTAATTCTCTCTGCTTTCAAAAAATAAATGGTATTTTACAGGTTTTATGCAATCTTCAGGGCTAAAAGGACTTTTTAAACGTGTGCAAAAAATGCAAAATCGGCTCTGGCAGCATAGAGGGTTAGGCCTTTTGAGAACAGTGGCGGCCCATCCATAGAGGGCCACCGGGCGCCGCCCCCCCCCCTCCCCCAGTCAGTAAAAAAAAATATATATATATTTTCCAAAAAAGGTCCTTAGCTGCACAGAGTCCGGGCATCGGGCGCCGGGCACAGTGCAGTGGGGGTAGCGCCACATCTGTGCAATCACGGGATTGCAGACAAGGCGCTACATTGGCAGCAAAAAAACGCCTTTGTGGCACTCTCCATCGCCCCACTTGCTTCCGGCATGATGGACTGTACTGTACTGTTATTATGGCTGGGCGGGTGCACACTTTCTGTGTGCACCCGCCCGTCTCTGTGCTAGTCCCGACGTCACAGGAAGAACAGGAAGTGTAGTCGGGACTCTCAAGCTCAGTGCGCCTGGTGGAACAGGTAAGCTGAGCTATGCCATCCATGCCTGCAGCAGTATTATTAATACGGCGGCATCAGCAGCTCGATTCCTCCTCGGACAACCCCCCCCCCCCCCCCCCCCGCTTATTCAAAGTTTTTTAATATGCAGCATTGGGCAAAAATGTTTTTTTTTATTATTATTATTTATTTAATTGCTGGAAATAGCGGTAATGTAAAATTTGGCACTGTGCTATGAAGGGATACTGCTTTATCAAGGGGGGTACTGTAATGTAAAGGATGGCTGTCATGTAAAGGGGCAACTTGATATGTAAAGGGTGTGAGGGTGTGGGGGATGCATTGAAAAGAGTGGCACTGTGTAAAGGGTGGACTGTGGGTACTGTGATGTATATGGAGGGAGTGTGATGCAAATCAGGACTGTATTGTAAAGGAAGGTCCTATAATGTAATTTAAAGGGGGGGTTTAAAGTAAAGGGGTGGCTGTGATGTAAAAGGGGGTGCTGTGATGTAAAGAAAGCTGTAATTTAGAATGAGGGCTGTAATGTAAACAGGGGGACTGCAATATAAAGGGGGGCTGCCATGTAAAAGGGGGCAGTGTTGTATATTATGGTTGTATTGTAAAGGTGCACCATAATGTAAAGAGGAGCCCTGTGATGTATATGGAGTAACTGTGATGCGAATAGGGGACTGTTGCGTAAAGGGAGGGCTCTGTGATATAAAGGGAGCTATCGCAGTGGCGGCCCGTCCATAAGCGGGTGTGGTTAATGATAAGTGGGAGGGACCAAATGTGGAGGGGCGGGGTCTTGCCCCCCCCCATCCTAAAACTTCACCAGCCGCCACTGTTTGAGACCATAAACAATATAGAGCAAATGTTTTCATAGTTTTCTGTTGCTTTACAAAGACACAAGTTTAACCACTTGGCACCCGCGATATAGCCAAATGACGGCTACAGCGTGGACCCCAAATGCCAGGAGGACATCAATAGACTGGGGTGATCACAGATCCGAGTAAGGGGCCGGTCTATCAGTGCCCATCACTGCCAGCTATCATTGACACCTATCAATGCCACCTATAAGTGCCACTTCTCAGTGCCCACCAGTGCCACCTATCAATGCCTTTCAGTGCCACCCATCAGTGCCACCTATCAGTGCCCACCAGTGTCGCCTATCATTGCCCACCAGTGCTGCCTCATCGTTGCCCATCAGTGCAGCCCATTAGTGCCCATCAGTGCAGCCTCATCAGCGTACATCAATGAAGGAGAAAAGTTACCAGTTTTGAATTTTTTTTATAACAAAATATAAAAAAATATAATAAAAAAAACTGTATTTTTATAAATTTTTTAACAAAAAAATGGAGAGATGATCAAATACCACCAAAAGAAAGCTCTATTTGGGTACAGTGTTTGTATGACTGCGCAATTGACATTCAAACTGAAAATTTAAAGCTGAAAATTGGTCTGGGCAGGAGGGGGGTTTAAGTGCCCAGTAAGCAAGTGGTTAAACTGTGATATTATACTAATGCACCTAAAGCAACGTATATACAGTATATCTGTTGCTTTGAATCTGTCACCTAGCGGGCCCGGTCATTTGGCAGCCAAATCCTCCGGGCCTGAAGTAGTTAACCACTTTCTGCCCACGCTATAGATGAAAGATGGCTACATGGACATCCCCCTGTGATTGTGCTGCCCATACGCACCCTGCGGCATGCTCTGTGATTGCTGAGTCCTTTGGACTCGGCTGATCACAAATCGAGGTAAAGGGCCAATTACAGAGGCCCTTTACCTCGTGATCAGCTCTATTTGGGTACAGTGTTGTATGACTGCGCAATTGTCATTCAAAGTGCATCAGTGCTGAAAGTTGAAAATTGGTCTGGGCAAGAGGGGGGTAAGCAAGTGGTTAAACTGTGATATTCACCTAATTGCATATTTTACTAGGTTAAAAAGATAAAGATCGGGAATAAAAATTAATTAAAATCTCCTTGAATTTAAAACCATCACCCACTGCATCTTCCAATATGATCCGTGCATCTTTGTAATCTGGAATGGTTATTATCTGGTAAGGGACACTGAACAAACAGAAGGAGATGGCAGTAAGGAAGTTTATTAATCCTTTAATGAAAAACTCAAAGTGTGATATGGGCCAGATCAGGTCATGTCTGGTGCCCTCTGCAGGTCTGGGTTCAGAATTAAATCAGTCTTTTGATCCGCAGAACATCTCTTATTACATTATGCTGCTCTGCTCTGGCACGTCTTACTTGCTCTATCTGTCTTTCAGCCATGGAATAGAGTGCCAATGAAATATGAAGCAAAAAAAGTAAAAAACATTAAAGTGGATTAAATAGCTTCTGGTATAGAAAGACCCTAATGCTTTTGAAGACCAGTCATCCCAAAACTGATTTTTCAGATTCTGACAGATGCAATGGATTGAGCCACCACCTTCAAATTGGCTCTATAATAGAGTGGGGTGCCTGAGTCATTAAAGTTATGGACTCTCCTGGGGATCATAATATATATATATATATATATATATATATATATATATATATATATATATATACACACACACACACAATATCTTACAAATGTGAGTACACCCCTCACATTTTTGTAAATATTTTATTATATCTTTTTATGTAACAACACTGAAGAAATTGCACTTTGCTACAATGTAAAGTAGTGAGTGTACAGCTTAAATAACAGTGTACATTTGCTGTGCCCTCAAAATAACAACACACAGCCATTATTGTCTAAACCGCTGGCAACAAAAATGAGTACACCCCTAGGTGAAAATGTCCAAATTGGGCCCAGAGTGTCAATATTTTGTGTGACCGCCATTATTTTCCAGCACTGCCTTAACCCTCTTGGGCATGGAGTTCACCAGGGCTTCACAGGTTGCCACTGGAATCCTCTTCCACTCCTCCATGGTGACATCACAGAGCTGGTGGATGTTGGAGACCTTGCGCTCCTCCACCTTGCGCTTGAATATGCCCCACAGATGCTCAGTATTGTTTAGGTTTGGCCAGTGCATCGGTGGTCGTCTTGGAGGTGTGTTTGAGGTCGTTATCATGTTGGAATACTGCCCTGCGGCCCAGTCTCCGAAGGGAGGGGATCATGCTCTGCTTCAGTATGTCACAGTACATGTTGGTATTCATGGTTCCCTCAATGAACTGTAGCTCACCAGTGCCGGCAGCACTCATGCGGCCCCAGACCATGACACCCCCACCACCATGCTTGACTGTAGGCAAGACACGCTTGTATTTGTACGCCTCACACACGCTTGACACCATCTGAACGAAATAAGTTTATCATATCACACCACAGGACATGTTTCTTGACACATCCATTTCCTTAGTTTGCTTGTCTTCAGCAAACTGTTTGCGGGCCTTCTTGTGCATCATCTGTAGAAGAGGCTTCCTTCTGGGACAACAGCCATGCAGACCAATTTGATGCAGTGTGCGGCGTATGGTCTAAGCACTGACAGGCTGACCCCTTTAACCTCTGCAGCAATGCTGACAGCACTCACATGTCTATTTCCCCAAAACAACCTCTGGATATGACGCTGAGCATGTGCACTCAATTTTCATGGAGGAGTGGAAGAGGACTCCAGTGGCAACCTGTGAAGCTCTGGTGAACTCCATGCCCAAGAGGGTTAAGGTAAAATATTGACACTTTGGGCCCAATTTGGATATTTTCACTTAGGGGTGTACTCACTTTTCTTGCCAGTGGTTCCGACATTAATGTCTGTGTGTTGAGTTAGTTTGAGTACACTCACTAATTTACATTAGGCCGTAGGACAAGACGTACACCAGGAGTGACGTGAGACGGCGCAGAGGACGCCACTGTTTGTTTACATGCATGGTTTTAATGCAAGCGCAACTTGTTTTCAATAAATGCCCTATTTTACCTTTCTACTACACCATTGGAGGCCCTCTTTTGTCCCTCTTGTTTCCCTGGCTTGAGTCCTTCCAGGTACCACATTCAGCCACCAGGTTTATACCCGTTGGTATTAGGAGACATTGAGGAGACTGCCATGAGGTCGCTTTATTTATCCCTCCTTGAGGTGAGAGTTCTGGTAGACCAGACTGGTGTCTTTGGTGGAGTTTCCATTCTCTCTGGGATTAGTGGACAACCATTTACAGCAGCTTATCTGTCACTTTCACATTTAGACTTTGACACTATTTTCTCCAGCGTCATCTTCTTAGTTAAGATTTTGATCACTCAGCACCTTTATTTGCAATTTTTGATGTTTATGTGTCTTCATATTGTTTATATATGAATGTTTTGCGCAATTACTATATATTTATTTATTTGATTTATTTTGTTGTTGTGTATACACCACTTTGTTTTTGCTGCAATCACTTACACTGTATATTAGGAAGACGTCACCCACGTAGTAGCGCAGAAGCTCACACATATTGATTCACTCATTTACATTGTAGCAAAGTGCTACATTGTTTTTTTTTGCTATATTTGTTTCCCACAAAAACCTCCTATTCATACATGAGGAAGTGGTCCCAGATATTGCATAAACCTATCTCATTGGGAGATTGAAGACAAATTTGGGACGCTGGGGTTTCTAGATTTGTAGCCCAGAAAGAAACTACATATAAAACACTTATGTTCTGGTACAGAACCCCCAAATTTCTAGCAGGGCGTAAATTGACCCCACATAGCCAATGTTGGAGATGTGGCTCCTCTGTGGGTACCCATTTTCACATCTTTTGTGATTGTTCTGTAATAACTCCCTTTTGGTCACAGGTCCATGATCTCCTGGAGAGAAGATCAACCTTTATATATGTTATTAGGCCTTCCTCTTCCGAAAATCTCCAAAAATCTTCGCAAACTGATGGCTTTTCTTTTACTGGCAGCCAAACATGTCATTCCTCAATGCTGGAAAGCTACCTCCCCTCCCACTTTTGCACAATTTTTATCGACAATTGCTGATATTCGAAGGATGGAACATCTTACAGCTGTTATAGATGATTCTCTACCCAAATTTGAAGCAATTTTGGAGAGATGGGACTCTTCTGATTTTATCACAGAGCCTCATCCCACCCCACCATAACTGCTTACCCATTGTCCATATCCCTACAGATTTGTATAGGATCATTCTCTTTTTATAGGTAATAGACTGTTGATATATGCTTCTGCTCAGCAGGGCCATGATAAGTTGTTCATGTTGAACCCGCTACTTATTTTCTATCTTATGATATAACTATCTTGTATGTGACCGGACTTGTATGTTCCCTGCTATAAGTGTGACTGTTCATTTCTTGCATTCTTAATCATTCAAATGTCTGGATTATATACTGTAATTACTTTGTCTGATTTGAAAATCTATAAATGAACAATAAAAAAAGAAAATGTGGAGTTACCCTTTAAGTTCGTAAATATAGCAAAGCTAGTGCATAATTTTAGCTTACGTAAGAATTTAATTTTTTTAAGTGGAGGGAGGTTTGATACATTTCTGTTCCAATTGGCATGAAGTGAAACCTCTCTGTCTGTCTTTTGAATAGCAGGAAATATCAGCTTCTTAACTTTGAGTTGGTGGAAGTCCGCATCAGCGTAGGAAAATAATACAAACAGTACAATTTGGCAAATAACAGACATCTGGTGACTTGTTCCAAATCCGGGCTTTACTAACTGAGTCATAGAACATTTATAAACAGAGAAGAATGGAGAAGGCACAAAACATAACACAGAGACGAGAGTGCAGCATCGAATATTATACATTCAATAGGTTTTGCAGCAGCCATATGAAAGAGAAGATGCAATCTGCTAACATAATTTTTAATAAAAACATATTTAAGATTCTAAATCTTCCCTCTAACCACTTTGCATATTATTTTATATATACTGTGCCAAATCTGCTGCAAATGTCTCCCTTTACTGAGTATGGCCGCATCCATTTAAACTGTGGGCAGCTGAAGCTGCTGCCTGTTCACTTCCTGGATTTACACTGACACACAGAGGCACACCTCCAGCTCTGCAGCTCTCATCGGTCCTCGTATGACTTAACCCCTGTAACAGCACTGGTGAACGGAGTGATTCTCAACTGCAGTTAGCAAGGATTTCAATGCAATTCTCAATGCGACAACTCAGTACTAGGCCCCAGGCATCACTCCTCACAACAGGAGTTTGGGGGATCTATACATCATCTCTGTGTCACATAAAGAAAGGCGTTGAGCTACTAAGCATTGACGCATTACAGCATGCAACCAGAGCTTAGCGTTTAAAATTATAGTTCAAGGACAATATCCCAATACACCACTACATGCAGGTGATTGTCAGTAAGGGACCCCAGGCGTCTCTCCTCGTAACAGGAGTTTGGGGGTTCTCTACATCATATTACCTTGGCATGTAGAAATGTATTAGGCCACTGGGGAAGATGCTATGAAATAGCATCAACCCCTAGCATAGAAAAGTTAGAGCGAACATGTTCAAACAATTAGGACAAGGCCTATGAGAATTTGTACTTATGTTGAGCTCGTAGTAAATAGAAGTTGTAGGGACAACTCTTACTTGCATATGACAGGTAATTTAGTTAAGTGATAGTACTTGCTTATGAGAGGCAATATAGCTCAGGTAATTATAGTAGCATACTTGAGGTGAATATTGTAGATATAAAACTATTGCATATGAGAGGCAATATAGCTCAGGTAAATATAGTTGCAGACATGAGCTGCAATTATAGATGTGCAATGGTTACATTTAAGAGGCAGTATAGCTCAGGTGAATATAGTTGCAGACATAGGGCCAGATTCTCATAAGAGATACGACGGTGTATCTCCAGATACACCGTCATATCTCTGTTTCTGTGCCCGGGTATCAATGCGACTGATTCCTAGAATCATTTACGCATAGATACGGCGTTAATCCGACTGGCGTAAGTCACTTACACCGTCGGATCTTAAATGCAATACTACGCTGGCCGCTAGGTGGCTTATATGCAAATGAGTATGATACGCCGATTCCCGAAAGTATTTGCGTTGCGTCGCCGTAGTTTATGTAGTTTCCGTAAGCATAAGGTTACCCCTGCTATAAGGTGGTTTAACTTTACACACGCCATGTTAAGTATGGACGTCGGGACAGTGTCCTCTTCCACGTCGTTTACGTAACTCATTTGCGAATAGGGCTGTGCGTTTATTACGTTCACGTCGAATCCAATGTATTTGCGGCGTACTATGGAGCATGCGCACTGGGCTACTTTTACGGCCAGCGCATGCGCAGTTCGTTCGCGCGGGGGTGCGCTTAATTTAAATACAAGCCATCCCCTTTGAATTACGCAGCCTTACGCCAGGCCATTTACACTACGCCGTCGCAAATTACGGAGCAATTGCTTGGAGAATACGGCACTTGCTACTGTAAATAGCGGCGGCGTAGTGTAAATAGGAAACGCTACGCAATCGCGGATATACAAGAATCTGGCCCATAGGCTGTAAATATAGATGTAGCAATGCACACATATGAGAGGCAAATATAGCTGTAGTAATTTAGAAGTAGCTGTTTCTTTTAAGGTACTCCTTTGCAACAAGCTTTAGCACAATATTATCTCCCAGAAGATATGGTAATATCTAGACAGTATTTGTAAAAGATGAAACATTAGCGTTAGATCTTATTATAGAACTACAAGTGAAGGAATGACTACTTACCCGTTAGTAGGTATCTATGCAGGAGTTGGAATGTCCATGGTGCAAGGTGTTCAAGGCATGAAGGTAGTTTCCAGCAATGTAGTTGTTGTAGGAAGTCTTAGCAGTAAAGTAGTAGTTGTTTCCTGGAGCGGTGTTCCGGCAAAGGGACCAAAGGCAGCTACATGTGTAAGGTAGCTGAGCTGACAGGCTACAGCTGACAATAATAGAACCCCATCTGTGGTTCAAATAAATGCCTTTATAGGCTGTTAGCAAGGTGCAGTGCATCAGCACTGATTTAAACACGGCGCCGCGTGCAGAACACTTCCAAGTTCCACGGTGCCGGACGATGACGTCATGGAATGCATACGCCTGTTACAACCAAGGAGGGAGGGCCTCCTGGCAAACTCTCATGAGAGAGAGAGAGAGCTGTGCATGATGTCATAAGCCTAGGCTTTTTACCAGAAAAGAAACAGGAAGAGGGCTGTATATGGAATTTACTGGCAGAAAAAAAATGTTTTACTAGTCAAAGTTAAAATAGCAAGGGCAGAAGATTTAATAGATGGAAGGTTAAAAAAATGACTAAATGTCCGCTTTAAGGATTTGTAGGCTTTTTTAGATTTCTAGGCAAAGCAATAATCCAACCACACAGACAGTATGTGATATTTTTGGTCATTTTGTACATAGTCTACAGAAAACGCACTGTTTCTATAGGTGCAAGAAATCAAAATTAGCATTTTTTAACAAATTTAAAAATCATAGCTAATTGCAGATTGCAATATAAAACTATTCAAAAAGGATTGTATAGATGTTAGAAAGGTTATATCTTTTTAAGTCATGGCTCAGTTTTCCGTATTGGTGTGGGACTTATTCTAGATTACTGCAATGATGTAATCCTGAAGAAAAACGTGCCATAATTGCTAAAAATGTAATGTAAGGTGGAAGGGAGAGGTGATAATTCAATGGGTGGATATCGCATAAAGCAAAAATACTGTATAAATAGTTGCCAATAGTTGCCAATAGTTGTGAATATGGTGAGAAAAATCTGCGATGTTCTGCAGTGTCTTTGTGCAGCACTTAGGAATCGCCCTTAAGTTCCAGTATTTCACTAATCAAATGTGGGTTCCGCTCGCCCATCCCTAAAACAGAGTGCCCCGCCCCCTATAAACTCAGCTGCTTTGGATGAACCAGTGAGATTGGGAAAGTGACATCACTTCCTCAATCTTGTTAAAGGGCACCAGAGTGACTTATTTTCTGAGAAGCTCCTGCTGCGAGTAGTACTTAGTGCTTACTATTTCTGACATTTAATGTTTACAGGGCGCAACAGAATCCCATACTGTTTCAGTATATTTGAAAAGCTGACTGCATTATTTATTATATTTGATAATGTCAGAATGACATTTTCTTGCTAAAACTGTGAATATGTCTTTTGTTCAGCAATGTTCAGCACCTCATTCACATCAAGTGTTTTCATGGTTAGGTAGAAAATTCTGTTTGTGTAGCTCATGTCAGTTGACATGGTGTCATTTTCTAGATAAAGATACGTTTGTTCTGCATGCAAAAGCATGTTTTTAGACACTATAATCTTCATTTTGTTTTACAATACAGATACTAACGTGTCAACTATTACAAGATAAAGAAAGACATTATGAGAAAATATCACAAAACAGGAGAGATGTGGTGGTCATTTTAATTGCATGTAAAAAAGAGTGTCAGGCAGAGAGTCAGCTCTTCTGTGGTATGTCCCTGAAAGGGGTTGTAAAGGTTAATTTTTTATTTTCTAAATAGGTTCCTTTAACCACTTGCTTACTGGGCACATATACCCCCTTCCTGCCCAGGCGAAATTTCAGCTTCCGGCACTGCGTAGCTTTAAATGACAATTGCGAATGCAAATCAAATGAATTGATCTGTAGTTCATGGCAACTAGTTTTCTTGTTTCAACTAAAAAATGAAAGATTATCTAAAATTGTGAGCGGCTGCTTCAGTTTGGGTTCTTAATTAGTAAATCAAACTGATTTTTTTACTTTCTTTTCAGAATTTTAATTTATGTATCTGACTTCAGGCTGAGTTCATACTCAGGGGTCTTATCTGCTTTGAGAGACAACAGACTTCTTTTAAGCTACAGATATGAACGTGTGCAGCTTAAAAGCAAGTCTTAAAGTTAAATTGCATATCCTCATTAAAAAAAAAAAATTATAAGCTTTCTTTAGTAATCTTCCATTATAATTCTTCCAATTTAATGCCATGGTAAAAGCTCTTCCCTGTACTATAGGAGTTGTGGGTTTTCCACCAATCCCAATGACTAGGCAAATGCAGTTTGTACTAGAATAAAGCTCATTCAATCTTTCCACTAAAAACATTGCTTGTGCATCAAATCAAAAGGTGATCTTAATTTTACAGTTCATTTTTTTTAAAGTAGCCATATCTTCAGTAGAACAGCCTGTCACCTGCCCGCATACTAAAGAGAAGGACCACTGCTTTCTCTGTGCAAGCAGAGGTCAAGACAGTGGGGGGGGGGGGGGCAGGTTGAACCAATACTGACCCCAAGGGACAGTTGATTTAACTCAGCCTGTGGCTTCTTTCTGAAGAAAATGACTGGTAAGGCAAAAAAATTATAATAATATAGCATATACAAGTACTACACAAGTTATATTGTAATTGCATTGTATTAAAAATAACCTTTCCTTTTCAATCTGAAGTGCTGTCATTTTCTGTAAAATGCAATGCAATTTGGCAATCTGGAGATGTTCTGTACACAGATGGTACCTCAGAAATGTTTATTCCAGCCTATGTGATTGGCTTACTAATTTCCTCAAAGTCTGCTCTAAGATATAAGTCAGTTTTTTGTCATCCCCTGCTACAAAAAAAAAAACATATTTTCCATGTCTAAAGAGATTCAGATTGACACTTTCGTAATTAGAACCTAGCAAGTGCAGCAGCTGATTGAAAATAATATGTACTTCCATTCTCATTCACTTTGACCCAGACAGATTATTCTTCAGAATAATAAAAGAAAGGAATCTACAGAAAAGTTTTTAAATCCTTGCAATGTACATTGATCTGTGATTGTATTTTTTACCTCTATCCAAAACTCAATAGTGAAAAAAAAAGTGGCGCTAAATTACACTCATATGTATGAAACTCCAATAAAAATAAACCTAAAAATAAAATAAAGACAACTTCATACGCGGTACAATTTAAAGTATTGCTATAAAGATGATGACAAAACAGTGAGGCTTTGGGTAGGGAGTACCCTCTTGTAATTAATTGTGTTTTTTTTGTTTTTGTTTTTTTATTAATTGATAAACATAAATTTTATAAAAGTGTGAAGGGGGTCTATGAAGGGTTAAAGGAGTAATGTTGAAGGTGGTATGTCTTGTCAAAGATAATAGAGGTTGACATAGAACACGGGTGGAATGAGTTGTATCTAGGAGGGAGTTGACCTGGTTTAACCGACAAAAATAATGTGTAATGTTACAAAGGTGTGAAGGGGATTTATGAAGGGTGAAAGAAGTAATGTGGAATGTTGCATGCCTTGTCAAAATAACATAGGTCGACATAGAACACAAGCAAAATGGGTTGTACTTAGGAAGGGCACGCAGAGGTGGAGGGGAACCTTGTCTCTCCGCGGCGCTCCACGCTCCTGGGGGGGGGGGTGGGCGGATGGGAGGGGGGAGTAGCAGAATAGAAGGGGTATGCACACCCATGCAGAAGCATGACTCCCCGCTGTATCTCTATACCTTACCCCCAAGGCGTCTCTCCTCCTATTGGAGGGAAGTCGGAGACGCGCATGTTTTTTTTTTTTTTTTTTTCTTTTTTTTTTTTTCCTCTTCTTCCGGGGGGCCGTGCCCCCGAAATCACCACTACTGTGAGGGGGATATAGATCCGAAGGTTCTATGGTAGCGGGTGTATCTAATACTCGGGCTCTTGGACAGAGGACCTGAATCCGAGGTACAGGGTTTATTAATTTTTTTTTCTTCTGCTCCCCGCGGGGTCCTCCCCGGACCCTCCCCCATCTCCCAACGATTCTTTTTTCTTTTTTTCTCTTTTTCTCTTCTCCTCTCTCCTCTCTTTAAACCGTACAAAGCCAAATGACTAAAATGGATAGAATTAATCTTACCACTTATAATATCAAAGGGCTAAATATCCCAGAAAAAAGAGCCAAACTAAAAATGGAGTTAGGGAGACTAAAAGCACAAATAGTGTTTCTCCAAGAAACGCATTTTAGAAAAGATAAGGTACCGAAGATGAAGTGTCAAAGATTTCCAGTAGTATATGTGGGAGCTTCCCAGTCATCAAAAGCAAATGGGGTGGCTATACTGCTGGCTAAGAACATAAAGTGGAAAGAATCAAGAGTAACCATGGATGAAGAGGGATGATTTCTTATGGTCAAGGGGACAATTAATGATAAAAAGGTAACCCTAGTAAATATCTATCTCCCCAATGACGACCCGGTCTCTAGGCTGGAGAAATTTGCAGAAACGATAATGCAGCATAGGGAGGGGACGTTAATTGTGGGAGGAGATATGAATATGGTCCTAGATCCAACAATGGACTCCTCTAGGGGGGCCTATAATATTTCCAACCGTAAACTAATAACGGCAAGGGGAATTTTACAAAGCTTACAGATAGTAGACAGCTGGAGGACTTTGCATCCACACGAGAGAGACTATAGCTTTTATTCATCAAAACCTAAAACATATACAAGAATCGACTATCTATTCCTTGACCAAAATGTATTGTTAAATTTAAGACAGACATCAATTGGTTCCTTCACACTCTCAGATCATGCACCAGTAAATTGTACTATTGACTGGGGGACACCAGGCCCTAGGGAGTGGATCTGGAGGATGAACAAATCATTAATCAAGGATATAAATTACAAAAGCAAGATAGATCAGGAAATAGAGAGGTTCTTTGAAATGAATAAAAACGACGGGACTTCACCATTATGTAAATGTGAAACGCATACAGTAGGTGACTGGGATATTGTGTCAATCTCGCTCCCTTTCTCGGCGAGATTGACCACCTACGAGCCCCATCGCGGGAGCCAGCGCCGAGCTGGCTTGCCGCGATGGAGACAAAGCCGTCATAGAAGCGACGGGAATCCGACGCGGATTCCCGCCAATTCTACACGTGGGCGGAGTTTGTTATGAATCCTGAACGAGAAATCCCCGCCGGATTTTTAAAGAAAAATCCGGCATGGGTTCCCCCCTCAGGAGCATAACGGGCCCTTAGGTCGGTTATGGGTTGTAAGGAGACCCCCTACGCCGAAAAAACGGCGTGGGGGTCCCCCCACAATCCATAACAGACCCGTATCCAAAGCACGCCGGCCGGCCGGTCAGGAAGGGAGTGGGGGCGAGCGAGCGCCCCCCCCTCCTGAGCCGTACCGGGCAGCATGCCCTCAACATGGGGGGGTCAGGTGCTCTGGGGCAGGGGGCGCACTGCGGCCCCCCACCCCAGAGCACCCTGTCCCCATGTTGATGAGGACAGGGCCCCTTCCCGACAACCCTGGCCGTTGGTTGTCGGGGTATGCGGGCGGGAGGCTTATCGGAATCTGGAAGCCCCCTTTAATAAGGGGGCCCCCAGATACCGGCCCCCCACCCTAAGTGAATGAGTATGGGGTACATTGTACCCCTACCCATTCACCTGCAAATACAAAGTGTAAACACAAATAAAACACACAGGGTATTGAAATATTTTATTAGTTGGCCGCGGGGGGGGGGGGGGGGGGGTGTGTATGATCGCTTTTATAAAAGCGCCCCCCTCCGGCGGGCTTCTGTGGGGGGTGGGTGCCGCCGTCTGGTTCTCTTCCGCCGCCGGGGGGCGCTTTGATAAAAGCGCCCACCACCCGGCGGGCTTCTTTCGAAGTCTTCGGCGGCGGGGGGGGTCTTCTCCCACTCTCCGGGGTCTTCTCCCACTCTCCGGGGGTCTTCTCCCACTCTCCGGGGTCTTCTCCCGCTCTCCGGGGGTCTTCTCCGCTCTCCGGGGGTCTTCTTCTTCTTCAGGACTCGCCGCCGCTATCTTCGTGTGTTAGCTCAATTACTAGCGGCGGCGGCCCCCTCTTCTGCGACGTCGGCGTCTTCTTCTTCTTCTTCTTCTGCTGTCCAGATGTTGACGCGACGCATCCTTCCGCTGTTATGCCGGGCGCGCGGCTCGCAGCGAAATATATAGGCCTGTCTCGTGACGTCGCAGTCCCATCATGCTCCGGTAGGTACCACGTGCTACCTACCCACGTGGTACCTATTAGTTGGCCCCCCCCCCCGGCGGCCAACTAATAAAATATTTCAATACCCTGTGTGTTTTATTTGTGTTTACACTTTGTATTTGCAGGTGAATGGGTAGGGGTACAATGTACCCCATACTCATTCACTTAGGGTGGGGGGCCGGTATCTGGGGGCCCCCTTATTAAAGGGGGCTTCCAGATTCCGATAAGGGGGGGGCCCTGTCCTCATCAACATGGGGACAGGGTGCTCTGGGGTGGGGGGCCGCAGTGCGCCCCCTGCCCCAGAGCACCTGACCCCCCCATGTTGAGGGCATGCTGCCCGGTACGGCTCAGGAGGGGGGGGGGGCGCTCGCTCGCCCCCACTCCCTTCCTGACCGGCCGGCCGGCGTGCTTTGGATACGGGTCTGTTATGGATTGTGGGGGGAACCCCACGCCGTTTTTTCGGCGTAGGGGGTCTCCTTACAACCCATAACCGACCTAAGGGCCCGTTATGCTCCTGAGGGGGGAACCCATGCCGGATTTTTCTTTAAAAATCCGGCGGGGATTTCTCGTTCAGGATTCATAACAAACTCCGCCCACGTGTAGAATTGGCGGGAATCCGCGTCGGATCCCCGTCGCTTCTATGATGTGCTCGCTGGAATGTGCTTTTACTATTCCAGCGAGTGCGAGATATCGGCAGCCTGTCGCCGAGATTCAGCGCGATGCTGGCGTGCTGAAAACACATTCTCGGCGGCAGGCACTGTAAGTGCTATGTAAGAGGGCTGCTTATCTCTCTTGGGGCGCATCGAAAGAGGGCCATCAGTGCAAAACTGGATCACCTGCTTGGGGAGATCCGAATAGTAGAAAATGAACATAAAATATCGCAATCAACAGATGTCGAAGAGAGACTAATGTCCCTCCGAGACAAATTAAATTTACTACTTACGGAACAAGCAAAGGCTAAATTGAGTAGATGCAGGAGAACATTTTATGAATTCGGGAACAAACCAAGCAGGATGCTGGCGAATGCACTGAGAGAGACAACGGCTAAAAAACATATTGAAAAAATAAAAACGCAAGGAGATAAGTTGGTTAATTCATCACACTTAATAGCGGAAGCATTTAAAGCATATTATAGTGACTTATATCATCTAGAGAGTCAACCTACACCAATAAGAGGTCAGAATAGTGAAGAGAGAATAAAAAAATATCTCATAGACTCAGGGATGCCCACAATTCCAGAAGAAGTTACAGTGAGCATGGAGGGGCCGATTACCGCAGTGGAACTTTTAGGAGCAATAAAGGAAATGAAGTCAGGTAAATCCCCCGGCCCAGATGGTTATACTCTATTATATTACAAAACTTTTTTTCAAAAACTGGCGCCTCAATTTCTAGAGGCCTTTAACTCATTAAAAGAGGGCCACTCGATGCGCAGAGAAACATTAGAAGCACATATAGCGATCATCCCAAAGGAAGGTAAAGATCCCACCCTATGTCCTAGTTATCGACCGATTTCCCTACTTAACGTAGACTTAAAGATTTTTGCCAAAATAATCGCCAATAGACTACTGCCCTATATAACATCTCTAATACACCCAGATCAGGTGGGCTTTACTCCGGGGCGTGAAGGGAGAGAGAACACACAGAGACTCTTGAGCACTATTTATATGTCACAACTCCATCAAAAGCCAATGGTACTTATTTCAACCGACGCTGAAAAAGCGTTTGATAGAGTGGATTGGGGATTTTTGAGAACTACATTACAACACATTGGAATAAGGGAAGGGATGCAGAACTGGATAACCAGTCTATACTCATGCCCTACGGCGAGGGTAAAGGTAAACGAGGCAATCTCGGATCCCTTCCCAATTCAGGAATGGAACGAGACAAGGATGTCCCCTTTCCCCTATAATCTTTATCCTCACTCTGGAGCCGTTTTTGATAACTATACGAGCTAATAGATACATAAGAGGGTTTTGGTCTAAAGGAGTGGAATACAAAGTTGCTGCATTTGCAGACGACCTCCTGTTCTCAATAACGGCCCCAGAGTTGTCTTTACCAGCCCTTCTGAAGGAGATAAGGGACTATGGAATTGTATCTAATTTTAAAGTGAATTACAAAAAATCAGAGGCGATGGGAGTAGAAGTAAATAGACAGATACAACATCAACTAGCCGCAAATTTCACGTTCAAATAGACAGACTCCCATATATCATATTTGGGAACAAAAATACCAAGAAAATTAAATAGAATCTTTGACTTAAATTTTGCCCCCCTGGTTAGGCAGTTTAAAACTGACCTCCAACGATGGGATAAGGAAACCTTTACATGGTTTGGGAGAATCAATATTATAAAAATGAATCTTATGCCAAGACTGCTTTACTTATTGCAGACCCTACCTGTAAGGATCCCTCTGGGGTTTTTGAAGGACCTAAGAGCTAGATTTACCAGGTTCGTGTGGGCAGGAAAACCGGCGAGAATCCGTTGTGAGATTCTGTCCTTGCCAAAGAATAAGGGAGGAGTGGGTCTTCCTGACCCATTGGGGTACTATGACGCAGCTCACCTAGCAAGAGTGGTCGAATGGTGCGAACACCAGAAGACCAAACCCTGGATTTTTTTGGAACAAAATACTACGAAGATTCCGTTGGAGGGATTGGTGTGGATCCGAGAGATAGATATCCCTTAAGAGGTGAAACATCACCCCACAATAGGTGCTACATTACGAGTTACAAAAAGGAAGTTTAATAAGACGAAGCTGTCACAATATCCAAGTCCACTCATTCCAGTGCTGGGAAACCCGAGGTTTCAACTAGGTCTTACAGACGTATGTTTCAACAACTTAAGACGTGCAGGAAAGAGCAGGTTAATACATTTTGAAATTAACAACGGAAGGGCGAATAGCTGAGAATCGGAAGGTGACACTATAAGCGGATTAGATCCACTGAGACGACTCCAGCTGAGAGCAGCAATCAGAGCATTGTCCCCACAAGGGAACTCATCTAGAGAGCTCTCAGGGTTTGAGAAAAGATGTTTGGAGGGCAACCCATTGAGACATGGCCTGTCCTTAATGTATAGTCTCTTGATAGATCTAGAAGCCCCCAAAGATTTACCATACATACAAGCATGGGAAAGAGATTTGGGGATGAAATTCTCGGAGACCCAGAAAACAAAAATCTTCACCTTTACACATAAGGCCTCGTTAGCCACCAGATATCAGGAAGGGGGCTATAAGACTCTAACCAGATGGTATAAAACTCCCTCCGTCCTAAAACGCTGTTTTCCAGAAAAATCAGATCGTTGTTGGCGGTGTGGAGATGAGGAGGGCACAATACTACATATTTTTTGGCAGTGCGTAAAAATAAAATAATTTTGGGAAATGATCACGAGCACGGTAAAAGAAATTACAGAGGTAGAATTAGGAGTAAACCCCGCTACGTATCTACTATTAGATCTCCCAATCTCAACGGTAAAATTCAGAAAATCATTGCTTAGACATCTCCTAACAGCGGCAAGGTCCTGTATTCCAATCTTATGGAAAAGCTCAGAGACGCCTACTAGACAACAATGGTTAACCAGAGTTACGGACATTCAGCTGATGGAGAAGCTAACAATGGGAATAAGAGAACAGGAGGAGAAGTATAGACATATTTGGAATCCATATATAAAATATAGAGAGCAGGAGTCCTGAGGGGGGGAGGGGGGACACCTGGGGAGCAGAGGGAGAATTTCCCCTTTTTTTTTTTTTGGGGGGGGGAGGGGTGGTAAGGATAGGGATGTTCAGGGGGGAAGAGGGGAATACATAATAATGTCATAGATGATATAAATGCGACCAGGAAAACGGACAGTTGGTTAAGAATAACAAGGTCGAGATTACCGGAAAAAAACGATATACTGTGTAGCTGTTTGTGTAATCCCACGGGAATGTAGATTGTCAGATTAGAGATATAAGTTTGGCTGATATAATTGTAAGGAATTGTTATGGTGTGTAATTGCATGTGCAAACTCTTTTTGATTTATGAATTGGCCGAATGTTGTTGGCTATCTGCTTGAAAAACAAAAATAAAGAATAAAAAAAAAAAGATGATGACAATGTGATAATTCAAATTATCAGTGTAACAATATCACACTGTGACAAGTGAAATGATACTACATTCAATAAAAAGTTCATAAGCATAATGAAATTCTTCCAAAAAAGAGTTAATCCAGTGTAAACTTTTCTGATGTTCCACCAACCCACTAAGTGCCAGTGATTCCGTTCCCTTTGGATAACACACTCACCAGATATTTATGCCTACAGGCAGCCCTGTACACGGCCCGGATTCTCGTCAGGAAAAAAAACTTTGTTTTGTTTTGGCAAAAATGGCTTTAAACCACACAGACCGGATCTCTCCACACGTAAATAAAAAGTGCTCCAAATAGTGTAAGATTATAAAACCAGTTTAATAAAATGCTATGTAAAAAACTTCAACCATTACACTCACATTACATCACTTCAAAGCTAGCAGGCAAAAATCACAGCAAACAGCTGTTGGAGAAAACGTCTGTAGTAGTATATATTGTGGTCACGTCACGGCCCGAGGTGTACGGCTTGGATATCACTCTCACCCGCTCCTCTAGCTCGAACCATTACTCTCTGATCTGGTGTCCATCGTGAAGTGCTTACTGATGGTTACCGTTTGGCCACACCCCGACATGTTTCGTCATACAGACTTATTCATAGGCAATTTAACATCTACTACAGATGTTTTCCCCAAGAGCTGTTTGCTGTGATTTTACCTGCTGGCTTTGAAGTGATATGATGTGAGTGTAATGGTTGAAGTTTTTCACTTAGCGTCTTATTAAACTAGAGAGATCCTATTTACATGCTTGCAGCTGGATAACGGAGATTAGCTAACCTTGTCTGTGTGGTTTAAAGCCATTTTTTGCCAAGCACGAGAGTGTAAGGCATAAATATCTGATGAGTGTGTTATCCAAAGGGAGCGGAATCACTGGCACTTAGTGGTGTGGTGGAAGATCAGAAAAGTTTACACTGGATCAACTCTTTTTCGGATGAATTTCATTATGCTTATGAACTTTTTATTGACTATAGTTTCATTTCACTTGGCACAGGGTGATATTGTTACACTAATTTGAATTATCACATTGGTATCATCTTTATAGGGATACTTTTAATGGTACCGCGTAGGAAGTTGTCTTTAGTTTTAGTTTTTTTTTTGGTTCAACTTTATTGGAGTTCCATACACATGAGTGTAATTTAGCGCCACTTATTTTTTCACTAAAGAGTTTGGACAGAGGTAAAAAATACAATCACATTTCTACATCATTAACCACTTGCCTACTGTGCACCTACACCCCCTTCCTGCCCAGACAAAATATAAGCTTCCGGCACTGCGTCGCTTTAACTGACAATTGCGCGGTCGTGCGACGTGGCTCCCAAACAAAATTGGCGTCCTTTTTTTCCCACAAATAGAGCTTTCTTTTGGTGGTATTTGATCACCTCTGCGGTTTTTATTTGTTGCGCTATAAACAAAAATAGAGCGTCAATTTTTAAAAAAATGCAATATTTTTTCCTTTTTGCTATAATAAATAACCCCAAAAATATATAAAAAAAAATGTTTTCCCTCAGTTTAGGCCGATACGTATTCTTCTACATATTTTTGGTAAAAAAAAAATGCAATAAGCGTTTATCGATTGGTTTGCACAAAATTTATAGCGTTTACAAAATAGGGGATAGTTTATGGCATTTTTTTTTTGTTTTTTACTATTAATGGCGGCGATCTGCGATTTTTTTATTGGGACTGCGACGTTATGGCGGACATTTCGGACACTTTTCCGACATTTTTGGGACCATTTACATTTATACAGTGAAAAATGCTATAAATATGCATTGATTACTGTATAAATGTGACTGGCAGTGAAGGGGTTAACCACTAGGGGGCGGGGAAGGGGTTAAATGTGTGTCCTATGAGTGTTCTAACTGTGGGGGGAGGGGGGGGTGACTGGGGGAGGTAACCGATTGTGTCCCTATGTACAAGGGACACAACCGCTCTCCTCTCTCCCTGACAGGGACGTGCAGCTCTGTGTTTACATACAGAGCTCCACATCCCCGCTCAGTTACTGAGCAATCGCGTGTGCCCGGCGGCGATCGTTGCCGCCGGGCACTCGCACGGGATCCCCGCAGAGCGGCGGGTGCGCGCGCGCGCCGCCGGCGACGCGCGTGCGCCCGCCTGCGGCTTTAAAGGGACATCACGTCATATGACGTGATGTCAGAACAATGGAGTCGTCTGCCCGCCGTCATTTGGTTAAAGTGGCAGCCGGTTAGTCAGGTGTTTTTCCTTAAGGTGCAGTGGGGGTACTTCAAGTGTGGGCGTACGAGACTTGCTGACCATCAGCCATAAATGTACATTGATCACCCAGACAGGAATGTTTTTTTTTTCTAAAAGGGGAGTTTGTCTTTAACCCCATTTTTGCTACAACAGCAATGTTCAGTATTTAACAGAGTTAAATTGAAAGTTTATTTGGTAGTTAATGTAAAATAATAGTAACGCCAAGAGTTACAGTGCATTGCGAAAGTATTTGCCCCCCTTGAACTTTGCGACCTTTTGCCACATTTTAGGCTTCAAACATAAAGATATAAAACTGTAATTTTTTGTGAAGAATCAACAACAAGTGGGACACAATCATGAAGTGGAACGAAATTTATTGGATATTTCAAACTTTTAAAAAAAATAAAAAACTGAAAAATTGGGCGTGCAAAATTATTCAGCCCCTTTACTTTCAGTGCAACAAACTCTCTGAATGATCCAATGTTGACCTAAATGACTAATGATGATAAATAGAATCCACCTGTGTATAATCAAGTCTCCGTATAAATGTACCTGCACTGTGATAGTCTCAGAGGTCCATTTAAAGCGCAGAGAGCATCGTGAAGAACAAGGAACACACCAGGCAGGTCCGAGATACTGTTGTGGAGAAGTTTAAAGACGGATTTGGATACAAAAAGAAGCCTGAAATGTGACAAAAGGTCGCAAAGTTCAAGGGGGCTAAATACTTTTGCAAGGCACTGTATATGGGTCTAAGCAGTTTCTGTTTTGTATCTTTTAGGTTACGGTAAATTAAGGAAGCAGAATCTCTGCAGTATATTAACATGCTTTATCCAAGGAGAATGCTGTATATGCCAACAATGTACAATTGTAGGAAAACAATACGCGACATACAGAGTATTGCAAATACGTATAAAATGTACACGTGCATGAACGATCTATCCTTTCTTGCAAATAAGCATTGAAAATGTATGTGACAGAAATACACAAAAAAGTCACTTAGCTTGGGTTTTTATTTAGTGTCATTCCCAGGTGAAGTTCCTTTTTTTGGTCTTGCGAAGCCCCCTCTAACACAGACCTTCCTTCTACTCAGTTCTTTCTAGCGTTATGAAGTCGTCTTCCTTTTTCCCAGTCTTCTTCCAGAACTCTCCTCTTTACATTCAGCACATGGCTGTGTTATCTCCTTTCTTGCCTCCCTCCATTTTCTACCAACATCACTTTCTGGTTTACTAGCCTGCATGAACAAGTCAAAAAGTTAATTAACTGTGAAATAGAGGAAGCCCAGCTTCTAAACTACAGTGTATTATTCCATATGTAAGAATAAATGTAGCGCTGTGAAACCAAAATATAATGATATCACAAATAAAAACAATAATCACTAAACAGAATCCTAGTAGTGATAAAAATTAACAACAGTGAGAAAGGAAGTCCTTGTATGAAAGGATGCTGTGATGCATCAATCCCTCCTGCCACATGCCCCCAGAGCAAGCAACTTTCTACGGGGGCACCCGAGCCAAGCCACTGCTCTGTGTGTCTATTCAGATATGGAGCTGCGGTCACATCCCCTCTCTCTCCTGATTGGTTCACTGACTTACAAAAATTTACTTTGGAGTTCGCCTTAAAATACATACCCTTCCATGTGCTCTTTGCTGCAAAGCCCAGTTGTAAGTAAAGGGGAAATGGCTGTTTGTTTGTACTGATGGATTGGGGGGACCACCACTCCTTTTTTTCCCAATTTTGCATTGCTGGAAATATTTCTAATATACTCCTTAACAACCAGCTAATTTTGAAGGCGCAGGTGGCCCCCAGCTTCAAATTGAACTGCTGAACAGCTGCTTAGGAAGTTCACAGTGAAAACTGAAAAAGGGCGCCCAAGGCAAATGTCTTGTTTTCCTTGCAGTTGATACACCCCTGCCTAAGTGGGCACCTCTCCCACTGATCATCGGTGTAAGGAGCACATTTCTTACTGTCTGCATATTTTCTATGGCCAATTTATTATTTAATGATTATTGTGATTATTTGCAATTATTTTGTTGATAAAGATAAGCCCCATTTCTTAAATACACTGGGCCAGATTCACAGAGCCATTACGCCGGCGTTACACGAGATGCACGGCGTAAGTCTAAATTTGCGCATGCGTTTCGATGCGCCGCATCCCCAAAACGAGATACGCAAGAAATTTTTTTGGACTGGCATAATTTCGATAGACCGGCGTATCCGTCCGCGCAAAACTGCGCTAGACACACCATTGATTTGCTATTCAAATATGCAAATGAGGGAGTTACGGGGATCCACAAAAGAACGTTGGTTCAGCGCAGGCTACGCGCTGTGCGCAACAGCTGCACGTCCTGTCTAAAACTAGACCATATAAAAGGTGGAATAAAATTAGACAATCCGTCTACATGTCAGCTAAAGCAACACTGTTAGTGAGGAGCTGAGTAGTCACACTTGCTGGACAACAAACTTTATGCCAAGATGCCAGGGGCATCCTTGCTCATAGCTATACTAATGACTTTAGATGAGCAAAGAAGGAGGAGGGCGAGGAGGAGGGCACGGAGGAGGGCACGGGAGAGGATATACCGCACACGCATAGACCTCTTTGGCATGAGTGATTCTGAGGTGTATCGCATCTTCAGATTCACCCCTGCTGCCATCATGAAATTAACCATAACCCTGCAGGATGACATCACCAGCCCAACACACCGCTCACATGCAGTGCAGCCACTGGTCAAGGTCCTGGCAACACTCCATTTCCTTGCCAGTGGCTTTTTTCAAAGAACAAGTGGAGTGGTGGCTGGGATGTCACAATCCTCCATGAGCAGATGTGTGCACCAGGTTATCCCTGCAATCCTCAGACGCATGGCCAACCAAATCATCAAACCAACCACTGAGGACCTTGCGGCTGAAGGCAATGACAGATTTCTACAGAATTGCCAGATTCCCACGCACCGTGGGGGCCATTGATTGCACACATGTGGCACTCCAGCCCCCCCCATGAGACAGAGCACATATACCGCAATCAGAAGCATTGGCATTCCATCAATGTACAGGTGATAGTCGATGCCCAAGGCCTCATATGGCACGTCCGTGCCAAACACCCCGGATCCAGCCATGACGGCTACATATACAATCAGAGCCCCATCCCAATGGAATTCGAACAGAACGTGTATGGGGACACCTGGCTGGTTGGTGAGTGACATGGGTGGCAGGCATGACTGTCCCCCCCCATGATGCACACATCACAAGGGGCACATGCATGACTAACATCCTCCTGTCTTTTCCCTTACAGGTGACTCTGCATATGCACTGGGACCCCATCTCATGACTCCTATCCGGAACCCCCAAACCTCAGTAGAGGAAAGATACAATGAAGCCCACGCCCAAACACGTGCAGTGGTGGAACGCACCTTTGGCCTCCTGAAGTCACGTTTCCGATGCCTGGATAAGTCTGGGGGTACCCTGTTGTATTCCCCAAACTTCGTGTGCCAGATCATTGGTGCATGTTGCATGCTGCACAACTTTGCAGTGAGAAAGGGCCTGCAGATTGACATACGTGATGACCTGACCCCTGAACCAGACAATCCCCCCCTAACCGAGGCTACCCCGTCTTCTGAGGGAAGAGCAGCCAGGAGACAGCTCACATTAGTCATCTTTGCACGTTAAACACACACAGTAATCATGGCACAATGAGAATGCATGCATGCACACCACTGTGGTCCCTAGCACAGACACATCACATCCTCATCAAATTGGATTAGCACAAGCCCACCATGCAGGACTTGTGAGCAGCAACGCCACGCCACGGCTCCAATTATGTCACTGTACATTCATACACCATTCACACGGACCTGGGGATCACTTCTCCCTGGTCCTGGGGAACCCTTCTCCACCACAAATGAGGGTGACACCCCTTTTCCGGCAGGAATGTCACCCCCACATTCCGAAATCATTCACAACACAAAAAAAAAAAATTGTCCAGCAAAAAAAAAAAAAATTCCAGCCCCCCCAAAAAAAGCAAAAAAAAAAAAAAAAAGTAAAAAAAAAAAAAAAAAAAAGGGGGAAACCAAATTAATGCCGCTGGCGTGACCCATGCCTGGGGCGCCCACGGCCACGGCCCCGGCTCCTCAGGGAAGACTCATGGGGGGGGGGTAATCCGGGGAAGGAGGAGCAGCCCCTGGTCCCTGCCCACCTGGCGGCCTGCCCTCCAAGGCCACGGCAATTCTGGTCAGGCCAGCACTTAGTGATGCCGTATTGGCCTGGATAGCCTGAGTAAGGGCCCTCACATCCTGCCCAACGTCTGCTGTAGTAGTCTGCAGTTCGTTTAGGCAGTTTTTAAGAGCCAGGGAGTGGCAGTCCAGGTCCCCAAGCGTATCCTTTATGGAGGACAGGCTCTCCTCCATCCGCACCAAAGTCTGGCCGACCTGTCCCAGATGGTGGGTCTGAAGGGCCTGGTTCCTTCTCAGATTGGCGGGCAGAACCTCGGCCACCCCCCTGGTCTTCTGGGATGACTTCCTGCCTCCAGCTGATGCTTGTGGCCGGGGAGAAGGGGAGGCCTCCTCCTCAAACTCCTCCTCCTCCAACTTCTCCTCCAACTCCTCCGAGGACTCCGGCCTTGTCGAAGGGTTCTCAGCAGGCTGGTGTCTCAGGGAGGGTGCAGTCAGGCCAGATGGCCCAGCACCCTCCTGCACATCTGTGGATGACACAAAACATTCACAGGTTGGAGGATCCACACACTTGCCACGTATTCCTTTCCCCCCCTCCCCCACACATGCTACACACCAGATAGGAAAAAAAAACCTTACCTGGCATCACGGCCTCCTGACTGGAGTCATAGCCAGGCAGGCCCTCCACTTGTTGTCTATTAAAGGCGTGGGCCGCCGCACGCTCCTCCACTGTCAGCCTAACAGGGCATGGTGGGCCCCCTCCAGTGCCCCTGGCATGGGCTGCCATATTGGCCAGCTTCCCACGGACCACACGCCGGAGGTCATTGATTTTCTTTACGATCCCCTCGCGTGTCCGGGTCTCCCCCCCCAATGCATTTACCTTGTCGGTAATGTTCTGCAAAATCTCCTTCTTCCTGGCTGGGGTGGTGTTGGCAATCTCCGGGCCGTGAAGGAAACGCCCATATTGGGTAAGTGCCCGGGCAATAATTTGTTTCTCACCCAAAGAAAAATTGCTCTTCCGATTCCTCTCAGTCATACTTATACAACAACTCTCTCCCAAACAATCACCAAAAATCACACACAAAAACAAGCAGGAAAAATCAAGCAACAAAACAAACAAAATCTATCAACCAAAAAGTCTCACAAGCAGTCACCAAAAAACACTATCAAATATATTCTACAAAACACTAGATCAAACAGTCAACAAATATCAGAAAGACAAGTCACAACGCAACAAACAACAGAACAAAAGCACCTTGGTGTATAGGAAGGGATACAAAGGGATGTACTTTTGCAAAGGAAGGGTGTTTGTGTCTGTCTATTTAAGCTGTCTGCGTAGTTCACTAAGTTGCCCGGGTCCACTTCCAATTTCACTGATTGCACCGTTCCCGAGTTGTGAGCATGCGCAGAGAGGTGCTGACCATGGTCTGCTTCATGTGCGCATGCGCGATCCGGCCGGCCCTTCATTTGCATGGGGTCACGGCTCATTTCAATGAAACACGCCCACGTCCTTCCCAATTTGAATTACTCCGCCTTACGCCTCGGAATTTACGTTACACCGGCGCTAATTTCTGCGCAAATACTACGAGAATACGGTGATTGCGCCTCTACATTGCGCCGGTCTAACCTAAAGGAGGTGCGCTACGCTGGTCAAAATATGCGCCAATGTACGTGAATTTGGCCCACTGGGTATAGTACTGGGTTGACACATTCCTGTTCATATAGTAACTGCCAAAAGTAGAACCTGACATCGTCATTGTCTACTGTCCTTTTCAAGGTCTGTCCTTCTGCAAGTTCACAGATGCCATTATGCATTGTGAGGAACATTATAAGAGACAGTGTGGAACATTCTGGCCATTATCTACAGACTTCCCATACTAATAAGTCCATATTACCCACTAGAATATTGTTCTCTAGTATTTTTCTCATCTGTTTTTGGAAAAAAGACTGTTGTGCATGAAAACTGTCTTGATTCCCCCATCCAAACATTAAATGTGGAATCCTCCTGCTGTGCCTTTGTATTCTGACAATGAGGAGACTTCCCTACTATCAGAATACACCGATCGGCGCTGCTGACTATAACCTGTGGTGCTGATCGATCAATAATTTTCCAACCACCCTGCCCATACCTAGATCGAACTTTGGACAGTCCCTGCTGTACCGACTGAATTCCAATCCAAGTGTGGCTGGCTTAACTTTGATAACCAATCCACAGTAAAAATTGTTTCAATAACAATTGTTTTTTTCCTTTTTTAAATATTTTTTGGAACAACAACTGAGCCCTCCTGACCATTAACTGCTTGCCGACCGCACTCCTGGGCTTTAAAGCCGCCGGAGGCAGCGCGCCTGCATCCCCGCTCGCCCCCGAGTTCCCCGCGCGTGCCCGGCAGGTACGATCGCCGCCGGGCACCCGCGATTGCTCGTTACAGAGCGGGGAACGGGAGCTATGTGTGTAAACACATACCTCTCGTTCCTGTCAGCGGGGGAAATGCTGATCTTCTGTTCATACAATGTATGAACAGAAGATCAGTGATTTCCCCTAGTGAGGCCACCCCCCCATACAGTTAGAACACACCCAGGAACACACTTAACCCCTTCCCTGCTCCCTAGTGTTAACCCCTTTACTGCCAATGGCATTTTTATAGTAATACAATGCATTTTTATAGCATTGATCGCTATAAAAATGCCAATGGCCCCAAAAATGTGTCAAAAGTGTCCGAAGTGCCCGCCATAATGTCGCAGTACTGAAAAAAAAATGCTGATCGCCGCCATTACTAGTAAAAAAAAATATTAATAAAAATGCCATAAAACGACCCCCTAATTTGTAAACGCTATAACTTTTGCGCAAACCAATCAATTAACGCTTATTGCAATTTTTTTAACAAAATATATGTAGAAGAATACGTATCGGCCTAAACTGAGGAAAAAAAATGTTTTTTTATATATTTTTGGGGGATATTTATATTGCATTTTTTTCAAAATTTTCGCTCTATTTTTGTTTATAGCGCAAAAAATAAAAACAAATACCACCAAAAGAAAGCTCTATTTGTGGGGAAAAAAGGACGCCAATTTTGTTTGGGAGCCACGTCGCACGACCGCGCAATTGTCAGTTAAAGCGACGCAGTGCCGAATCACAAAAAGTGCTCTGGTCATTGGACAGCAATATGGTCCGGGGCTAAAGTGGTTAATACGCATTTGTACCTAAAATAGTGGTTACTAAGTGTATATAATTAGGTATTTCTGCAAGGGCTTATTTATCACCAACGATTCATACAACCTTTACCTAAGATCACACAATTTTCAAATTGAGTCCTTAATTAAAACATTGGTAAATAGATAACGAAATGTGGCTTGACATTATCTACTGTATACTGTGGTTATACTGTAGTTAAACAATAAATTATACATAGCATATGTATAATTTATTGTTTAACTACAGTATAACCAAAAGGGAATTGTTATATATTACCACCATTTCTCCAGCTACAGTGATAATATATTAGTTTCCTGTACCAGTGGCAATTTGACAGAACCAGGTAATGCTCATGCATTGTTTATGCATGAAAATCTTTAGCTATAAAACCTCATATAATTACATCATTATACTGCACCGTTTTCTAGTAATAGAATGATGCACTTTGGCATTGTTCTTTGTTTTAGCATATTTTAACATTGAAGTCTAAATTGTGATCAAGTCCAGTTTAACTTCTGCCTCAATCTATTTACATACCATGGAAGAATTAGGATAATTGGTTGTGTAGGAGTTAGGCTGACCCAGCAAAAATATTATACAAATACACGGTGCTTTGTGTTAGATACTAAACAATGATCAAGATGCAAGTGCATTCAAAGTCCATTACATAATTCACTTGAAATCAAGTCATATACTGTAAGTCCCATTGTGCTCTTCTTAGTAAAGTACACACCGCTAAGTTTGACCATATATTTCTAGCGTGGTCTATTGTGCCTTTAGGGATGGCCCCTTGGGTGATGTTACTGCTTGTGGGCATGCTAGAAATAGGTGGTCAAACTTAGCAGTGAGTGTACATCTATGTGGGGCACCTCGAGCACAAGTGAAGCACTTTACTAAGAAGAGCACAATGGGACTTATATAAATAGATTTTAAGTCAATTATGTAATGGACTTTGAATGCACTAGATCAGGGGTCTCCATACTTTTCAAGCAAAGGGCCAGTTTATTGCCTTTCAGACTTCAGGGGGCCAGATTCTGACCAGCAGGGGTAGAAAATTCCCCAAGGGCCGAGCAACAGTGAGAACAATCACGTGTGCTGGTGGGCAGTAGGAGGAGGAATAGTGCTCCATCATTGCATTAGTGGAAGAAATGGTGCCCTCATTATGAGGAATAGTGCCTCATATCGTTGGGAGCAATACTGCCCCAAGGGCCGGATGAAGGCGAGCAAAGGGCCACATCCGGCCCTCGGGCCACAGTTTGGAGACCCCTGCACTAGATCATTGTTTAGTGTCTCACACAAAGCGCAGTGTATTTTTATAATATTGGTTTGTATTGCAGCTAGCATACATTAACACTGCAGCTAGTGATAATAATAAATGTAATTTCTTTCTGATATATTTTATAGCACATTTTCTTTTGCACTAGGTTTTAAAAAAAAAAAAATAGCCTTGCAAAAAGCTTGTGAATGATTTATCAAAGAATTACACTTTACTAACCACGCACCGACTTGAACTGAACCTGAACCTGAAGACCTGATTTGAACAATACAGGCACATTTTTTTTTTATAACTTACAGTTAACATATTAACAAAACTACAAATAAAATACATTGTAAGATGAGTTTTAGTTGGAAGTCTTTTAAAAGTAGCAGTGGGTGTAGCTTAAAAATGACAAAATACACTAGGATAATGGAGAGGAGGCACTGAAGATGCACGCTAGTGATGAAACGTCGGGTGAGTGAAGGACGGTTGAGGCGTTGTTGCTTAGACAAAGGAGAGAGAGCGCCATTTTGTTGGTAGGAAGCGCTGGGCGCTTTCCTTATTTTCATGCTCATTCATTTTAATTATCATGTGAGTGTATTTGCACACATTTTATAATAAATACTGCCTTTTGCTGGGATGTTTGCGCAATAAGATGCCTTCTTTATTTTCCACATATGTCATCATCGGTTTATTACTGGAATTTTTCTGGCTGAACCCCTGTTGTGATTAAGTTTCACTTACATTTGGTGGTCTGTGGAAGGAGGATCAGTAGGCAATTGTTTTGCTTAGGAGAAAATATTTGATGATTTAGAGGATTTACACCATTACCCCTGAAATATTCTTTATGTGTATTACCCATGCACTGACGGTAAGGGTCAGTTTTTTTGGGTGTTGGTGATGGCTTTCTCATCTTCTCCACTCATGGTTTTTCACTTTTTGGACTTTATTTGGACCCTTTTTGTGTTCTACTTCATGACCTTGGAGTGATTCTTATGAACTTTCTGTATCACATTACCACCCTTTAACCCCTTAAGGACCGCCGCATGTACATATACATCGGCAGAATGGCACGTACAGGCACATTGGCGTACCTGTACGTCCCTGCCTAGACGTGGGTCGGGGGTCCGATCGGACCCCCCCGGTACTTGCAGCGGTCCGGTTGGCTGTGGGAGCGATCCGGGATGAGGGGGTGGCTGTTCGTTTTTGTCCGCCCCCTCCGGATCTCTCCCAGCCAATGCGCGTCCTTCCGGCCCTGTACTTCCTCTGCCTGTATAATGTAAACACAGGCAGAGGAAGTGAAGTCAGATCTCCTCTCGGCGGTATTTTCAATCCGCCGAGAGGAGAGAAGACATCACAAGTGAGTTGCACCAACACTACACTGACACCACACACATAGGCACATTTAACCCCTTCCGATCACTCCCCCCACCCCCCTGTTACAGTGTCACTGAATGCAGTGATCATATATTTACTGATCACTGCTTTAGTGTCAGTGTGACAGTTAGTGTGACAGGCAGTTAGTGTTAGGTCCAGGGTAGCCCCGTACCCCCCCTAATAAAGTTTTAACCCCTTGATCACCGCCCTAGTTAACCCTTTCACCCCTTATTGCCAGTGTCACTAAGCGATAATTTTTCTGATCGCTGTATTAGTGTCACTGTTGCCGCTGGGTAGCTATTTTTTTTTATTGCGATTTTTTTTTTTACTAAAGACTTGTGGCTGAATACATTTTGGCCTAAATGTTTGACTAAAATTTAGTTTATTCTATTTTTCTTATAACAAAAAGTAAAAAATATTGTTTTTTTTTTCAAAAATGTCACTCTATTTTTGTTTATAGAGCAAAAAATAAAAATCGCAGAGGCAATCAAATACCATCAAAAGAAAGCTCTATTTGTGGGAAGAAAACGACACAAATTTTGTTTGGGAGCCATGTCGCACGACCGCGCAATTGTCTGTTAAAGCGACGCAGTGCCGAAATGTAAAAACGCCTCTGGGCATTTAGCAGCATATTGGTTCGGGGCTTAAGTGGTTAAAGCGCTACACCTGTACCCCTTTTTTTCATTGCTATCCATTGTCAGCTGGATACCACTCAACAACACAGTCTACAATTCTTTAAACCATTCATAAAGTGGAGCAGTGGAGTATGTTGTGTGTCATAGTAAATGTGTGGTGATTTTTGGCTTTTTTTTAAGCAGAGGTAAGTCTTTGGTAGCCATTGTACTGCTTTTTAAATGGGTCATGGGTTAATGCACATTATTGTAAGCCAGTCCGTTTTTTTTAAATGGGCCGCCAACACATAACAATAGACATTTTAACACATTTGTAGCTTTCTTGGTCCTTATCTGTGGTGCAGAACAGTGTTTAGTTTAGGGGTCAGCAACCAGTAGATCACAGACAGGTGATTCTCAACCAGGGTTCCGTGGAACCCTAGGGTTCCTCCAGAGGTGGCTAGAAGTTCCTTGAGCTGTGGCTGATTTACCTCCTGTTTGATGGTGCCTACATAGTTCTGAGCCAATTCCACCCTGAGGAGCCAGTAGTATTACACAAATGATCTCCATATTTCTCTGTAAGGGGGGCATTCTTACCACTACTGTAAAAAAGGGCATTCTTCTCACTGACCACCAAAGTAAGAGGCATTGTTCCCACTGACCCCCAGTGAATGGGTTTTATCAGGGGTTCCCCGAGACCTGAAAATATTTTTTAGGGTTCCCCAGCGGTAAAAAGGTTGAGAAAGGCTGTCCTAGAGCATCAAACTAATTGCAATGCAGAGGGAATACTTGTAATACTATGATGTCTCCTCTGTATTGCTGGATCCTGTCCCATGGGGAGTGATACCAACTGCACTCCACCTCTTATCCCAGCTAGCTGTCTCCAGAGTGATGCCAGCAGCAGGAAAGAAGAGATCTTCAGGTCAGTGTGAAGCATAATAGTATAGGACTGCTTTCACACTGATGCTCTGCATTTTACCCACACCGTGGGTGCAGTGCAGTGTACTTGCAGCTTTCCTGTGAGTTTGCTGTGCTTAGCCAAAACTTTTGATTATATCCTGTGGGTTTGGTGTAATTTCTGATAGCACACCTGCAGGATATAACAGAAGTCTATGTCAAAGTGCAGCTAACCCAGGAAAGTTACAGATGCACTGCACTCGCAGTGCAGGTAAACTGCACCACATCAGTGTGACAGCAGCCTTATAGGGGGTTTTACCACCCCCAACTATATGTGTGAACGAGCACTAAGGGTGCCGCTGCCAAATGCAACTAACGACTCATTCACAAGTGCAGCAGGCACTGCTGCTCCCCTGAAAAGCGATCCAAGTGTGTTTGACAGGTGGTGAAGAGGCAATATGTTGAGTCCTCCTCGCTCCTTGATTTAAACCCATGATTGGCGTGCAATGCACATGATTGCATGATTGTAATACGGCAATTTGAATTTTAAAAAAGGTGTCAGGGGGTGACGCTGTGCCAGGTGTTCTTTGACTTCTCCTATGTTGTTCAGTTAGATCTCCACCCCTTTAAGGTTGCCTACCCCTGGTTTCGATTATTTACATCCTTTATGTGTTGTGGTGCTCTAGTAGGGCATATTTGCACTGGTGCATTGCAGTAACGTGTGTTACATGCATTGGTACACGGTGTGTCATTGATTGTGAATGTCTCTCCAACATATCTTCCAAACACATTTGCACTGCAGCACACCACGACATGCAGTAATGCAATACCATGTGCTGAGGTACACTGTGCTAGTGTAACCTGTTGAAGGACAGATTTTTGGTCTATTGTGGTGCATTAGGTAGCCCTTTTAAAGTAATGCGCTGCCTTTTTTTTTTTTTTTACAAGAAAATAATGTGAAGCATTTTACCATGAGATATAATGTGCTGCAATGGACTGCCATTGTGTGAATGAGCCCTAGGGTACAGTATGTTGGTACTTTTAGAAATAAAAACCATTTTATCCCACATTACTGCAGTATGTAAATATACATCTGGTTGCCATCTACCTCATATGCAGCATACTGTCTGCTACAGTGAAAGGGATGAAAATGGCCTATATACTGTAATCCCTGTTAAATCACGAATGCCATTATTTAGTGGTTTATAGTGATACGGACAATATAAAGAATTGTTTCTGCACTGGTTAGTTGCCACATTTGTTAGATACATGCTTTGTCAATTAAGGCAAGGAAAAATGTTTTGTAGTCCCAATTACTGATTTTATGCCACAGGTAAAAAATGGTCTCATTTAATTGTACTGTGATTTATTCAACAGATAGTCAGCCTCCTCTAATCTTTGCGCAATTATCTTTGTTTTATTGGGTGAACACGTTTCTTCAGCTCACATTGAATACACTTAGGTGTAATAGAATACGTTGCTAGCTACTAACCTAATTTCCTCTGCTGACGAAGGCTGGTGTGCTTTATAAATCTTAAAACAGGTTGTTAAGAAATAAATTTCAATGAAACATTACAGATTTTTAACTCAGCATATGCTAAGCATTTTTTTCTTATAAATAATGCTGACATTAAAAACATATGAACCAATACGTTATTTGTGGCATCTGTTTCCAGGCCCTGTTCAGCCTCTTTTTTTTCTTTTTTGTTCTGGTAATTTTTCATTTGACATTTAAACAAGTCCCTTATTATAAATGTTCACTTTATTGTAGGCTCTGCATCCTTTTTCCTAAATAAATATATAAACTATGGGGCAGCCAGTAGAGGTCCATATTAGGAGTCTGATAAACAGACCTTTGATATCAATTTTAACATTATTGTAGGCTCTGCATGTTCTTCATAAATAAATATATAAACTTCTAATCTGTTTTTATTATGCGTCTGCTTCTGTCGATAACTTGGTAATAAAAGGTTGCATTGCTTTTTAAGTGGCAGTAATTCTGGTCTGACATATTTGAAGACACATGAGATTCATGGGAATGTACAGTTACATGAGAATAAACAGTTACTGGATTTAACAGAAACAACCAAAACATTATTAAAATTAACTTTCCTGAAAACAGTGATGCTCTTTTATCCAATTGCTGACCGCCCTATAGCACTTTTCCTGCTGCAGAGGATTATATATATTTATATATATATATATATATATATATATATATATATATATATATATATATATATATATATATATATATACAGTATGTGATCCTGCACTCCCAGGTATCAGGCACGCTGATCGTCCTGTACACAGGCAGAATTGCAGTTTGCCTATGTAAACAAGGCAGATCGCTGTTCTGTCAATAAGGAAAGCAATGATTCTGTGTTCCTGCAAAGTGCTATAGGGCCGACCACCCTATAGAACCTTTCCTGTCCTGGTATTGGGCCCAACCTCTGCCGGCACCTGCTGATCATTCTGTACAGAGGCAGAATGCCGTTCTGTCTTTAAGGAAGGCATTGATACTGTGTTCCTGCAAAGCAGAGACTCAGATCTATGTCTTCCTCTAGTCAAATCACCCCCCCCCCCTCCCACAGTAGTAAAAAACTAGCTAGGAACACAGTTAACCCTTTGTTCATCCCAGATGTTAATCCCTTCCCAGACAGTGTCATTAGTACAGTGACAGTAAATATTTTTAGTACTGATCACTGTAATGTCACTGGAACCCAAAAAAGTGTCAGTTAGTGTCCAATTTGTCCGTTGCAATATTGCAGTTCTGGTATAAGTCTCTGATCGCTGCATTACTAGTTTAACATTTTTAAATAAATCCATATATATATATATATATATATATATATATATATATATATATATATATATATATATATATATATATTTTTTTTTAAATTGTCTACAATACATCTCAAAGGCCAACGCACATCCATTGGGGCTGCCATGTGTAAAACAGAGCAGCCACCCCCTCCCATATAGATGTCAGACAGGCATTTCTTACTATTTAACCACTTAAGGACCGCCTCCTGCACATTTACGTCAGCAGAATGGCACGGCTGGGCACATGCACGTACAGGTATGTGCTCTGCTAGTGCCCAGCCGTGGGAAGCTCCGGGACCGCGGGACCCATGGACCTGATCGCCGCTGGAGTCCCGCGATCGGTCCCCGGAGCTGAAGAACTGGGAGAGCTGTGTGTAAACACAGCTTCCCCGTTCTTCACTGTGGCAGCGCCTTTTATAGGGATACACACCTACAGCCACACCCCCTACAATTGTAAACACATATTAGGTCACACATAACCCCTTCAGCGCCTCCTTGTGGTTAACTCCCAAACTGCAATTGTCATTTTCACAATAAACAATGCATTTTAAATGCATTTTTTTTGATGTGAAAATGACAATGGTCCCAAAAATGTGTCAAAATTGTCCGAAGTGTCCACCATATTGTCGCAATCACAAACAAAAAAATCACTGATCGCCGTCATTAGTAGTAAAAAAAATTAAATAATAAAAAATGCAACAAAACTATCCCCTATTTTGTAAACGCTATAAATTTATAAACCAACCGATAAACGCGTATTGCGATTTTTTTTTACCAAAAATAGGTAGAAGAATACGTATCGGCCTAAACTGAGGAATTTTTTTATATATATTTTTGGGGGATATTTATTATAGCAAAAAGTAAAAAATATTGCATTTTTTTCAAAATTGTAGCTCTATTTTTGTTTATAGCGCAAAAAATAAAAACTGCAGAGGTGATCAAACACCACCAAAAGAAAGGTCTATTTGTGGGAAAAAAGGGACGCCAATTTTGTTTGGGAGCCACGTCGCACGACCGCGCAATTGTCCGTTAAAGCGACGCAGTGCCGAATAGCAAAACCTGGCCGGGTCCTTTAGCTGCCTAAAGGTCCGGGTCTTAAGTGGTTAAAGCATTTTTACCAGTATAAAATATTTCCATATATTACATTTTGAAAGATTGCTTTCAATGCCAGAGGTTAAAATGATTATAAAGTCTCATTATTAAAAAAAAAAAAAAAAAAAAAACATGTTATACTTACCTGCTCTATTGCAGTAGATTTGCACAGGGCAGCTCAGATCCTCCTCCTCTCGGGTCTCTCTTTGCTGCTTCTGGCCCCTCCCTCCTGTCGAGTACCTCCACAGCAAGTAGCTTGCTATGGGGGCACCCGGGGTGAGCTGCAACTCGGTGTGTCCATTCAGACACAGAGTTGTTGTTCGGTCCTGCCCCCTCTCCTGATTGGCTAACTGACTTTGATTGACAGCAGCGGGACCCACTGCTGTGTCTCAGCCAATCAGGAAGGAGAGCCCTGGACGGCCAAGGGACTTGTGCACATCGCTGGATAGAGATAGGGTTCAGCTGAACACAAGTCTTTTGCCTTTACAACCTCTTTAAGCATCTTTTAAGCGACATCTGTAACCGTGAGAATTCAAGCTTAAAGGAGAAGTCCAGCCTGAGCTTTTTAGGCTTGGCTTCTCCTAGGTGTCACAGGAGTGCAATGAGTTTTGCACTCCATTGACCTGTTTTCAGCAGAGAGCAGTCTGAAGTTCCCTCTCCACTGATGTCACTGCAATCAGTCCAGGCACCGCATCATCCCAACTTCCAAAGTTTGGATCCCCCAGCTGCCTTGACTTATGACAGTCTCAGCCTCTCAGTGAGCCGCTGAGAGGCTGAGACATCCGCTCTCCGCTCTTCCACAGCTCAGCGCTCTAATGAGTGTGGAGGAACAGAGAGGAGAGTTGCTGACTTACAGTCAGCAGCTCTGTTCTCGGGAGGAGTGAGAACTGAGCCATTGGCGGTGTTTGATAGACATGTGCAGACTGGAATATTTCATTTCGTCTGGAAATATAATTTATTTAGTTACTCCCGAAAATCGTTATGATTTATTTCGTTTTTCGTTGGGGAATAGCTTTCGTCCGAAAATCCAATAATACTTGGTTTCTGTCAAATGGTCAAAGAATATTCAACGAAACTTCGAAAATTTACACCGAAAGGTACATTAAAATGTACGAGTGCAGTATATCTTCTTCGTCGAATCTGCTTAGCACTTTCGATATACACCATAAGCCTTCTATTCTCTATAATGTCAAATCTATTTTCTCACAAATCAAAATCTATTCTCTGTAATGTCGAATCTATTATTTCTATAGTGTCGAATCTTTTCCCTATGATGTCAAATCTTTTCCCTATGATATCGAATCTTTTCCCTATGATGTTGAATCTTTTCTTTTTAATGTCGAAAAGTACCATATGTGTGTGTATATCAAGTTCGATAGACAGATTGCTATTCATTCACTGTGTTCAGTCAGCGTCGAATCTCTCTATATCGAATTTTTACCGCAACGAAAATGAAAATAAAGCATTTTTTTATGTCGGATCTTTCGGTTTTCGTTTCTTGCGCTTTCGGTATCGTTTGCACATGTCTAGTGTATGATGACTGAGTTCTCAGTGCAGAGACGACGGGGGACAGATGCAGCATTGGTCTGATGCTTCATTCACCTAGGTAAGTATAACTAGGAAAAAAATAAAAACATACTTCTCTTTTAACCACTTCATTACCCAGCCATAGTCAAATGACATCCACAGATGGGATCTCCCATCCTGGGTGGAAGTCTTATGACATCCTCGGCTTTCTGCTGCTACTGCGGGCCCCCGGGGGCCCGCATAGTGGCGATCGGGGATCCGGTGTGTCCCTCAGGACACAGCCGTTCCCCGATGGGGGTAATGGAGCGTTGGCGGAGTGGCAGCCACGTGTGGCGGAGCTTATTGTGCAGCTGACCGGCTCCCATTGTGCAGAGCTGAGCAGTGGCGTGCATGGCGCCCGCGCGTGCCCCTGGGGGCGTGCAGCACGGCAATCGGGGATCCAATGTGTCCCCGATCACAGTAATATAGCAGCGGTGGAGCAGCGGGCGACGGAACGTTCCGGTGTAGCTTACCGGATTTGATGCAGAGCTGCGCAACAGAGTGGCGATTGGGGCTGAGGCTTTTCCTTTGGATACAGCCTAGCCCTGATCAGAGTAAAGAGCCAATGAAATGTCCAATCACAGCCAGTCACAGCCGGTCACTAAATGTAAACACAACACTGTGAGCATGTGTAACTTACTGTTGCTGTTCTTCTCTTCACACACAGATCCAGTGTGAGGAGGAGAACAGCTAATAGTCAGTTATACATCTGAAATGTACTACTGTGCCCAGATTGCCCCCCCCCTAAATAAAGAGTACCTGTCATCTAGTACCCGCCACCAGAGTATCCGCCACCTCACCAGAGTACCCGCCACCAGAGTACCTGCCACCAGAGTACCTGCCACCTCACCAGAGTACCCGCCACCAGAGTACCTGCCACCCCACCAGAGTACCCGCCACCAGAGTACCCACCATTAGAGTACCTGCCACCTCACCAGAGTACCCGCCACCAGAGTACCTGCCACCTCACCAGAGTACCCGCCACCAGAGTACCTGCCACCTCACCAGAGTACCCGCCACCAGAATACCTGCCACCTCACCAGAGTACCCGCCACCAGAGTACCCGCCACCTCACCAGAGTACCCACCACCAGAGTACCTGCCACCTCACCAGAGTACCCGTCACCAGAGTACCTGCCACCTCACCAGAGTACCTGCCACCAGAGTACCCGCCACCAGAGTACCCGCCACCAGAGTACCCGCCACCAGAGTACCTGCCACCAAAGTACCGCCACCTCACGACCTGCCGCCAGAGTACCTGCCACCTCACCACCTGCCGCCAGAGTACCCACCACCAGAGTTCCTGCTACCTCACCAGAGTACCTGCCACCAGAGTACCCGCCACCTCAACACCTGCCACCACACTACCTGCCACCAGAGTACCTGCCAGAAACCAGTACCTGGTTGAGAAATGAGATGTGTAATTTATGCTTGTAGAACGCCTGACGGTGCTACTTCAATGTTGGGCCTCTGTATGTGGCCTCTGTATGTGGCCAGGCTGTGTAAATGTCTCACACATGTGGTATCTCCATACTCGGGAGTAGGGATGAGCCGAACATCCCCACGTTCAGTTTGCACCAGAACCGTCGAACAGACCGACCATTCGCGCGAACATTTAGAACCCCATTGAAGTCTATGGGACTCGAACGTTCGAATTCAATGTCTTTGAGAACCCGGGTCTTGCCCCAGGGAACATGTATCAATGGAAAAACGTTAAAAAAACGGTTGTTTTTTTTTAACCACTTGCCGACCGTCCACCGTCGTTATACGTCATCACTTTAAAGATGGATATCTCGGTAACGGCAGCAGCTGCTGCCACAACCGAGGTATCCATTTCTTCAGTGGGCAGTCGGTCAAACGATAACGGCGGTCTCCGCGAGATCGCCGTTATCGGTGGCGGGCGAGGCCCCCCCTCCCGCGCCCTCTGCCGCTTACCGTAGCCGTTGTTAGCGGCGGAGGCGATCGGGTCCTCTCCCGTGCTCAGTGGGGATGTGAGTGAGGGAAAAATTTCCCTCATCCGTCCCCGTAGCTCTGCTGGGCGGAAGTGACGTCAAAACGTCAGTCCCGCCCAGCGTCTTAAAGAGACATTTTTTTTTTTTGCATTTAAGCCTAAATATGAGATCTGAGGTCTTTTTGACCCCAGATCTCATATTTAAGAGGACCTGTCATGCTTTTTTCTATTACAAGGGATGTTTACATTCCTTGTAATAGGAATAAAAGTGATATTTTAATTTTTTTATTTTAGTGTTAAAAATTGGTAAAATAAATACGAAAACAAACAAAAAACATTTTTAAATCGCCCCGTCCCGACGAGCTCGCGCGCAGAAGCGAACGCATACGCGAGTAGCGCCCGCATATGAAAACGGTGTTTAAACCACACAAGTGAGGTATCACCGCGATTGTTAGAGCGAGAGCAATAATTCTAGCCCTAGACCTCCTCTGTATCTCAAAAAATGCAATCTGTAGAATTTTTTAAACGTCGCCTATCGAGATTTTTAAAGGTAAAAGTTTGACGCCATGCCACGAGCGGGCGCAATTTTTAAGCGTGACATGTTGGGTATCCTTTTACTCGGAGTAACATTATCTTTCACAATATGTAAAAAAATTGGGCCAAATTTATTGTTGTCTTATTTTTTAATTTAAAAAAGTGAATTTTTTCCAAAAAAAGTGCGCTTGTAAGACCGCTGCGCAAATACGGTGTGACAAAAAGTATTGCAATGACTGCCATTTTATTCTCTAGGGTGTTAGAAAAATATAAAATATATAATGTTTGGGGGTTTTAGGTAATTTTATAGCAAAAAAAAAATGTTTTAGTCTCGTAAACACCGAATCTGAAAAACAGGCTCGGGGCTTAAGTGGTTAAGTTAAGCATCATTAAAATCACTGCTCCAGGAGCAGTGATTTTATTGATGCTTAACCTCTTAAGGACCGCAGCATGTACATTTACGTCGGCAGAATGCCACCGACAGGCACATCAACGTATATATACGTTGGTACCTAGAGGGGGTTCGGGGGTCCGGTCCCCCCCCCGGTACATGCGGCGGTTCCTTGAGCTCCGGGAGCGATCCGGGATGAGGGGGCGGCTATTTGTTTTCAGCCATCCCCTCGCGATCGCTCCCAGCCAATGTGCGCGCCCCCCGCCTCTTCCTGTGCTTACTGTAAACACAGGAAGAGGGAAGTGATGTGTTCCTCCTCGTGTAGGTCTTTTCGTCCGACGCTGAGGAGAGAAGACATCACCTAGTAAGTTGCACCAAGCATCACACTGGCACAGGTACACACAGTCACCGCCGATCACCCCCCCCCCCCCCAGTCCCCTGTCACAGTGTGTCACTGAATGCAGTGATCATTTATTTCTGATAACTGCATTTAGTGTCAGTGTGACAGAAAAAAGTGTTAGGGCAGTTAGTCTTAGCCCCCTTTAGGTCCAGGGTAGCCCCCTACCCCCCTAATAAAGGTTTAACACCGCCCTAGTTAACCCTTTCACCCCCTATTACCAGTGTCACTAAGCAATCGATTTTCTGATCGCTGTATTAGTGGCACTGTTGTCGCTAGGCAGTTCGTTTTTTTTGAGGTTCGCCGCCAGGTTCTATAGCATTAGGTACCCCCATAAATAAAGTTTTTAACCCCTGATTGCCCCTAGAGTTAACCCTTTCACCAGTGATCAACATATAAGTGTCACTGGTGACGCAGGTTAGCCAGTTAGTTATTTAGGTTTTTAGAAAGCGTCAGGTAGCCCCATATATTACCTAATAAAGGTTTTAACCCCCTGATTGCCCCCTAGTTAACCCTTTCACCAGTGATCACTGTATAAGTGTTACGGCTGATGCTGGTTAGTTTGCTGTTTATAGCATCAGGGCACCCGCCGTATATAACCCAATAAAGGTTTAACCCCCTGATCGCCCGGCGGGTGATATCAATTAAATTTTAGCGTCAGTCAGGGTCTGCGTCGCCCCAGGCAGCGTTAGGTTAGTGCCAGTACCGCTTACACCCTCGTGCAAAGCATACATCCCCCTTAGTGGTATAGTATCTGAACGGATCGATACCTGATCTGATCTGATCAGATCTATACTAGCGTACCCAGCAGTTTAGGGTACCCAAAAACGCATTGTTAGCGGAATCAGCCCAGATACCCGCTAGCACCTGCGTTTTGCCCCTCCGCCCAGCCCAACCCACCCAAGTGCAGTATTGATCGATCACTGTCACTTCAAAAACACAACACACACAACTGCAGCGTTCGCAGAGACAGGCCTGATCCCTGCGATCGCTAACAGTTTTTTTTAAGCGTTTTCTACATTTGCCTTTCTATAGTCAGGTGCTTTTTTTACCTGTGAATCATCACCAGTCTACGACTAAATTTAGAGCCCAAAATGGCAAAGTGAATGTACACTGGTGAAGAGGCTGTTAGGATCCTGAGCATGTCAGATAGTGAAGAGGAGGTCACGCATCTGTCAGATTCGGGCTCAGAATACAATCCTATTTACGACAGTGGCTCCATGTCAGATAGATCTGACGACGAAGTGATGGTCCCTGCTAAGGCCAGGCGTACCCGATCCCATTCTGAGGTTGTTGAGGAGCAAGAACCGCAGGACCCTTGTATGGAGCAGAGAGCCAGTACTAGTGCCTCTATTCCTTCTGGTGGATTGGCAAGCACCAGCGGCCTAGTACACCCTGGTCGTTCATCCAGCACTGCAGTATCATGTGGTGACTTGGCGAGTCCCATAAGTGCAGTTCAAGCTGGCGAGGTGGCAAGCACAAGTAGTGTCCCGCTGCCACCAAGAAGAAGACAAAGACAGGCCCGTCGTGCCCATAGTGTCCTACCTGCAGAATTCGCCTATCCTGATTGGGTCCCCACCACTTCTGCAGCACCCGTACTTCCCCCATTCACTGGCCAACCCAGTATTCAGGTGGATACAGCGAATTTTATGCCACTTGATTTTTATTCGCTGTATTTCACGGAAGATCTCTATAGATCTATTGTGGACCAAACTAATTTGTATGCTGGTACCTACATCGCTGCTAATCCCCAGACCCTCCTTGCCAAAGAATGGAAACCTCTTGAGGTTTCTGAATTTAAGACCTTTCTGGGCCTTACCCTCAATATGGGCATACACAAATTTCCTCAATTGCGCATGTATTGGTCCACACATCCAATTGACCAAATGCCCAAATTCTCTGCTCACATGGCCAGGAAACGATACGAGACAATCCTGTGGTTCCTGCATTTCAGCGACAATGCACTTTGTCGTCCACTTGGAAACCCTGAATTTGACCAGCTCTACAAAATTCGCCCCTCATAAACCATTTCAACAAACGTTTTGCAGCCTTGTTTAATCCCCAGCAAGTTGTCTGCAGTGATGAGTCCCTGATTAAATTTTCTGGTCGCTTGTCTTTCAAGCAGTTTCTTCCCAGCAAGCGTGCCAGATACGGGGTCAAGCTCTATAAGCTCTGTGACAGGGCAACAGGCTACACATGGAGCTTTAGGGTTTATGAGGGCAAAGATAGTGAGGTAGAGCCGGAAGGATGCCCAGATTACATGGGGAGCGCTGGCAAGATCGTTTGGGACTTGGTGTCACCCTTATTCAGAAAGGGGTACCACTTGTATTTGGACAATTATTACAGCAGCGTGCCACTTTTTAGTCACTTGTTTGATCGTCAGATTGGAGCATGTGGCACCGTGCGACCTAATCGCCGGGGCTTTCGCCAGCGGCTTGTAGATGCCCGTATTAGGCTGGGGGCGAGAGCCTGCTGCAGATGTAATAATTTGCTCGCTGTGAAGTGGCGGGACAATAAGAATGTTTTCCTTCTTATCACCCTTCACGCAGACACGACTGTAAAAATTTGTACGGCGACTGGTGTTGTGGAGAAACCCCTCTGTGTCCACGAATATAACCAAAATATGGGAGGGGTGGACCTCAACGACCAGTTGATGGCGCCGTATCATATTGCCCGTAAGACGAGACGCTGGTACAAAAAATGTTCTCTACATTTATTTCAGTTGACTCTACTGAATGCTTTTGTCTTATACAAAGCTTCAGGACAGAACGGATCCTTCCTTCAATTCCAGAAGGATATCGTCACAGAACTCCTGTATCCAGGCGGTTCTGCACCTCACCATCCCCTACCAAATGCAGTAAGCCGACTGCATGAGAGGCATTTTTTGTATGCCCTCGAGAGATGTTGTGTCTGTAGCAAGCGCGGATTTAGGCGTGACACCCGTTATTTTTGTCCCCAATGTCCTGCAGACCCTGGTCTTTGTATTGGTAAATGTTTTGAACACTTCCACACACAAGTGAAGTATTAGCGTAGGGTAAAACATTTCACAGGCTAGGCACACGTACACAGGGCCTCCCAAGATGCCATCGCATTTTGAGAGACCCAAACCTGGAACCGAAAAGTTGAACTGTTACAGTTACAAAAAAAAGTGTTAAAAAAAAGTAAAAAGTAAAAAAACACAAAAAAATATATAAAATAAAAAAAACAAAAATAGTTGTCGTTTTACTGTTCTCTCCCTCTCTATTCTCTCTCTATTGTTCTGCTCTTTTTTTACTGTATTCCATTCTGGAAAATTTTATTGTTATGTTTTTTCATGCTTGCTTTTCAGGTATGTAATTTACTTTACTGTTTTCAGGTACGCCATTCAGCTGTTGCGCAGACTTATTTATCTAGACAGCAACAGCGTTTGCTCCCACGATATATAAAGCCGTGACTCAAGTGCTGTAGGAGGTGATTTCACCACCACAGTTAAAAAAAGAGCATATATGCCGAAGCATGGGGGCATTAGGGGCGGAGGAGCGATTTTGCTCATAATGCCGCGTACATACGGTTGACATTCCTATGGAGGCTTTCCCGTGGAAAAGTCTGACCATGTGTACACGCCATAGAAAAGTCTGACCATGTGTACACGGCATAGAAAAGTCCGACCGTGTGTACGCGGCATAACTTTTTTGCGGGAGGATGCCCCCATGCTTCGGCATATATATATATATTTTAGGCACAGGTTGCATTAAATGTTTTATTTTTTACTATGTTTTTTTTATTGGTAATTGCTTTGCAGTTATGGTATAATCTTACTGTTATACTGTAATCTTACTTTGTTTTAATGTTAACCATCATTTGCTTAGCAGGTACGCCATTCAGTTGCAGCGCGGATTTATTTAGCGTGACAGCAACAGCGTTTTCTCCCACGATATATAAAGCCGCGACTCCAATGCTGTAGGAGGTGATTTCACCACCACAGTTCAAAAAAGAGCATATATGCCGAAGCATGGGGGCATTAGGGGGCGGAGGAGCAATTTTGCTCCTAATGCCGCGTACATACGGTTGACACTCCTACGGAGGCCTTACACGCGGAAAAGTCTGACCATGTGTACACGGCATAGAAAAATCAGACCGTGTGTACGCGGCATAGAAAAGTCCGACCGTGTGTACACGGCATAACTCACCGATCAATCTACATGTGGAATTACACCCCAAAATACATTCTGCTGCTTCTCCTGAGAACGGGGATACCACATGTGTGAGACTTTTTGGGAGCCTAGCCGCGTACGGGACCCCAAAAACCAATCACCGCCTTCAGGCTTTCTAAGGGTGTAAATGTTTGATTTCCTCACTACCTATCACAGTTTCGAAGGCCATAAAATGCCAAAATAGCACAAAAAAAAACAAATGACCCCATTTTGGAAAGTAGACACCCCAAGGAAACTGCTGAGAGGCATGTTGAGTCCATTGATTTTTTTTTGTTTTGTCCAAAGTGATTGAATAATGACAAAAAAAATCAAAAAGTTGTCACTAAATTATATATTTCTCACCCCAAGCTATTTGCTGAGAGACTATTTAATTTTTTTGCCCCAAGTGATTGAATAATGACCAAAAAAATAAAAATAAAAAAATGTACAAAACATTGTCACTAAATGATATATTTCTCACACATGTTGGTTATATGTGGAATTGCACCCCAAAATACATTCTGCTGCTTCTCCTGAGTACGGAGATACCACATGTGTGGGACTTTTTGGGAGCCTAGCCGCGTATGAGACCCCGAAAACCAAGCACCGCCTTCAAGATTTCTAAGGACATACATTTTTGATTTCACTCACACAAATCTTGAAGGCAGTGCTTGGATTTCGGGGCCCCGTACGCGGCTAGGCTCCCAAAAAGTCCCACACATGTGGTATCCCCGTACTCAGGAGAAGCAGCAGAATGTATTTTGGGGTGCAATTCCTCATATGCCCATGGCATGTGTGAGAAATATATCATTTAGTGACAAAGTTTTGTAATTTTATTTTTGGTCATTATTCAATGACTTGGGGCAAAAAAAAATAATATTCCATGGACTCAACATGCCTCTCAGCAAATAGCTTGGGGTGTCTTCTTTCCAAAATGGGGTCATTTGGGGGGGTTGTGTGCCATCTTGCCATTTTATGGCCTTCAAAACTGTGAAAACATACGTTTGTATCGAACGCGAAGCTCATCCCTACTCGGGAGGAGTAGAATAATGTATTTTGGGGGTGTCAGTTTTGCTATGTACATGCTATGTGTTGGAAATATCTTATAAATGGACAACTTTGTATAAAAAAAAATAGTTTTCATTTTTTTCCCACTTATTCCTAAAACTTCTGGAAAAAAATGAACCGGTCAAAAGACTCATTATGCTTCATAGATTATACGTTGGGGTGTTTTCTTTCCAAAATGGGGTCATTTTGTGGGTGTTTCCATTGTCCTGGTGCTCCAGGGCCTTCAAAATTCAGAATATATTTTGGGGTGTTATTGCAAGTATGCATGTGCTGTGTAAGGCCGCGTACACACGATCAGACATGTCCGAGGAAACAGGTCCGACGGACCGTTTTCATCGGACATGTCTGAAGTGGTCTTTTGGTCTGATGTGCGTACACACCATCGGACCAAAATCCCCTCGGACCAGAACGCGGTGACGTAGAACACACCGACGTGCTGAAAAAAGGAAGTTCAATGCTTCCAAGCATGTGTCGAATCAATTTGATTTTGGTCCGATGGTTGGGCGTACTAACCATCGAACCTGTCTGATGGACAGGTTTCCAGCGGACAGGTTTCTAAGCATGTTTAGAAACTTTTGTCCGGTGGAAAACTGTCCGATAGGCTGTACACACGATCAAACATGTCTGCTGAAACTGGTCTGCGGACCAGTTTCAGCGGACATGTTCGATCGTGTGTACGCGGCCTAAGAGAAATAACTTTTTTTCCCCAAGAATTGTGGGAAAAAAATTACACCTTCAAAAAACTCACCATGCCTCTTACTAAATACATTGGAATGTCTGCTTTGCAAAAAGGGGTAATTTGGGGGGTATTTGTCCTTTCCTGGCTTTTTAGGGTCTCAAGAAATGAGATAGGCCATCAGTACTTCAGGTGTGATCAGATGTGATAATTTTTCAATGATTTGCACCATAGTTTGTAGACTGTATAACTTTCACAGAGACCAAATAATATACACTTTTTATTATTATTTTTACTAAAGATATGTAGCAGTATACATTTTGGCCCAAATTTATGAAGAAAAATTACTTATTTGCTAAATTTTAGAATAGAAACTAAAAAAAATTTGTTTTTTTTTTTTTTTCAAAAATGGCTCTCTTTTTTTGCATATAGCAAAAAATAAAAAACCCGGAGGTGATTAAATACCACCGAAAGAAAGCTCTGTTTGTGAGAAAAAAATGATAAAATTTGGTTTGGGTACAGTGTAGCATGACTGAGTAGTTCAAATTGTGAGAGCGCTGAAAGCTAAATATTGGTCTGGGAAAGAAGCATGTATAAAAGGCTTGTATTGAAGTGGTTAAGTGAGAATTTACGTTAACAGAAGCTTTATCTTCCAAAGCAGTTGTAAGTCCAGTCCCAAGTTTCATAATCAGGCTAATAATAAATGCCACTCACAAATTTGTTTGATTATTTTGCTGACCTTTCTTACTATATATGTTTGCTAGAAAATGCTTTCATTTAACTTTATGTGAATATCTTGTGGCATTCATAATACTATTTTGTCTTTTTTTTTTTTTTTTTTTTTAGATTGAATCCCGAAAGCGGCTTGCAAAAACAGTCTTGGTGTTTGTTGGACTATTTGCATTCTGCTGGCTGCCAATACATGTCATCTATATATACCGCTCCTACCATTATTCAGAAGTGGACACTTCCGTCCTGCACTACATCACCAGCATCTGTGCTCGGGTGTTAGCTTTTACTAATTCCTGTGTAAATCCATTTGCCCTATACTTGCTCAGCAAGAGTTTCAGGAAACAGTTCAACAACCAATTGTTCTGCTGTAGGCCCCGGCTCATTGTCAGATCGCAGAGCATGGGAAGGAGCACCACAAGAATGACCTCTTTGAAGAGTACCAACCACTCAGTGGCCAGCTTCAGTCTAATTAATGGCAAACATATCTGTCACGAAGGCTGTGTATAAGATCCATATGCTGTCCTTTCCTGAACATTTGTACACTTCCACCTCCTTACTTTGTATTTCTGTATGTGTAAATAAGAGAAGTATTATGAATACCCACACAGGGTTTTTGTGTGATACAGGGAAATTTAGCAGATGCTGACAGTTGGTAACTCTCCAGCAATTTAGTTTTACAACAATCTGGTCACTTGAATAATGTTATCTAAGTGACAAGAGAACCTTAAAGCTCATATACCTAATTGTATCTTTCAGACCATCCCATTAAAGTTCCAGACACCAGGGTACTCTTTGACTCTTAAACTTCCAACATCGGCCGCTCTACATTGGGCCGCTCCCAAGAGAGGTCTATGTGGTTGGGTGTGGCACAGCTTCGATATGCGACCAGGGGTATTTGCATGCACAATGCCATGACAGATTAAAGGGGTTGGTTATTTTTTTTATTTTCTAAATAGGTTACTTTAAGCTAGTGCATTGTAGGTTCACTAACCCTTTCCTTAATTTTCCCTTCTAAATGTTTTTTATCTTTGTTTTCTTTGTCTGAATGTCTCACTTCCTGTTCCTCCTCAGTAAGGTGTTCAGTAAGCTGTTCTAAATGACTTTCCACCGCTCGGATAATGGTGGAAAGTTTACTAAGGAGAAACAGGAAGTGAGAAATTCAAACAAGGAAAAAATAAACTTAGAAGGGAAATGGAAGGAAAAGGTAAGTGAACCAACAATGCACTAGCTTAAAGGAACCCATTTAGAAAGTAAAAGACGAACCTATACAACCCCTTTAAATGGAATAAGCTGTTTTTATGTTATCATGTCATCTTTTTGTCCTTTAAGATACAAGCAAATTTTAAAGTGACAATAACTTCAGGACACAAAGATTTTTATAAGATTCACAAATTAATATGTAGAATGTACAATCTCTTGACATAACCTAAGATGATTTATATTGTGTTAAGGAGAAATACCCAAAAATGGGAATACGCTAGAAAATAATCCCTAACTTCCTTTAAGGTGACCTCCATTTGGTAAAAAAGATAGAGATTCATAAAGTCTGGTAACAGAATGAAGGGAGAGCTGTCAAAAGAAAAATAAGAGGCATGTTATCCTTCTGAAAATGACAGCTATTTGACTTTTCTGAATCACTGACCTAAGGCAAGTATACGGTTCAGATGTTCTCAGTTCAATTGCAGCATGATTGCACATTGTTTTGGACAGCGACTTAGAAAGTGGTAAGAATTTGAGACAGCAAAGAAAATAACTTTTTTTAAATACAACTAGCATTGGCAGCCCATATATTTCACTCTTTTGTGCAAGCTTCATCTCAGAGATACTTCTCTCCTCATACAGGTCTATGAAAATGGAAATGTTGCTTGAAGCAGATTAACTGCAAATGCCTCTCAAACTGATGTCAAAGGGAAGCTCCTCACTAGAGCCCACAGGCAAATAACAGACCCTAATACAACAGTGAAGCCCCCTATATGCATTAACTGTTACTGGAGGAAAATACCCTTATGAATGGCGCAACATTCATTGAATGCAGTGTTGCAGCTCACATTCAGAAAAAAAGAAAAAAAAAACGTACACAAAAGCTTAATATGTTTATTTTTATAATTGGGTGTTTTTCACTGGAGTTCTCCTTTAGGACCTGTGGTGACCCCAGGGATTCTGGCTGGGGAAAACTCCTTCTGAAAAGTTTTGGCTCATACTAAAGCTGTAACATTTCCAATGTGGCCTTTGCAGCCATGCTGTCACTGGCTTGATACCACTACTTATAGCTGTTTGGATACCTTATGACCAATAAATGTGTGGTGGTAAGTTGGGGGGTCAACTAATCTTTATTATCCCTAAGACCTTTGAGAAGGCAGCAACTGGTGCATTGGACTTACTCTATATTTACTGTATAGTTTATGTCCTGTTGTTATGTAGGCATTTAATAGTGGATCCAGCAGGGGTTTAAAATATATTGGCACAACAATTAGTCAGTTGGCCAACTCCCTTTTGAGATTAGCAATGTTGTCAGGCCTTCCTGCACTATTCTTGAATGAAAAAGACACCCATGGACTGGCATGTAAATTGCCACCATCCCTCGTGAATAGACAAAAGGATTGACCTCAAGAAAATGGGATTTTGCAGGCAATGCAATAGATACAAAAAAGATATAAAAAAATATATTTATTACAAAAAACACAATAGAAATAATGTTATTTATATTGTGTTTTTTTGTAATAAATATATTTTTTATATCTGTTTTGTATCTATTGCATTGCCTGCAAAATCCCATTTTCTTGAGGTCAATCCTTTTGTCCTGCACTATTCTCCTCCTCCTCCTCATTACTTTTACACTGCCCTTAACAAAAATTATGTTGAGATCAGTGTTTTTGGAGCATTCCATATATTGATAAAGCCATATGAAGGTTGAATCGCCCGACAAGGTTTCGGCACTGTCAATTATTTCACAATTGCTAGCACTGTCCACAATATAAGTAACCGTTTTCTCCCTTTAAATACAGGGGAGCACTGATACGCTCCTAAGGCTGTTTGAGATGTATCTGTAAAAGTTTTGAATTTACAGTTTTACTTATTTTTTCCAAGCCGGTAAACCTTACTGAAATTTAATCAATCAATGCATACAGGATATATTTTATGCAAATGGCTATTCTCTGAGTACATCGGTTTCATCTACATACAATTCATCTTCCACTCATCTAATTTTAGTAGAATTAATTTTGATTGGCCGAAATGACTTATAATGATTGAATGAGATAAATCACTGATTTACTCATGTTTGATTGGTCTGAATGTTTTCATGTTTATCTGCCTGGTCTGTGGAGACTCATTCACTTTTGGAATGCAGACAATCAGGTGCCCTGATTTGCATGATTCTCTGAATATAAACATAAACATACAAGTATCTAGGTCAATCATAAACATCTCAGGTTTCCCAGATCATAAATTGATTTGCTCATCATTAATTATTATGCACTTTGCATGTGTTTATTGCTTTTTGCACTACATTATTAAATAAGCATAGCCAATGTTTATTTAAAGCTGAATTTCAGGAACTCACTTCTTTTGTAAAATAAAATGAAGGCACACTATGAGTTAAGCCCAGTAAGGTGCATGACACCTACTGGGCTTATCTCTATTATTTATATCTGACAGCTTTATGGTACTTACAGAAGACAGCTATTGTAGTTCTGGAAGGCCAACTCTGATCCTTATGAGTTGGTGCAGATGATATTAAGCAGAAGCCATTGAATTATGTAAACACATTTTCAAAATACAAAGGCTTCTGTGAATGAGCAGCAGAGGGGAGGGGCAGGCATATATGCTCTGTGTGCTTCTCAGATCCCAGAGTGTTTCTCTGGCAGAGTCATAAATCTGTCAAATGCAAATAGTTGACATAAGCTCAGGAGATATCGTGCAGATATCATGTGTCAAGTGGCTGAATTCCTGCAATTCATCTTAGATAGAGATATTAGATCTGTGGTCTGCTAGAATGGTGGCAATTGTAGTTGAACATTAGTTGGAGAGTCACTGATTGCCAACTTCTCTATCATGAAATCAAGTTCTGGGATATTTGCTGCTATGAAGAGGGAAGGTGATTAAATTATTAAGTTGGTTACAGGAACAGTAAAACTAAAAACTTTGTCCATGTGATAAAGTGATAAATGCACAATGTTTCAATGCAGGACTTGAAAGACTGAACACCACAATCCACATTAGTGGGTCTGCTGTGTTTAGGAAAATATGGTTTCTCAGGATCAGGATTGTATACCAAATAAGTTCTGTCCTTCTATGTTCTAGTATATTCAGTTTAAATACGTTTTTTTGACACCCTGCTCCCTTAAACCTTTTAAATGTAGGTGTGAAAAGTAAACACTTGCTATAGACATAGATCACCAGCAAATGTTCCCATCACACCTCTTAACTAAACTTGTGCACTTACCTTCAGTTCTTGTTACCTCCACATGATAGCCTGTTCTGCAGTTTATTGGCTGGGGCAGTGACCAAATTTATTTTAAATGATCAGTAAATTCAATTTGATTCAGTACTTGTACACTTACCATAAAAAGGCCAACTTCACTCGAACCTAATGTTTCTGTTTTGCATGGTTTCTGCGAAGTAAGATTGAATAACGACTTTTAGTATATGTCAGAGATTTATACTTGAGAAAACTTCCACCAGGATAGCCAGATCCAGCCAACTGCTTTTCTACTATAAAGCCACATAACGGTAATTCTCTCCCACAATGGATTTTCCTTAATGTACATAAAAACATAATTGTGGTTTCCAGCTGCAAGAGAGTAGTACCTTATTTGTTGCTTAATAGAGAAGAAACACAAACGAAAACAATTGCAATTAAATCCAGCTATTGTGGCCTTCAACATATGCAAAAAGCAAGTGGGTAATTTATAATACACTGGTCCTCTTCTAAAACTGAAATATATTTTTTGAGTAGAGTGGGCCTTTTAAGAAACACTTTTTCATTTAAATACAGGTGATGCCCCAAGATAGATATGTTCGTAGTTAAACCCTTCCAAAGATCACTCACTGCCTTTGATGTCCTTTGAAGCAGTATGTAAGCTTTTGATGCTGGCAACACAATACAGTATTTCTTTTGGTGCCCAAAATTAGCACAAATAAATCAGTACCCCTAAGTGTCCTTACCTCTGACCTATCACTAACTGATAAATGTTATTTCGTTTTGGATACAGTGTGTAAAGGTTGTAAATTCTGTCTTTTTTTTTGTGTTGCCTTGGGCCTCGTTGAGAAGATTTACCCTTGCTTCCTGTTATTGTGGCAACATCCTCACTAGACAAAAGTGAGGGAAAATTTTCACTGGGCACATAGATAGTAATACAAATGGGGATGATGATGGTTTCATAATGATGGGGTTTCTTGCATTGCTCTACTCTACTATGTGTCCCTGCTGGAGATTTCATCACTTTTTCATTCCTGTTGACAGCACAAGTAAATCTCCGCAATTGAGCCCCAAACATCAGTAAAAAAATTGAACCCTTACCCAATTATTCCAAAATAAAAAAAAAGACTTGGCTGAACTTGCAATTTAATGCTTCCAGAACCCTATTACTTCATCTATGCCCTAAATGAACCTGCAGCTCTCAGCTTGCACCCTAACACAAAGGGTTCTATGTATCAAAATGTTGCTGTACGAATGTGACAAGCATTTGCACAGCCCCCAAAAAATGCCATATTTTGTGTATTATAATTATCTCCTATGATGGCCATAATGGGCCAGATTCAGGTAGGAGAGCGAATCTTTATTTTGAAGTAACGTTTCTCATTTACGTTACTCCGCCGAAACTTTAGGAGCAAGTACTGTTATTCACATAGCACTTGCTCCTAAAGTTGCGACGGCGTAGCGAAAATGAGCCGGCGGAATTCAAATTGGGCGGGTAGGGGGCGTGTATTATTTAAACTAGGCGCGATCCCGCGGCGAACGTACTGCGCATGCGTCGACTGTCAGTGCGTATGCTCCAAACTCTGTCAGTGAACGTCAATGACGTCAATCCCCATTCACGGACGTTTTACGCAAATGACGCGAACATTTTTAAATTTGACGCGATGACGACGGCCATACTTAACATAGGATACTCCACCTAGGGGGCATGTTTTTCTTTACGCCGCGTATCTCTTACGGAAACGTTGGAAAGTCACTGCGTCGGGCCCGAGTACGATCGTGAATTGACGATTCTCGCTGATTAACATATTCTCAGCGTTAATCAGCGGGAATGCCCCGAGCGCCATTTTTAAAATTGCAGTTCCGATACGACGGCGAAATACAATTACGCCGCTCGTATAGGAACTCCAACCCGGCGTTACTTGTTTTCTGCTTACAGAAAACAGAAATGCCAGCTCAAAGTGAGAGTTATGCTGGCGTATCACTGATACTCCAGCCTAACTCTACCTGAATCTGGCCCAATGTCTTTTTCCTATTTGAAGCATTGTAAAAAAAATGCATTATGACCACTAAATGGTGCTTATGATCATAGGAGATTTTTTTTACAGAAAATACTGCTAAGTTTTATTGGGGCAGTGTGACTGTGTCTCTCATTTGTACATCAACATTTTTATATGTTGAACCCCTAATGTTAACACCAATCTTTAAATGTAACCTCTAACAATAAAGTGCACCTAGTAGTATCTTTACAGTTCACAAGACAATAGGACTTTGCCTAGGAGAATGATATCATCAGTCAGCTGATCGAGTAATTACTTTGAGTATAACACTCATTTACACTTGTGTTGGCCTTCTGAAGAATTGTCTGTGGTATATTGCTCTTCATCAGGTGTTTGGCAAGTGGTGAGAAGGTGCTATGTCACCTCCTCACCACCTGTTTTAACCTCTAAAAGCCTGCACCACCATGGTTGTGGGGTGGTTGCATTGTGGCCCCATTAACTGGACGTTGCAGTACCGCCCGCTGTTCCCAACAAGGGCAATTTTTGCATAGAATTGTGGCCTGACTTCTAGGGAAATTGATTTAGCCTGAAGTGTAGATCCTGAGCAAAAATAACATCAATGACGTTGTCAGAAGTTCTTTGATCTGTTTAGGAGGTAATAAAGACTTACAAATATTACACTTTGACTTAGCATGTACACACAGGAATATCTAAATGTAGGTCCACTACCTTGATCATCACTCTTACCTTATACAGATAAATACTATCATAAACTCTTAAAATGCAACCTTCACCATACCATTTAATCAAAACCTTAAACTTAACCCTTAACACTTGCACAAAGCAAACTCCAATATATTGCTAGTACTGGCTATACAATATCCATTTCAGGCAATTTCAGCATAACAATCGTTTTTTAAGTGCTAATAGCCTAGAAAGAACAAAGGCAACCTGCCATTAACCAGATTGACTAGAAAACTTGGATTGGTTTTACAGATTTTAATAGACTGAAAGAATAACTGCAACTGACCAGAAATTGCACAACAGAAGAAGCCTTGTCAAGCAATCTGGTAGAAAAAACATCCAATTTTCGACCATGTTCAGTTTCTTTAACTTTATTGCTCAACAGTTAATTGACTATAGTGGATTATGCATTATTTAAGTGAAACATGTAATACAAATTGATATCGGACTGATACATTTTAGACCAGCATATTACTAAATGAACTCCAACAGTATACTTATCCTATTGGGCACTTGAAACATTGACACAAAAAGTCATTAATTCTGTGCCCACATCTAGTAGAGTAGAGATCTCAACACTAAAGATAGATGATCTGCGCTTGAAAAAGTGTGACCGCCTCTTGAAGTAAAGATTGACAGTGCTAACTATGACACTTAACAAGTTTTTTACTGATACAGTAGATGAAGGACAAATATCTGGAATATCTGAAAGGAGTCATTCTGTAAAGTATTGCATGCAATGGTATCATTCACATTCCATATCCCATTATTAATCTTTTTTATTTAAAAGCTGTCAAATATGTGAAAAGATATATTATAAGAAGTTTCCGCACAAAACTCCTAAGTTATACAGAGTATTGTTTACTGACACTATCTGAAGCCATTTTTGAACATTAGCTTGTGTAATCAAAAGCTAAATTAATGTAAATTATTTGAATGTGATAAAAGAGTGCCTGCACACATTTTAAATGTTAGGAGTTAAGATTTAGCCTGTCAGTTCACAAGTATGTAGTGGCCTCACCATTTGATAATAGATCATAGATTGATTGTTTTAACACGCACAATGGCTTATATTGTGTATAGACAGCGGGTGCATGTAAAGTATTTGTAAACCCAGTCAATAAACGTTATATATAATTTAACATATAAAACTAATAAAAAATTAAATAAAAGTAAGTTTCAATATTTTTAAAGAACAATTGCAAGTATGTTTTTTTTACATAGTTACATTGGCCCAGCTTGGATCAATATAACTGTGCATATACCATACCTGTGGGGTCTCTCTAGACGCTGGAAATTACTGTAGTAGACAATGCTACTCCCATGATCTCCACTAGCTCCGAGGTCATTGCCATGCCTCCCCACCTCATCCTATCAGAGAACTCTTTGCATTTATTTAGAAAATGCAAAGCATCCTCTGAAGTGTGCCTGTGCCAAGTGGCCGGCCTCCTGTGTTCACAATGCAGAAGAACAGCCACTCCAAAAGCTAGCGGAGATCACTGTAGTATTGGTGTCTATTACAATGATTTCCAGATTCTAAAGCACATGTGTCAAGCACAAGGCCTGCAGGCCGAACCCAGACATTTTATGTGACCTTTGCACCTCTCCAGAAGCCGCGGCGCCCCCTGTCTCTGCCTTCACGTCTCTGTGCAGCTGCAGCACACCTTTGTCTCCGCACCCCCGGTCTCAGCATTCCACAGATAACAAAGATAAAAAATAGAATTTCACCCCCCCTGTTCTAGAAGAATCCCTCGGGGATGGTATAAGTGTAGGTACGTTGGCCAAAAGTCCGCCCCCCGGTCTCAGCATTCCACAGACTCCAGCCCTTCTCTGGTTCTCCTGCAGACCATGCACTTTTTGGTTCCCAGCTCCACCTTCAGCTTCTTCCTGACAGCAGCACAAGATAAAGGAGGTGCACTGTGATGTTAGGGAGGGTGGGGGACTCTTGACATCTGGCGGAATGGGGGGGTGCTATAGACATCTTGTCTAAGATATACTACAAGCCTTTTGAGGGCAACCATAATGCTGATGTGGCCGCGATAAAAAATTGAATTTCATCCCCCCTTCCCTGTTCTAGAAGGATTCCTCGGGGATGGTGTAAGTGTAGGTACGTTGGCCCAAGCTGAGCCAATGTAGCTATGTAAAAATTCCATACTTTCAGATTTTTTCCTTAAAACTGAATCTTGCCTTAAAATTATACCTGGTGATACTGCAATGAAGATCCTTGTTTAGTCATTTCCTGTAAAAAGGTGACAACATTTCTTTCCTGTTCACCCAATTGTTCTTCTGTGTTGTCACTCTAGCAGAGGGTATAAGTGGCTGTGCTGGCACATTACACAGATACTGTATGTTCTGCTGTTGTCGCCATCAGGAAACCCGTTATGGATATAATGCAGTTGCTGGAGCACATGTAAACAGGACGGGACTGCATAGAGTCTGCAGAAAATCATCACCACAGAGATGCAACGTAGGATGTTATCTTTCGGTTAGGGTTTACATGTACTATAAAGAGGCAATGTACAGTATTTTACCAAGGCAAACAAACTATGTTTACTGTATAGGAACATGTAGCGTGATTTTTTAAATATAAAGTACTGTAAGTATATGTTTTGTACAGATGAATAGATAAAAAAAAAAAGCATGCTGTTAAGTTGTGTATTTTCATAAGGCATGAAGGAGACATGTAATGCCAGTATTAAATCCCTTTGTGAGAACAATAATGTAGATTACAAGAGCACAATCCTTTAGGGGAAAGGAAACAGAATTGCTTTTCATCATCTGCAAAACCATACAGAGAATTTATTAAGTAACATTTAATGTTATATACAAAAAGGCAATGAAATAATGATCTTTGTGAAGTTCATTCATTTACTCATTATTGAGCATATGGACTCAGCACACCTTTTTGCCGAAAGTTCAAGGACAGCAGCACTTTTACTGTAAATGCCTTCTTGTCACATCTCTCTGCAGACGGGGGAACATAGTACTGGCAAGCTGTAAATAGCAATAGAGCATTTAGAGTAATACTGCAGTTACACATACACCGATCAGCCATAACATTATGAGGACCCACCCAATATTGGGTAGGTCCCCTTTTGTCACCAAAACAGCCCGACTCATCAAGGCATGGATTTCTGAAGCTGTGTTGTGTTATATGGCACCAAGCCATCCTTTAAATCCTGTTAGTTGCGCGGTGTGGTCTCTATGGATCAGACTTGTTTTTCCAGCACATCCCACAGATTAAATCAAACAATTGGATTGAAATCTGGAGTATTTGGATACCAAGTCAACACCATGAACTCTTTGTGATATTCCTAAACCAATCATGCATTCTGGCAGGGCACATTATCCTGCTGAAAAAAGCCACTGCCATCAGGTAATACTGTTCCCATGAAGGGGTGTACTTGGTTAGCAACTATGTTTAGGTAGGTGGTACATGCCATGTAACATCTACATGAATGGCATGACCAAGGTTTCCCAGCAGAACATTGCCCAAACCCTCATACTGCACCCTCCGGCTTGTCTCCTTCCCATACTGTATCTTAGTGCCATCTCTTCCCCAGCTAAGGGATGTACATGGTTATCTACATGATGTAGAAGAAAACATAATTCATCAGACCAGGTCACTTTCTTCTATTGCTCCATGGCCCAGTTCTGATGCTCACATGCCCATTGTAGGCAGTTTTGGCTGTGGACATGGATCAGCATGGGAACGCTAACTGATCTGTAGCTACGCCATCCCATATGCAATGTGTTGCCCATTTTTTAAGCTTTGCGGACATCATCTGTCGGGACAACATGTTTACTTGCTGCCTTATGTATCCCACTCACTTTTAGATGCCATTGTAATGAGATAATCAATGTTATCTACTTAACCTGTCAATGGTCAAAAAGTATGGCTGATTTCTGTATATTATGCTATACGCTAACAATGATTCTTCCTGCAATTCTTATACTCTCTGTCCCAGTAACATTTTACCCATTAAGCTACCTAGCCACTTCATAGATGAGACCACACATGTGCAGTACACTCTGTATTCAATTACCAGTATATGTTAAAGATTGGAGAAGGGACTCTCTCATTATAGGTTTGGATATAGAGTTACTGTGCATGCCTGAGCCTCACTCAGAATATTTTGAAAAAGCAGCTTGGCAGATTCGCAGGCAATATATATAGGTGAGAGGTGAGTATAAGGGGTGGACCAGTCACACTTTAAAGGACAACTAGAGGGGAGAAAGTTTAACCACTTAAGACCCGGACCAATACGCTGGTAAATGACCCAAGGTGTTTTTGCGATTCGGCACTGCGTCGCTTTAACAGACAATTGCGCGGTCGTGCGACATGGCTCCCAAACAAAATTTGCGTCCTTTTCTTCCCACAAATAGAGCTTTCTTTTGGTGGTATTTGATCACCTCTGCGATTTTTATTTTTTGCGCTATATACAAAAATAGAGCGAAATTTTTGAAAAAAAAAAACACTATTTTTTACTTTTTGTTAAAAAAAAATCAAATAAACTAAATTTTAGTCAAACATTTAGGCCAAAATGTATTTAGCCACATGTCTTTAGTAAAAAAAAAAATCGCAATAAAAAAAAAATAGCTACCTAGCGGGAACAGCGACACTAATACAGCGATCAGAAAAATGATCGCTTAGTGACGCTGGCAATAGGGAGTGAAAGGGTTAACTAGGGCGGTGATCAGGGGGTTAAAACTTTATTAGGGGGGGTGGGGGGGCTATCCTGAACCTAACACTAACTGTTTTTTACACTGCCTGTCACACTGACACTAAATGCAGTGATTAGATCACTGCATTCAGTGACACTGTGACAGGGGGGTGGGGGGGCGATCACAAGGGGTTAATATGCCTATGTGAGTGTGTGTCAGTGTTGTGTTGGTGCACACTTACTTGTGATGTCTTCTCTCATCAGCAGCGCTGGGAAACAGCGCTGCGATGAGAGGTGACATCATTTCCTCCTTCCTGTGTAAACACAGGAGGAGGAACTGACAGGATGGGAGCGCGCTCCCATTGGCTGGGAGCGATCGCGGGGGGGCGGGTAAGCGCCGACATCCGCCCGCTGATCCCGGATCGCTCCCGGAGCCAGGGGGACTCTCGCACGCCGCAGAGGGGGTCCCGATGGGACCCCCGAACCGCACTTAGGCAGGGACGTAAATTTACGCCCTTGTGCCTGTACGTGCCATTCTGTGGCCGTATATGTGCGTGCGGGGGTCCTTAAGTGGTTAAAGCACAATTTTGCCAAAGGTACAGTTGTCCTTTAAAGATACGGTCACCATTTTAAGATAAAGCAATATGTCTATGACTGCAGATTTGGCAATTAAAAAAAAAAAAAAAAAAAAGTTACAGGGAAAATGTGCTGCTTACTAAGAGTATTTAAAACCCACCTGAAGTTACAGAAATAGACATCCAGTTAGGTACTAACAACCTCCATTTTTATAGTGTAACTCCATTTTCCTGTTACAGTAGTTGTATAGGATGTGTAACTATGACTGTGCAGTCAGTTAGACCTAGTAAACTCAGAAATCAGCACTTAAAATGTAATACCAGTCAAATTCAAGCTAAGGCTAAACCTACTCCCACCCCTATTATAAAACTTTTCTATCTGCCCTGTAAAAGCAAAGATTCCTATACTTACCTATTCTAAAGCCACTCTGGTTCGGTCACATAATCGTGTCCCAACGCCAGTTTCAGTGTAAAGGGAATCCCGGCCGTGTGTACGCTTCATAGCAGCTTTCCAGACATGTTTTCTTTTTTCCCACCGGAATTCATGGCGGTTTTTAAGCCGACAGTTTTTCAATGGGGAAAGCCTGTGGTGGAACATACACACGGCCGGGTTTCCTGACCAAAGATCTCATGGCAGTTTTCCTACCAGGAAAACCGGCCGTGTGCCCCTCCAGCGCTCACTGACATGCCGGAATGTGGAAGGGGTGGGAGCAGATGGTTCAGGCTCTAAGCGACCAAAGCTCTCATGGCAGTTTTCCTACCAGGAAAACCGGCCGTGTGTAGGGGGAAAAAGCTACCAAGCAGGTTCTCGGTTTTCCCCTCCGTTTTCCCAGCAGTCTTTTTACCGCTGGGAAAACCGATCATGTGTACAAGGCATAAGACTTCAACTGAGCTTTAAACATGTTTATTATTAAAAGAGTAGCACAGTATAGTAAACAAAAAAAAACATCTAGATGGCTGCATCACCTATTTGAACTGCAGCTGTTTTCCCTATTGGCTATACACCAAGAACTGAGTAATAAAACACAACTGATGACTTAGTTCTCTTTTTTTTTCTGAGCTGAAAGTAGTGGCTGTCAGTCACTGCTCTAAGCTCTGCCCCTCCAGCGCTCACTGACATGCCGGAATGTGGAAGGGGTGGGAGCAGATGGTTCAGGCTCTAAGCGAAACACAGAGAGGCTGATCCAGTTGTTGGTCAGGCATCTGTCTGGAATGGCTCTGCGGACTTTATCCCGCTGTCAGCTGAATCTGGGTTACAGAAGTGCAGAACTAAGCGCACTCCTCAGACCCAGAGGAGAAGTATAACCAACACGTTGACTACACTTCTGCTTTAAATATTAACATGCCATTACGGAATACTTATTAAACAGACTGTTAGTAAACTTTTTCATTTTAAAATAATTTTCTATTAAAATACTTTAAAAATAAAATGAATTGTCTGAGCAGTGCTGACACCACTTCTTGAGATTAGGATCTGGGTGCTTTTTTGGCAGATTAACAGGAATTTTTTAGTACTTGCAGCATCTTAAAAGCATTAAAACGAGAGGAAATGCATGTTTTTCTTCTTGATTATTATTTTGACCAGACTTTAGCTTTAAAATGCTTAAAATCAGGGATGCATCCTTGAATTTGATGGTGTCTTTGTAAAAGAGTGGCAGTCAAATTACTACTGTAAGTTAGCTAATATATTCTTCCCTATAATTGGGCTCAAATCAAGGTATGTACACAGTCCAGGGAAAGTATTCATAGTAAATATTATTTATAAAATAGATTATTTTTCACTGCCCTCTTTTACCAGAAATGTAAAGTGACTTTGTAATCGCTAAAGAAAAACATTAAAGTAAAACTGTGCATATTTTGCCTGAGTACATTGCCTCTACTTCAAATATAACTTTTCATAAAAGTACAAACAGCAATTTTTGTCAGAAATGTCTTAGAGTTTATTAAATATATTTAATGAAGTGGTTAAATATTATTTCTTTGTATATTGTATAAAGAGCATACAGAATGAACTTTAAATGATTTACTTGTATAAAATATATGCTTCTTTAATGTAAAACTAAGAGATGTTAATGTTATTGTTGTCAATTTGTAAATGGATTTATTTTTACCCAACATGTGAATGGACAATAAAGATAAACTCATGTGGCCATTGACTGTGCCCCCCATGCCTGCATGCTGAGGGGGCTGGTAAAGATTGTTGAATGCTTTTCCATTAAATTTATATATACATTTGTATTGTTGTTCATTGACACTGGCTACAAATGTTCTCAACTGTTATATAAAATTCCAAATTGCTATGTGAAAGTACCTTGTTAGTCAATATTTAATACAGGATATGTTCATGTAGATGGCTAATAAACAAATCTATACAATATACACCTTTATAGACCTTTAAAGTTAAACGTTAGACATAAAATGACAATCAACAGCTGTGTATTCCTTTAAAAAAAATGATCAGTTGTGTTTTGAAATGCAGGGATACCTCCTAAACCGTGTAGGATTAGGAGGTTTATGAGATATACTTGTTAGCTACAGGTAAGCCTTAATATAGGCTTACCTGTAACATAATGTTGTAAACAAGGGTTTATAACCACTTTAAGCCTAACTTCACTAGACTTTAATTTTTTTTAATTAAGTCTCAAAAGTGCTGGGAAAAAAAAAAACTTTTCTGGCTGCAATTTTTTCCTTTCATATGGAGCAGTCCACTACAGTGCCCCTTCTTGGTCACAAGATATTTTCAGTATTCCAGGTTAAATGATGCATAGTGTGTCTCAACCCAAAAGACTATTTACTCTGCTAGGAATGCACAGAATTGTGGCCCCATTTGCTAAAAGGGCATTACCATGGCCACTTTCTTTCACAGTGTATAGGTGCTGAGAGCTGAATTGACTTTATCGCACCAGCACTGCTATGGAAACAGCTTAAAATACAGAAGGCCGGGGTCCACAAGGTTCGAAGGGTTGCAGATTAAGCAAGGGCAGTACAAATCACAAACGATTCCCAAGCACACCTACCAGCCAGCCTCCAAAACAACCCAATTGACACTGTCTTAATCACTTGCAGACCGGGCCATAGCCGAATGACAGCTACAGTGTGGTCGGATAACTCTGGGAGGGCGTACTATGACGTCCTCCCAGAATTTTACGTGCCCCTGGGACACCTGGGAATCTCTGTCAAACTGGAGCTCTTCTGGTTCAGCCCCTCCTCTGTCCTCATGCTGATCAGTACAGCGTGTGAGGAGAGGGGGAGACGGGTGCAGCAGTGCTCCATCCATGTTCCATGCGTGCTCCATCCATGGCTCATCCATGCTCCATCCATGGCTCATTCATGCTCTATGCGGGCTACATCCATGGCTCATTCATCCATACATGCTCCATCCATGGCTCATCCATTCATCTATGCTGCAGAAATGCTCCATCCATGGCTCATCCATCCATCCATGTTCCATCTGTGCTCCATTCATGCTCCATGTGTGCTCCATCCATGTCTCATTCATCCCTCCATGCTCCATCGATTCTCTGTGCGTGCTCCATTCATGGCTCATTCATCCATCCATGCTCCATGCGTGCTTCAACCATGGCTCACCCACCAATCCATGCTCCATCTGTGCTCCATCTACCCATCCTCCATCCGTGCTTCATCCATGGCTCATCCATCCATCAATGCTCAATCCATGCTCAATGCGTACAACATCCATGGCTCATCCACCCATTAATGCTCCATCCAAGCTCTATTCATACTCCATCCATGGCCCATCCATGGGTCATCCGTGCTCCATCCATGGCTCATTTATCAACATTCATTGCTCATCCATCCCCACGCATGGCTCATCCATCCTCATTAATGGTTCATCCATCCCATCCATGGCTTATTCATGCTCACCCATTCCAATACATGGCTCATTCATGCTCATCCGTGCCACATCAGTGATCATGCGTGCCATATCCATGCCACACTAGTGATCTTCCATGCCACATCAGTGATCATCTATGCCACATTCATGTCACATCAGTGAACATCCGTGCCACATCCCTGCCACATCAGTGATCATCTGTGCCACATCAGTGATCATCTGTGCCACATCAGTGATCATCCATGACACATCAGTGATCATCTGTGCCACATCAGTGATCATCCATGCCACATCAGTGATCATCCATGCCACATGAGTGATCATTCATGCCACATCAGTGAACATCCATGCCACATCAGTGCTCATCCGTCCCACATCAATGCCACATCAGTGATCATCCATGCCACATCAGTGCTCATCCGTACCACATACATGCCACATCAGTTCTTAACCATGCTACATCAGTACTTATCTGTGCCACATACATGTCACATCAGTTCTCATCCATGCCAAATTCATGCCACATCAGTTCTCATCCATGCCACATCAGTTCACATCTGTGCCACATCAATGCTCATCCATACCACATACATGTCACAACAGTGCTCATTAGTGCCACTGCAGTGCCCATCAGTGCCTACCAAAAGTGTAATAGTCAAATTAGATTTGAAATGTATGCCCTTACAACACCTGCTGGTGCTCCCTGCATGTTGGGCCTCTATATGTGGCAAGGCTATGGAAAAAACCTCACGCATGTGGTATCACCATACTCGGGATGAGTAGCAAAATGTACTTTGGGGTGTAATTTTTTCTATATACATGCTATGTGCTCGAAATAGCTTGCAAATGGACAACTTTGTGTAAAAAAGAATGCGTTTTCTTTTTCTTTCCACGTTTTCCAATGAAAAAAATGAAACAAGCAAAAGACTCATAATGCCTCATAGATTATACGTTGGGGTGTTTACTTTCCAAAATGGGCTAATTTTTTGGGGCATTTCCATAGTCCTGGTGCTCTAGGATCTTCAAAAATGGAAGAGATAGTCTAGAAATGATGGCCCAGATTCACGTACATCTGCGCATTATTGGACCGGCGTAGCGCACCGCCTTTACGTTAGACTTGCGCAATTTTGCCGCGTAATCACCCTATTCTCGTAGCTTTTGCGCAGGAAATTGCGCATTCGTAACGTTTTTCCAAAGGCGTAAGGAGGAGTAATACAAATTGGGAAGGACGTGGGCGTGTTACATTGAAATGAGCCGTGACCCCATGCAAATGAAGGGCCGGCCGGCTCGCGCATGCGCGCTTGAAGGAGACCATGGTCAGCTCCGCTGTGCGCATGCTCACAACTCGGGAGCGGCGCAATCAGTGAAATTGGAAATGGACTAGGGCAACTTTGTGAACTACGCAGACAGCATAAATAGACAGACACAAATGCACTTCCTTTGCAAAAGTACATCCCTTTGTATCCCTCCCTCTACAGCAAGGTGCTTTTGTTTGTTTGTGACGTGTCTTTGAGATATTTGGGGACTGTTTTGCAGAGTGATTTTTGTCTTTTATGTGTTTTCTTTGTTGTTATTTTGTTTAACCACTTAAAGACCCCCGCACGCACATATACGGCCACAACATGGCTCGTACAGGCACAAGGGCGTAAATTTACGTCCCCGCCATCGGGACCCCCTCCGCGGCGTGCGGGGGTCTCCCTACCTCTGGGAGCGATCCGGGATCTGCGGGCGGATGTCCGTGATATCCGCCCCCCCCGCGATCGCTCCCAGCCAATGGGAGCGCGCTCCCAGCCTGTCACTTCCTCCTCCTGTGTTTACACAGGAAGGAGGAAATGATGTATTCTCTCATCGCAGCGCTGTTTCCCAGCGCTGCTGATGAGAGAAGACATCACAAGTAAGTGTGCACCAACACAACACTGACACACACTCACATAGGCATATTAACCCCTTGTGATCGCCCCCCCCCCACCCCCCTGTCACAGTGTTACTGAATGCAGTGATTTAATCACTGCATTTAGTGTCAGTGTGACAGGCACTGTAAAAAACAGTTAGTGTTAGGTTCAGGATAGCCCCCCCACCCCCCCTAATAAAGTTTTAACCCCCTGATCACCGCCCTAGTTAACCCTTTCACTCCCTATTGCCAGCGTCACTAAGCGATCATTTTTCTGATCGCTGTATTAGTGTCGCTGTTCCCGCTAGGTAGCTATTTTTTTTTAATGCGATTTTTTTTTTTACTAAAGACATGTGGCTAAATAAATTTTGGCCTAAATGTTTGACTAAAATGTAGTTTATTTGATTTTTTTTTAACAAAAAGTAAAAAATAGTGTTTTTTTTTCAAAAATGTCGCTCTATTTTTGTATATAGCGCAAAAAATAAAAATCGCAGCGGTGATCAAATACCACCAAAAGAAAGCTCTATTTGTGGGAAGAAAAGGACGCAAATTTTGTTTGGGAGCCACGTCGCACGACCGCGCAATTGTCTGTTAAAGCGACGCAGTGCCGAATCGCAAAAACACCTTGGGTCATTTACCAGCGTATTGGTCCGGGTCTTAAGTGGTTAAATTATATTTTTGCTGGGAATTTTTTTTTTTTGCTCGTCATTTATTTAATTTTTTTTGGTTCTGTTTGTGTATGATTTTGGAATGTGGGGGTGATATTCCTGCGGGAAAAGGGGTGTCACCCTCATTTGTGGTGGAGAAGTGATCCCCAGGTCTGTGTGAATGGTGTATGAATGTACAGTGACATAATTGGAGCCTTGGCGTGGCGTTGCAGCTCACAAGTCCTGCATGGTGGACTGGTGCCAATCCAATGTGATGACGATGTGGTGTGTCTGTGCTAGGGACCACAGTGGTGTGCATGCATGCATTCTCATTGTGCCATGATTAATGTGTGTGTTTAACGTGCAAAGATGCATAATGTGAGCTGGCATGAGATGGGGTCATGAGATGGGGTACCAGTGCATATGCAGAGTCACCTTGAAGGGAAAAGACAGGAGGATGTTAGTCATGCATGTGCCACTTGTGAGGTGTGCATCACGGGAGGGGATAGTCATGCCTGCCACCCATGTCACTCACCAACCAGCCAGCTGTCCCCATACATGTTCTGTTCGAAATCTGTGGGGATGGGGCTCTGATTGTATATGTAGCTGTCATTGGTGTCATGGGTGGTGCCATGTGTTGGGCTGCTGATGTCCTCCTGCAAGGTTGTGGTAATTCCAGGATGGCATGAGGGGTGAATCTGAAGATGCGAGACACCTCAGAATCACTCATGCCAAAGATGTCTATGCATGTGTGATATATCAAGTGAAGAGTTAGGGGCTTGTATCAGATAAGAATATTGTATTAGATTAGATTAAATTGTAAATTTGATATAAGCAAATAAAAAAAAACATCTCCCGTGCCCTCCTTAGTGCCATCCTCCGTGCCCTCCTCCTTCTTTGTTCATCTAAAGTCAGTAGTATAGCTATGTGCGACGATGTCCCTGGCATGTTGGCATACAGATTGTTGAGCAACACGTGTGACTGCTGAACTCCTCACTAACAGTGTTGCTTTATCTGCCAAGTAGACTTTTTTTCTTTTTTTAGACCAGCTTTTATCAGCTCTAATTTTAGACAGGACATTTTGCTGTTGCGCACACTGCGTCGCCTGCGCTGCCCCAACGTTGTTTTGTGGATCCCCGTAAGTCCCTCATTAGCATATTTGACTAGCAAATCAATGGTGTGTCTATCGCACTTTTGCGCGGACGGATGCGCCAGTCTAACGAAATTACGCGGGACAAAAAAAAGACGATTTTTTGCGTATCTCGTTCTGGGGATGCCGCGCAACGAAACGCACGCGCACATTTAGACTTACGCACGCGCATCTCCTGTTGCGCAGGCGTAATCGCTCTGTGAATCTGGGCCGATATGTCTAATTTATGCTCCTAGAACGCCTGACGATGCTTCCTTCATATTGGACCTCTGTATGTGGCCATGCTGTGTAAAAGTCTCACACATGTGGTATCGCTATACTTAGAAGGAGTAGCAAAATGTGTTTTGGGTGTAATTTGTGGTATGCTTATGCTGTGTGAAAGAAATAACCTGTTAATATGAACATTTTGGGAACAAAAAAAAATTGAAAAAAAATCTTAGTTTTGCAAAGAATTGTGGAAAAAAAATACTTAAAAAACTCACTGTGCCACTTACTAAATACCTTGGACTGTTTACTATTAAAAAAATGTGTAATTTGGGGGGGGGGGGTACTTTTACTTTCCTGGCTTGTTAGGGTCTCAAGAAATGAGATAGGCCACCAGTAATCATTTTCAATGATTGGCACCATCGTTTTTAGACTGTGTAACTAATTTACACTGATTTGGGTAATTCTTACCAAAGATATGTAGCAGTATACATTTTGGCAAAAATGTATTAAGAAAAATAAAAATTACTAATTTGCAAAATGTTAGAACAGAAACAAAGAAAAATGCATTTATTTACCAAATTTTCAGTCATTTTTCATTTATAGAGCAAAAAATAAAAAAACCCAGAGGTGATAAATCACCACCAAAAGAAAGCTCAATTTGTGTGGAAAAAAAGAACAAACATTTCATATGGGTACAGTGTTGCATGACTGAGTAATGGTCATTCAAAATGTGAGAGCACCGAAAGCTGAAAATTGGTGTAGTTAGGAAGAGGGTTTAAGTGCCCAGTGGGCAAGTGGTTAACAGTTTACGTTTAAAACAGAGGGTTTGTTTGCACACATTTGAAAATATATATAGAGAAGGTTTAGAGCCCCTGTCAAGTTTTTACTGTTACCTGGGGCTCCATTAGGAAGATAATGGAGACAAGTAGTGAGGGATATTTGTAACAGAGACAGCAATAAATATCTGTACTCTACAAGACCACAGATTAATCACCGCTCCTTTAGTACAGTATCTCTCCTATGTAAACAGCTAGTAATCCATCTCTCCTGATTGGGAAGATCTACTGGAAACCATTTCAAATCCACCTTAGGTCGACCCCCCCCGGGTTCTCTGGGTCCAGTTTTCCAGTGGTCCTCCTGGCGGACTCTTCACACTAAAATTCTCTGTAGCCAGTGACAACCCCCTCCTGAAGTACTCATATTCCCTTCAGACAAGCATCATCTAATCATGTTGAAGGAGTGATCAGAGTCCACACATAACTTTGTTACTGGAGGATTCTTTCTCAACAGCATGAACATCAGTCACTTTCAACTTCAGTATTCAGGTAACATTATTAGCAGCACTGACAAAAGGATCACTTTATCTCTAGGTTGTTATATCCACCAGAAACTGCCATTTCTCTTCTCAGCTTCATTGGGGAAGCATAGTTAAAGACCTCCGGGGGAGTACGGTCAGCAGTGCCATACTCCCCCTCATCTCTCATCTTCACAGAGGGGATGCCAAGAAAGAAAAGGCAACTAAATTCTAATGAAAAGAGGCTTACCATGTTCAGAAAACAGCTTTGTATGTAATTTCAGCACAGTGCTGTCCTATAAATACGTCCATTGTATTCTAAGAACATTATATTCTGCATTACAAAATGTAGAACTACTAATACAACAAAAGCTGCATGCCTTTCTGACAGAAACCAGAATTTAACTTTATTTGTGGATTTTTTGACAGTATGCTTTTCTGTGCTGGAACTGAATGAGTAGAAATTATATGAGATACTGGGAAATGTATGAATTCAAAGATGTGAAACATGTAGGGATAGTAACAGCAATCGGGTATGTGTATGTTGGTGCCTGTGTGGACTCTATATTCTGCAGATTAAGTGATGATTTAAAAAATTAAACCAAAGTCAAACTTGACTGTAGTAGATAATGACAATTTTTAAAAATATAAAAAGTGTAAAACACAAACATTACCAGGAACACAATTGGAGATCAATTGTAAAGTCCACACAAGCTCTGATGATTCATTACATGACCATTAACCACTTAAGACCCGGACCAATACGCTGGTAAATGACCCAAGGTGTTTTTGCGATTCGGCACTGCGTCGCTTTAACAGACAATTGCGCGGTCGTGCGACGTGGCTCCCAAACAAAATTTGCGTCCTTTTCTTCCCACAAATAGAGCTTTCTTTTGGTGGTATTTGATCACCTCTGCGATTTTTATTTTTTGCGCTATATACAAAAATAGAGCGAAATTTTTGAAAAAAAAACACTATTTTTTACTTTTTGTTAAAAAAAAATCAAATAAACTAAATTTTAGTCAAACATTTAGGCCAAAATTTATTTAGCCACATGTCTTTAGTAAAAAAAAAAATCGCAATAAAAAAAAATAGCTACCTAGCGGGAACAGCGACACTAATACAGCGATCAGAAAAATGATCGCTTAGTGACGCTGGCAATAGGGAGTGAAAGGGTTAACTAGGGCGGTGATCAGGGGGTTAAAACTTTATTAGGGGGGGTGGGGGGGGCTATCCTAAACCTAACAGTAACTGTTTTTTACACTGCCTGTCACACTGACACTAAATGCAGTGATTAGATCACTGCATTCAGTGACACTGTGACAGGGGGGTGGGGGGGGGGGCGATCACAAGGGGTTAATATGCCTATGTGAGTGTGTGTCAGTGTTGTGTTGGTGCACACTTACTTGTCATGTCTTCTCTCATCAGCAGCGCTGGGAAACAGCGCTGCGATGAGAGAATACATCATTTCCTCCTTCCTGTGTAAACACAGGAGGAGGAAGTGACAGGTTGGGAGCGTGCTCCCATTGGCTGGGAGCGATCGCGGGGGGGCGGGTATTCGCCGACATCCTCCCCCAGATCCCGGATCACTCCCAGAGCCAGGGGGACCCCCGCACGCCGCGGAGGGGGTCCCGATGGGACCCCCGAACCGCACTTAGGCAAGGACGTAAATTTACGCCCTTGTGCCTGTACGTGCCATTCTGTGGCCGTATATGTGCGTGTGGGGGTCCTTAAGTGGTTAATGCTCTCATAACAGAACAGAATGTGGTTTTCCTGGGTCCAAGCAGCATGAGAAAAGGAGTCTTGTGTAACCGTTGAGGTGCTATCTGCTCCAGATTTCAATAGGTCAAAGAAACATGTACAATGATTACCCCAGAGAAGCCATTGATTAAATAGTAGGGATGAGCTTCGCGTTCGAAACGAACGTATGTTCGACTCGAACATCGTCCGTTCGATCGTTGGTCGAATTTCGAACAAAAACGATCGTTCGCGGCAAATTCGAGTGAAACAAAACGACCGTTTTAAAACTTTTTTCCCATTGATACTACTATCAATGGAAAAAAAAGTTTTAAAAACGGTTGTTTTTTCAGGAGTCCTGCTCCTGAAAAAACTACAGTTTTTAAGACTTTTTTTCCATTGATACATGTTCCCTGGGGCAAGACCCGGGTTCTGAAAGACGTTTTCCAACAATAACTTGAATATTGGTCTTTAAAATGATCGTTTTTTAATTCGAACATTCGAGTCCCATAGACTTCAATGGGGTTCTAAATGTTCGTGCGAACGATCGGACTGTTCGACGGTTCCGGTGCGAACCGAACGCGGGGGTGTTCAGCTCATCCCTATTAAATAGGTCCTCCTCTTCCTCTCTGTGATGACCCGTCCTAGCTGTACACAGTCTTACGTAGATATAAAATTGTCTTTATTTAAAGCGTAAAAACCCTGTAGGAAAGCAAAGGAACAAGTAACAGTAGTATAACACAATAAAGTGGTGGATAACTGTGGATAACTGTGGGTATGGAGTATGGGATGTACTGTGTTTTATTTTGTTTGTTTATTATTTTTTTTTTTTTATGGTTGAACTGGATGGACTTGCGTCATTTTTTCAACCTGACTAACTATGTAACTATGTAATTATGATACAATACACAAATTCAACAACCTAAATATGTACAACAATGGTAAAGGACAGCAGAATAACCATGCCGCTTGAATATGTTCTAAACCACTGATTAGGGGACTCTGAGTACAGTACACACGATCAGTCCATCCCATGAAAACGGTGCGAAGGACCGTTTTCATCGGTTAACCGATGAAGCTGACTGATGGTCTGATGTGCCTACACACCATTGGTTAAAAAAACGATCGTGTTAGAACGCGTTGACGTTTACATGTTTTAACACAACGACGTGCTGAAAAAAATGAAGTTCAATGCTTCCAAGCATGCATCGACTTGATTCTGAGCATGCGCAGCCTTTTTACCAATGCTTTTGCATACTAACCATCGGTTTTGACCCATCGGTCAGGCGTCCATCGGTCAAATTTTAAAGCAACTTTTTTTAAAGCTTCGTGTGTACGAGGCTTAACAGAATTGACCAAACATAGCCTTTTGACCGAAGGATAACTGACCGATGGGGCCCCCACACGATCGGTTTGGACCGATGAAACGGTCCTTCAGTTCCTTTTCATCGGTTTTGACTGATAGCGTGTACGCGGCCTTAGGGTCCTGAATCTCCCATTGGAGCACTTACTCACAACTTGAAGTAATGTAGTGTAGTGTACAGTGCATTGAAAAAGTATTCATACCCCTTACAATTTTCCGCATTTTGCCATGTTACAGTACAACTAAAAACATAAATGTATGTTATTGGGTCACAAAGTGGCACATAATTGTGAAAAGTGTGGCGTGCATTTGTATTCAGCCCCCCCTGAGTCAATACTTTGTAGAACCACCTTTTGATGCAATCACAGCTTCAAGTCTTTTTGGGTATGTCTCTACCAGCTTTGCACATCTAGAGAGTGACATTTTTGCCCATTCTTCTTTACAAAATAGCTCAAGCTGTGTCAGATTGGATGGAGAGTGTCTGTGAACATCAATTTTCAAGTCTTGCCACAGATTCTCAATTGGATTTAGGTCTTGACTTTGACTGGGCCATTCTAACACATGAATATGCTTTGATCTAAACCAGGGGTCTCCAACCATTTTAAACAAAGGGCCGGTTTATTGTCCTTCAGACTTTAGGAGGGCCGGATTGTGGCCATCTGGAGTAGAAATTGTCTTAGCATCAGTGGGAGTAAACATCACAACATTTGGTATTGGGGGGAAGGAATAGTGCCCCATTGTTGGTATCCTAGGGAATAATAGAGCCCTCATTATTTGTGTCGGTGGCAGAAATGGTGCTCCATTTTTGGTGTCAGATGGCAAAGTAGCGTGTTGTATCAGTGAGAGGAATAGTGCCCCAAGGGCCAGGTACAGGCAAGCTAAGGGGCACATGCTCTATGTTTAGGGTCATTATCCTGCTGGAAGGAGAACCCAGTCTCAAGTCTTTTGCAGACTCTTAACAGGTTTGCCCTGTATTTGGCTAAATCCATCTTCCCATCAACTCTGACCAGCTTCCCTGTCCCTGCTGGAGAAAATCTTTCCCACAACATGATGCTGCTACCACAACAATGGCTTTCTTCTTGCCACTGCTCCATAAAGGTCAGATTTGTGGAGTGCATGACTAAATAGTTGTCCTATTCTCCGACCTGAGCTGTGGATGTCTGCAGCTCATCCAGAGTTACCATGGGCCTCTTGGCTGCTTTTCTGATTAATGCTCTTCTTGCCTGGCCTGTCACTTTAGGTGGACTGCCGTATCTTGGTAGATTTTCAATTGTGGAATACTCCATTTATCGGATGATGGATTGAACAGTGATCTGTGAGATGTTCAATGCTTGGGATATATTTTTTAATCTAAAACTGCCTTAACCACTTCTGGACTATTCCTGAGAATTGTTGTTTATAATTAAAATCAGTATTTTTTGCTAGAAAATTACCCCCAAACATTATATATAATTTTTAGCAAAGGTTCTGGAGAATAAATTAGTGGTCGTTGCAATATTTGATGCCGCACAAGTGCAATTTTTGGGAAAAAATATACTTTACTGAATAAAAAAAAAAACGAAACAGTAAAGTTAGCCCAATTTTTTTGTATATTGTGAAATATGATGTTACACTGAGTAAATAGATACCTAACATGTTACAGTTTAAAATTGCACACACTTGTAGAATGGCGACAAACTACGGTACTTAAAAATCTCCATAGGCAACGTTTTAAAAATGTTTAACGGTTACCAGTTTAGAGTTACAGAGGAGGTCTTTTGCTAGAATTATTGTTCTCACTAATCTCAGAAATACTTCACATGTGTGATTTGAACACCATTTACATTTTCGGGGCGCAATTTACAAATTATTATTTTTTTTTGGTAGGGGACAGGGATCGCTTTACTTTTTATAAATCTGATCACATTTATTGCTGTCACAAGGAATGCAAACATCCCTTGTGACAGTAATAGGCAGTGACAGGTACTCTTTATGGAGTGATGTGGGGTATAAAAGACCCCAAATGCCTCCTTTGCACTTAAAAGTAGTTAACACGCTACTGTGGATTTTTTTTACCCGGTCCAATTAGCAGTCTAATAAACTGGAAGTGACATTGTGACATCACTTCTGGGTTACTACATCAGAGGCCTGATCAAAGGCAATTCCAGCTTTTTTGGGGATTCTGGCCAGCAGACGTGTACTTTCACCTCCCCACAGGGACAGTCTTCGTAATAGCAGCAATATTGTCCCTGAACGTGAACTCAAGAGAAAGCAGCTGGCTTCTAAATGCTTCTAAACTGCTATACTAATAAATACTATTTTAAACACTTTACATCACTTTTGGCACATTATGTATCCTTAGAACTTGAATTAGAGCAATTTCCACTTCCACCATACAGGAAATACAGGACCCCATAGCCTGACATCAACCATACAGATGCAGTTTCTTCTTAATTAAACGGACAAATATGAGAACGAGTGATCTGAAAGGAACGGACAAGCACTAAAAAGGTACCCGCTGTTGGTATTTATGATGGTAAAGTCTTGGGTGCCATAAAAATGCTCTACGTTTGTACTGTATTTCAAAATATCCTAACACAGAATAAGCATGTATATCAGTGATCTCCAAACTGCACCTGGGAGCAGATTTGGGCCTTTGCTTGCCTTTATTCACCCCTTGGGGCATTATTCCTCCCACTGACACCCACAGTGAGGCACTATTCCTGCCACCGATACTGTTGATGGGGCACTATTCCTACCAAAGACACCAATGATGGGACATTATTCCTCCCACTGATACCAATGATGAGACACTATTCCTCCCACTGACAACAATGATGGGGCACTATTACTCCTACAGATCCTAATGATGAGACATTATTCCCCCCACTGACACCAATTATGGGACACCATTCCTCCCACTAACAGCAATGATGAGACGGGACCCCGGCGGAATCAGGGAAGGTGATGGGTGTCCCCTCCCGATCTTTATCATAACAGCCGAGTAGAAATAAACACTGTAAGATAATCTTAATAATCTGCCCCCTAAGATTAACCTCCGCTGCGCTAGAACAAACCCTAGCAGCTGTTTAAATGTAAAATATGGAAGTAGATATAGGTGAAGTCACTTAAGGTGAAGTGTGTACCTATAAACAGCGCTGTGAAATGTGTACAAATCACAAACATTTAAATGACATTTATTGCCTACACTATTAATTTATGTTGGTAGTTCAATTTACACTTTTAATGTCATTTAATTTTTTGTGATTTGTACACATTTCACAGCGCTTTTTATAGGTACACACTTCACCTTAAGTGACTTCACCTATATCTACTTCCATAACAGTCGAGTAGCTGCTAAGTAGCATCGGTTGTTATCATCAGGAAGCCGACCACCATCTCTAAAAAAACGGTACCAGAGTGAAGCCTGCAGCTTCAGGCTTCACCCCCGTTGCAACCACTTCCTCAAAATGATGTACAGGTATGAAGTGGTTAAACTTCTCCACAACTTTATCCCTGACCTGTCTGGTGTGTTCCTTGGCCTTCATGAGGCTGTATGTTCACTAAGGTTCCCTAACAAACTTCTGAGGGCTTTACAGAACAGCTGTATTTATACTGAGATTAAATTACACACAGGTGAACTCTATTTACTAATTAGGTGACTATTAAAGGCATATGGTTCCACTAGATTTTAGTTAGGGGAATCAGAGTAAAGGGGGCTGAATACAAATGCATGGCACACGTTTCATGATATTTATTTGTAAATCATTTTGAAAACCATTTATCATTTTCCTTCCACTTAACAATCATGTTCCACTTTGTGTTGGTCTATCGTATAAAATCACAATAAAATACTGTTTTTTGGTTGTAACATGACAAAATGGGGAAAATTTCAAGGGGTGTGAATAATTTTTCAAGGCACTGTATACAATGTCTCCCAAGGTAACACAAATTTAGCAAAAAAACTCTCTTTCTCATATCACATAAAGATTAGTAACAATTCTGACATAGGAAATTATTCAATACCCCTTCATAACATTCAACCTTGAACTTTTATCAGTGCAAAGGAGAATTTATCAAGAATACTTTGCCTGTCAAGAGCATTTTTACATCTGCATTCCATAGATACTACTTTCCACAGCATAACATATTTAAATTAATTCAGCTCTATAATAATTAAATGTAGTTTTAAATTCAAGCAGTGCACCCTTCATACTCTGACACCCAAAGGCATAGGCCTACGGTGCCCAATAATAAATCCAGCCCCGGAGCCTTATATAACTGTGTGTTGCAGATGTACCTATATTTTTTATACCTTTTTAGGAAGAAATAACGACACACATTTTCTCATGGCTACAACATCGTCTTGCTATTTTTTTCAATGGTTTTTTTTTTCTTGATATGCTGCTATTTGTTGTTTCCACAACCTGTGACCAGTATATCATAAAATAAAACATGTCTATGCCCTGGAATCAGACGGCGTGGTATTATTTCTCAACTTAAAAAAAACAGATATGAGAAAGATTTGGCTTTTGGTAAAAAAAATAGAATATCATTTTTGGCAAGCCAGCTACAACAACATTGCTATCCATAAGGGTAAACTAATCTTTTAAAACAACCCCACAAATAAAATGCATAGCAATTGCATGTTTCAGTAACAAAATATCTGCAGTGTGCAAAGAGGTGAAGGTTATTTGTTTGCAATTTCAAGATCAGAGCATTTAAGGACAAAGTTGAATTTTCTGTACATTTCATGCCGCAGATTGTAATTGTAAATTGAAATAGAATTCACACCATCTTACTTCTTACTTCAGTACATTAGGCCTTGGTTCACAGAAAATATTTTCTACAGAATATATATATCTGTTCAAGATTCCAATGACAGATGTAATTTACAGTGTGGGATTGCAGAGGAAGAAACACTTTTTAGCTGAATAGAAAATTGTGGGCACATAATCCAAAATCTATTATAAATTAAAAAAAATAGGCACACGGTCTTGTCATGCAAAAAGGAAAACTGTGTTTTGTTTGTGCTGTGAAGGTGAAGAGATTGCTGCCCTAGTGTCTGAACCTGTAAATGCCTGTATGTACTTCCTGCCCATGGCTGTTAGTTTGGAAGCCCCAGAAGGATGAACTGAGAGAGAGAGAGAGAGAGAGAGAGAGAGAGAGAGAGAGAGAGAGAGAGAGAGAGAGAGAGAAAATTTCAGCTACATGCCCTTCTCATCAGTGGTGGCCTGTCCATGCAGGGCGCAGGGGTGCCGCCCCCCAATCCATGCGCCTGGACCCTAATCTACATGCAGGGAGCTGGATGCATGGATTTCAATGTTTTTCGTTTTTTTAACCTCCTTAGCGGTAATCCCGAGCGTGATTCGGGGTGTTTTTTTAATGCTATTATCGGTAACCCCGAGTCACGCTCGGGGTTGCTGTGCAGAGCCTTACTTACCTTGTCTCTGGATCCTGCGATGCCGCCGCGCTTGATTCACACAGTGCCTGTGTGCCGCCGATCTCTGTTCCCTGTGACGTTATGACCCACAGGGGCGGAGAACGGCGCCAAATTCAAAAAAGTTAATAAACACATTACATGCAGTATACTGTAATCTTATAGATTACAGTACTGTATGTAAAAAATACACCCCCTTTGTCCCTACTGGTCTGCCCAGTGTTCTGCATGTACTTTTATAAAATAAAAACTGTTCTTTCTGCCTGCAAACTGTAGATTGTCCATAGCAACCAAAAGTGGCCCTTTATGTCAAAAGTGATTTTAGAGTGGCTAGAAAACATCGATAATAAATTATATTTCGCTTGCAGAATTAAGCGATAGCGATTTGTGGGGAAATTCGTCATAAAAAAATAAAAGTAATGACAGTGACAATTCTGCAACTGAGCAAATTTCGGTGTTTTTGATTTGATTACATTATTGAATAATTGTTATTATAATTACATTATCATTTGTTATAATTATTTATAGTTATTTATTATATTATAATTTATGATTTTGTGTTTCAAACTTTATCATACCCGTAATGTCTACTAGACTCTTGTTCGGACAGATTTAAGTGAGTTATCCTAAGAATTGCAGGCCTACAGTATAAAACGCCAAATTTCCATGCAAAATAATTGTACATCTTTTGGTACAAAATTCCAGACATAATCATACTGCCAGGGAGGTTAAGCACATGATTAGAGCCTGAGGCTCTAATTGGTTTAAAAAAATGGTGGGGTCAGGGCTCAGAGCACTGAGCCCACAAGGTTGTGTGACATAGCAAATTTATATCCGCTATTGTCCTATTGTCTTCCTGATTCTCTTCCCAGCCAATCAGTAAGCCCCAAATTGCCAGGGAGTCTTAGGAGTCTCTGGCCAATCGTGTCTCAGAACACACTTCCTGTTCAGCCAGGAGGAGAATGTCTCTCTGTGTGCTGCATCATGCAGAAGCTCAATGCACCAGGCAGACAATGTCTTTGAAGTCCAGCCAGGAGAAGCGGTCAGAGCAGCTCCGCCTCCGGCTCAGAATATTGATTCGCTGTTGTAACAAAATTGGGTGGGCTCAGAGCGCACTCTCTGCGACCCGAGCCCACCCTATACTAAAGCCTAGTAGAGCTTCAAAAAACAGCCCCTTTGCATTGGAATCCATGCGAGACACCTTGATAGGGGAGGCGGTGATGGACAGAGGGGGGGGGGGGGGCAGGACCCGTGCGCCCGTAATGGACGGCACACCCCTGGCAAAGAGATTAATATAGTAAGACCCCTAAAGAGCCTGATTGGTATTGCAGTAGTCAACACAGTAACTAAAAGAAAACAAAAGAACAAAAATGTACACCAACCATTTACCACGGCACACTATAATGGAAGGAAGGCTATCTCATGTAGAGCTATCTTTAAAGAATTGTTGAGCCCAGAATAACCATTTAACAAGTAAAAGAAGATAAATATTGTAGGTTACATGCAATTGCTCCTTTATACACATAGGCCCGGATTCACGTAGCACTTACGCCGACAGATCTCGAGATACACCATCGTAAGTACAAATGTGCGCCGTCGTATCTATGCGCCGATTCCCCAAGCTAGATATGTTGAAAAATAAGGCTTCAACTGCCCGACGTAACTTGCCTACGCCGGCGTATCGTGGGTGCATAGTTACGCTGGACGCATCTGGCATTCCCATTTTAAATATACAAATGAGTAAGATATGCCGATTCACGAACGTACTTGCACCCTGGGCATGTTTTAAGCGATTTGCGTAAGGGTTACGTCCGGCGTAAAGTTATTCCTCATATAGGAGGCGCAACCCATGCAAAGGTATGGACCAGGGAACGGACGCCGTCAAATTTTTAATCGTGTACACCGTTTACGTAGTATGTGAATATGTCTGGGCGTAGGTTACGTTCACGTCGAAGGCAGTAATTTCGACATGACTGTGAGCATGCGCACTGGGATGCGTCCAAGATACGACACATGCGCCGTTCGTTTTTAGTACTTGTTTAAAGCTCAGCCCATCATTTGCATGGGGTCACGCTTCATTTAAATGTAACACGCCCATTTTCAGCCCACTTCCACCTACTTTGACTTACGTTGGCTTACGCCGACGACTATACGCTACGCTGGCGCAAAGTTGTGAGCATTTGCTTTGTGAATTCCATGCTTGCCTCTCAACGTTGCTCCGGCGTAGCGCAAAGAAGATACGCTTCGCCCGCATAAAGATGTGCTGATGTATGTGAATCTACCCCATAATGCGTATTTACTCTGTGTATTACCTCTGAGATATCAGGAGCTACATTAGTTTTCCATCGTTTAGTAATCACCCGGCGAGGCTATTAAAATATGGGGCACAATAGTACAATATTGATAAGGATAGAGTTCTATATTTATATTGAGTAAATTCAGTTGAGGTGTAGGGTTAGCTAATATGCCCGTAGTATTGGAGATCACAATAAATACCACATTCCAAAGACTGCATATATTGGGACAATCCCATAGAACGCTCTTGTTATTTATAACACTACTAGGGAGGGAGTAAAGTGCAGTATCACAGGGATGGACTGGCCATAGGGACTACAGGGAGTTTCCCGGTGGGCCGATGGCTCAGTGGGCCGTTTTAAATTGTATTTATTTTTTTAAATGTTGACTCTCTCAGACCCCCCTGTCTCAGTCCCCCCCTCTGTCTCTCAGTCCCTGTGTCTCTTAGTCCCCCCTTTTTTAGCCCCCTCCTTTGTCTCTCAGCCCCTTCCATCTCTCAGCTCCCCCCTCTGTCTCTCAGCTTCCCCCCTCTGTCGCATTCACTCCTTGACTCTTAGGCGATTTGTACACCGCTCCTCCACTGCCCCAAAGATGCTGCTTGGAGGAACTTTTTAATGCCCTGGCAGCGCCCCAGTGTCAAAGCACTCAGGCTTTCACACTAGGCCTGCAGCGGAGTCATTTTTCAGGCTATTTTTAGCCCAAAACCACCTGAAAAACGCCTCAATGTGAAAGAGGTCCTACACTCACCCCCTCTATTTTACACTCACTCTCTTTTTCTTACACTCACCACCCTCTCTCACCCACACCTTTCCCTCAACCCTTCCTCTCTCTCTCTCATTCTCCTCTCTCTCTCACCCTCTCATGATATACAATAATGGATGTAGGGGCCTTTTGTTGGGCGATTTTTCGGGGGTGGGGGGGGGCAGCATTTTATTGAATTAAAGTGGGCCAGTCTGGATGAAGTCCAGGGCCAAATTTTTGTCCCAGTCCAGCCCTGAGTAGATAGGCTGACTCTGAGTTCCGGCGCCACGTCACAGTTCCTGACGGTTAAGAAGTCCCATTCTAGGCTGGTCGGAGGATACCGCCAATCTTGTCTTCAGGTTTCTGACATAAAGACAGATGCCACATCATTCTCAGGGGTCCCTGCAACTGGACTTTGCTGTAACATTCATCTCTATTAATTAATACAGTATTTATACCCAGGTATAGGTGCACAATTCCACAGGACTCCGCCCTTTTGCTGATAATACCTGTTAGTACATTGGATGTATGTACTGTTATTAATCTCTTCTTATATAAAGCTTGTATCACATCTATACTTGTGTGCATATATGTACGTATGATGGTGGTTGCATTATGCCGCGTACACACGATCATTTTTTGTGATGAAAAAAAACGACGTTTTCTGTGAAGTAAAAAACAACGTTTTTAAAAACGTCACTTTTCAAAGACGATGTTGCATACACACCATAGTTTTTTTTCACAAAAAGCGAGGTTACGTTCACCACTCTTTTCCATTGAAGCTCGCTTCATAACTATCTTCTGGGCATGCGCGGGTTGAAAAACGTCGTTTTAAACTACGTTTTTTCTACACACGGTGACTTTTTGTGAAACAAAAAACGACGTTTTGAAAAACGACCCAAAAAATTCAAGCATGTTGGAATTTTTTTTTGGTCGTTTTTTTTAAGACAAAAAACAACGTTTTGCCCACACACGATCAATTTAAATGACGTTTTAAAAAAACAACGTTTTTTTTCATCGCAAAAAACGACCGTGTGTACGCGGCATTAGTTCCTCTCCTCCCAATAGATTACTGATTAATTTCCTATGAAGGGAATCCCTGCTGTTTAGAGAGGCCCTGTCCTGAGTCACTGTCAACTTTTTTTTTATCAAACCCACTCTTTCAGTTACCGTTCAGTAGTCTTCAAAGAACCTCCTCACTGAGGCCTCGTACACACGATCAAATCTGTCTGCTGGAAACGGTCTGCTAGACCGTTTCAGCAGACAGATTCGATCGTGTGTACGGGCTAACAGACGGATTTGGCCACCCGACAGATTTCAAAGCATGCTTTGAAATCTGTCGGCTTGGAACCCGTCCGCCCGACATGTCTGCTGGTTAGTATGCTAACCAGCAGACATGTCTTCTCGCACACGCGCCGAATGGTTTTGACGCATGCGCGGAAGTGTTTTACTTCCTGGTGCGGTGACGTGGTGGCGTCAACGTCACCGCCACGTCACCGACACGTCAGCGCGCTGTCTGCTGGCGGGGATTTTGGTTTGCTCGTGTGTACACGCGAGCAAACCAAAATCCCAGCAGACAGATTTGTTCAAATCTGTCGGACAGACAGATTTGAACAAATCTGTCTGCTCGTGTGTACGAGGCCTGAAACCAATGCATGGGTGCTGGCAATGCAATGGTGATGCAAAAATACGAAGTTGGACAGCCGCACTCCAAAAAATTTCTTTTAATTAAAATCGATCACAAAAATAAACCTGCCACAGCAAAAAAATTGTAACAAAAGCTAACGTTTCGCACTGTAGCTTCAGTGCTTAGTCAAATGTTTTGTACGTTTTGTGATCGATTTTAATTAACCACTTAAGGACCGCCCACAACATGGCTCATACAGGCACAAGGGCGTATATATACGTCCTCGCCTTTGTGCGGTTCGGGGGTCCGATCGGGACCCCCTCTGCAGCGTGCGGCGGTCTGCCTGGCTCTGGGAGCGATCGCCGATGGGCGAGCGGATGTCCGTTTTTTTCCGCCCCCCCCCGCACTCGCTCCCAGCCAATGGGAGCGCTCTCCCTTCGTGTCAGTTCCTCCTCCTGTGTTTACACAGGAGGAGGAAATGATGTCACCTCTCATCGCAGCGGTGTTTTCCACCGCTGCTGATGAGAGAAGACATCCACAGTAAGTGGCACATTAACCCCTTGTGATCAATCCCCCCCCACCCCCCTGTCACAGTGTCACTGAATGCAGTGATCTAATCACTGCATTTAGTGTCAGTGTGACAGGCAGTGTGAAAGTTAGTTAGTGTTAGGTTTAGGGTAGCCCCGTACCCCCCCTAATAAAGTTTTAACCCCCTGATCACTGCCATAGTTAACCCTTTCACTCCCTATTGCCAGCTTCACTAAGCGATCATTTTTCTTTTTTCAATCAATAGTTTTTATTGTAGAATTTTTCAAGGGGAACAGAAAAGAAAAAGGGGAAATGTAAAAGCACAGGGTAATGGGGGAATGCACAGTATACAAATTGTACGTGAAACATAGTCTAGTACAGGACAAAATAGGAATAGATGCATTTAAGACAGAGAAAATTCAATGGAACAAATATTCAAGAACTTTATCAGTTTTGGGGCCATATGGACCAACACTGATAAAAATGTCTTGTCGTCAAGGAGTTAAGTGCTATAAGTTTTTCAAAAGTGAAATTCCTGTGGACCTCTGTTATTACATCAGAAACATTCACAGTGTTTTTAGATTTCCAATTTCGTAGAATGGACGTACGTGTTTCCAATAAAATGTGTGTAACTACTGTCCTCATGTGGAAAGGGAATCTATCAATGTGTAAGTTGAGAAGAGCACGATCATTTTTCTGATCGCTGTATTAGTGTCGCTGTTCCCGCTAGGTATCTATTTTTTTTTTTATTGCGATTTTTTTTTTTTACTAAAGACATGTGGCTGAATTAATTTTGGCCTAAATGTTTTACTAAAATTTAGTTTATTTGATTTTTTTTATAACATAAAGTAAAAAATAGTGATTTTTTTCAAAATTGTCGCTCTATTTACGTTTATAGCGCAAAAAATAAAAATCGCAGAGGCGATCAAATACCACCAAAAGAAAGCTCTATTTGTGGGAAGAAAAGGACGCAAATTTTGTTTGGGAGCCACGTAGATAGATAGATACTATTAATGTAACAGGTACTTACACTTTTCATGCTACTGTGGGCATGCAGATGAAGTGTAAAATATGCAGTTTCAAGCTCCTCCACCAGTATTCCACTCCATGTACAATGAATGTCATCAGATTCTGAGCCATGTTGTCCACCCTAGTAAAGATGATGACAGTTTTGCCTGTATATAGCTGAACAAGCCAACATCCCATGCACAGTTTAACAAAACACTTCCTTCAACCAAAATTGTCTATACAGTGGACTATAAATATATGTTATTCATTTCCTTACAGTGTAAAAAATGTAATCAAACATTGCAGTAATCGCTTGCAATAAAACTGAGCAGCCTAGAGGAGTTCATGAACATTCTCAGGCCGCGTACACACGATCAAATCTATCTGCTGGAAACGGTCTGACAGACCGTTTTAGCAGACAGATTCGATCGTGTGTACGGGCGGACTGACAGATTTTTCCAGCAGACAGATTTTAAAGCATGCTTTAAAATCTGTCTGCTGGGAATCCGTCCGTCCGATATGTTTGCTGGTTAGTACGCTAACCAGCAGACATATCTGCTCGCACATGCGTCGAATGGATTTGACGCATGCGCGAAAGTGTTTTACTTCCTGGTGCGGTGACGTGGCGGCGCCAACGTCATCGCCACGTCTCCACGCTGTCTGCCGGCGGGGATTTTGGTTTGATCGTGTGTACAGCGATCAAACCAAAACAGCCCAGCAGACAAATCTGATCAAACCGGTCTGTCAGACCGATTTGAACAGATTTATTTGCTCGTGTGTACGGGGCCTTAAACTGACCAGACCACCAGGTAAATGGTTGAGTTTTTAGGCAAAGCCTCGTGTTGGTTTTTGTAATCCTTCTTGGTCCTGGCCATAACCTTTGGCCAATAGACGGTGGATAGTATTTCTCATGCTAAACAGAAATGTAAAAAAAAAAATCTGTATATTTAGGTTGTATCCTTAACTAATATGAACAGAAAGGGAAAATGTTTAGACTATTATTTTTATATTTCATTTTGATAAAGGCCACTTGTCTGTTGTGGAATTGTTTTATATGGTATGGTTTATACAACTGTATGAAAAATGTTAATCCGTTAAAAAAAAGATTAGTAATATGAAAAGAAAAATTAAACATGTGTGTGATTTCTCGTATTAATAGTGTTTTAATCTGTCTTTATAAATAGTCCTGAGACCAAAGCATTAATATTTTTGTAGGCTAATGCTGTAAAAGATCATTTGCAGGCAATAGCTGTAGGAAAGAGAAAGCAAATTAATTACTGTCTCTGTGAACTATAAATAAATAATGAGCTATTCATTGAGAAGGCAATAAATGTTTTTGCTAAGTGAAGATCTTCAAGCACATTCTTCTGTACGAACTCCTTTTGAAACTATGTAAACTGTTCACTGTTTAGGACATCTAAAATTGTCTACTGGTTGGGCTCGCTATTTTCTTTCTGTGTCATATGTCTTTATGTCTGTTTTAATTAAAGAATTCAGAAAACAATGTACATGTCACACAGACTTTTTTACTGAGTGTCTAATGTGTCCGATGTATCCAATGTGTAGTGACGAACAAACCTTTACCTATATTTTGTATCTAGAATGACAAACAGTTGAAAATAAACCTAGAGTTCGACTTGATGTTTGGAAATCAAAATATTCATGTTGTATTTCATATTGATCTGAATTAAAACAATTAAAGAAATTAAACAGTTATACAATTTTACTTGTTAATCCTGCCCAAAATAAAGTAGGTTCACCAGCCCAGGTGCTAATGAAATAAAGCAGAACTATAGGCAAAACTTTTTTTGGATAGAGTTATAAACCCTGTCAGATTAATTTTTAATTTTTTTTGCTGTGTCCCATTTCAGGGACCTCCCTTCACTTCCTGTCCCATAGCCAATCAGGATATGAGAAGAAATCCTTGCAAATTAAGGGAATACATTGGGGACCCCCAGGTCTCCAGAACTAGTGTCCCCTTTGGAAGATTTCCTCTCTATTACTTATTTCGGGGCAACCTAAAATGTGGGTTTTCTTTTACTTTCACTTTTAATGATAATGGTAAACAGTACAAATGCAGAGGGGGATCTCCTTACAAACGCACAGAAAAGCAAAAAAAAAAAAAATGAAAACTGATAAGGGTTCTAATCGCTATCCACTTTATCCAAAAGTAAAAAAAAAAAAAAAAAATGTAGTTAAACGTTAATCTTCTTTGGTTAGCAATGGGCTGTGGTGGTTATTGACAGCTAAGGGTTATAACATTAAATCTTACTGGAACTCAATGCAACAACTGGGTCATAGCAACACTGCAAAACCATGCCAGAACAAATGTAGTATCCACCACCATTTTAAAATGACGCCTTCAAGGACTTATATGGTCACATGACCACAATGTTTCAGCTAGTCTCTGTGTCCTGTAGACCAGTGGTCATCAACCCTGTCCTCAGGGTCCACTAACAGGCCAGGTTTTATGTATTACCTTGGGGAGATGCAGACTAGAATACTGCAATCACTGAGCAGCACATTATATCACCTGCCATGTATTTCAGTTATCTTGCAAACCTGGCCTGTTAGTGGGCCCTGAGGACAGGGTTGATGACCACTGCTGTAGAGGGCCGACAACACTGCTGATTAGTCTGCCCTCTGATCTCCTGATTATGGGGTCCCTTCTGTATACAATAAGAAGGGAAAAAACAAGGGAATGTCTCCCCTATAAAACCTCTTTTTATTTTGACAATAAAAAAGATTGTTTAAGATGCACTCACATGGTTCCAGTAAAACAATATGCCTGTCACAGTGAAAAAGAAGCCAGAGTGATCCCATCCATCAACCAAGCTGATTGGCTGCTCCACGATGTACTTCTGCCTGCAGCCTGGGCTCTGAGCCAAGGGCTGCTGCAGGAGTTGGAACATAGACACGCAGTCACCAAAGTCTATGGCCATGCGGTGAGAAACTTAGGGTGACTGTGAATGCCAGACCAATGTGCCGAGGAGGATCCCTGTCTGGGATCCCTGAAGAAGGAGGCTACACCCTCGGATACTAGTTACAGTATCCACAGCATTTGGAGTACCTAGATTTGTATACCGTGACCATCTTGGCACATTGGTCTATCTTTCACAGCCACCCCGGGTTCTTCACAGCACCTCTATAAACTTTAGTGACTAAGTGTCTCTCTCCCAACTCCCGAAGCAGCCCTTGGCTCAGAGCCCAGGCTGCAGGCAGAAGTACATCGAGGAGCAGTCATTCAGCTTGGTTGATCGATGGGATCAAATTTGAGTGCATCTCCAAAAATCTTTTTTATTGTGTAAAAATAAAGGAAAGTTTTTTTTCCATTCTTATCTTCCATTACAGATTGCATCCCAGACCTTGTTGTTAATCACTATGAGAGCAGCTGTACCTAGTGAACTTCACCAATTTAATGGATGATTAGGTTTAAGAGCACAGGATTACAATCCTTTCCTTCTGCGGTGATGTTTGGCCCTTCTATATACAAAATTTGGTTTGTCTGCAATGACAAATGGGCCAATGAGCAGAACAGTGGTTAATTGGTTAGCACTTCCACCTAGCAGCTCTAGGATTGTCAGTTCGAATTCCAATCATGGCACTACATGCCTGGCATTTGCATGTTCTCCCTCTGCCTGCTTGGGTTGCCTCCCACACTCCAAAGACATGCTGGTAGGTTAAATGGCTCCTGAATAAACTGGCCATAGTATATGTATGAATGTGAGTTAGGGACCTTAACTGTAAGCTCCTTGAGGGCAGGGACTAATGTGAATGTATAATAAATATGTAAAATTCTGCGGAAATTGACAGCACTATATTAATACCTGAAATAAATAAATAACTATCCCTTCTATTTTTATACTGTGTGTTGTAATATAATACTATAGCAGGCTGGAACTCTTGCTTATTATCATTTGAATTTGTATCCCAATTAAAACTTTATAGGTAGTTTATTGAAGACCTGCTTATTGTATAGAAAGGGATTATAAGAGTTTACAAGGGTTTATTGGTGCAATGAATAATAATAGGAGAAACATAAAACTCAAGTGGAAAACCAGTAAAGAAAGAATACATTTTGGGGATTTGAAGGCGAGAAACAAGGTACAAAAACATACTTTAAAAGTACTGCTAACAATAGATATATACCATGTGACAGTTGCCATTATAGACCATGGTTGGTCAATATTCCAAACTTTCATGCAATTGAAGATAAATTGTACTAAACAAGTAGATTCAATCAGAGCAATCAGAAAGTTTGGGCCAAATGTTCATAGATAAAGGATATGATGGGGAATTTGTTAAAGAAGAAAGGGATAAAAAGGGAAGATCCAGACAGCTATAGTATTGGATTACAACACCCAGTATAAAAAATAGAAAGGATAATTAAAAGACATTGTCCCAATTTGAGGGAAGATAAATATTTATCATCACTTATTCCACATAAAGTGCAAAGAATAATGTGAGGAGGATTCTTAAAATCACAAGCTACTAAAAAGCAATACAAAATTCAACATTTTATATATTGCTCCACAAATAGAGTTTTGTATGGGCTACAATGCCCATGTGGACAGCAGTACATGTTCAGGACAGAAAGACCATTACAAGATTATAGTAATTTTCTATATTATCTTATATTTATAGTTTTTGCTACATTAACTTTTAATATATGTTTACAGAAATTTTCATCATAGAAATGTATTAAGGTTTACAAGAAAAAAAATACACAATTAACAACTTGAAAATATATGATAAAGCCCATAGATGCCATACTGTAAGTATATTTAAGGATCTACCCATGGAAACTAACATAGAATAGTACACATTAGGGATTAAACATAATTAAATGACTTTTGAGACTGACTCTGGGAAGATAGATAACAGAGCTATTTGGGGAGTTTGAAGCACTGTCTCTGAGCCAAAATGGTATATTATAATAATGATCTAGGTGGCTTGAATTTCTGGCCACATTAAAGGGGTAACAATAAAATAAAGATGGTCAATAAAATGGAATTTAAGTTGATATATGAGTTAAAAAAACTGTTGCCCTATGAGGATTAAATAAGGATTTCAATTTAAATGCTTTCTTCAATGATTTTAAAATTCTAACCAGGTTGTATGTATTAGCATTAGTAGGCGGTGACACATTTTTATTAGTTGATATTCTTCATATTTTTCTGATTTTTTTTAATATGAATGTTATATTGATATTGTAAGTTTGAGGTTCTGTGTGGATATGTTTATATAGGATTTTAAATTGGTATGATTATGTATTTATTATACTAAGGTTTTAAGAAAAACTTTTTTTATTTATAATATTTATTAGTAGGATATAACAGGATAATCAAGGGTGGTATAGTGTAAGTAAGCCATATATTCCATAGGGCAAATTATTATTAAGTGAGTGCAATCAATAGGAAGAACAGTAAGGGTTAGTATCATAATGTTTAAAATAATAGTACCGAGTAAAGAATTGTTTATACTTAATTGACCAAGATCCATGACATAATGGCACTAGTTAATTTGTGTAGAAAGTGATTAAGGTCTCTGAAAATATGGCATCTGAATCATTGCAATTGGAGGGAATGCTTACACACTTCTATGGTCAAGATTCATGACAAAATGGCACCAATTGAAAAGAGGTAAGTGAAGACTCCAACAAATGCTAAGGCTGGGCTTGTATGACATCACACTGCATCTCGGAATGCAGAAAATTTGGTATCAGAGAACTGGAGTTTTGTGACTGTTACATGCTGTCTATGTGGGTGCATTACAATTGCACAATAAAATGTGAGTTTTATTTTTTTAAGTGGATGATAATAAAAGTGTTTTTAATGGGTAAACACTATGTAGTATTTATTTTCCTTATAACACTGTGATCGTGAGAAAAGGAAGATAAGTAGTGCATTTTGCTAGAAGAGAAAAAAACTAATTTAAAACGCACATTATTTGACCTTCCTTTTTAATGTGGGTCATGTTAATAAGTTAAGAGCGCATTTGCTGTTTGGTGGAGCTCTGGAGGTAGAGGAGGATATTTCACACAGCACATTTATTTCTAAAATAAGAAGAGACTAGTTTAAATGGGACACTATTTTATGTATGCATGGAATATTGTTTACATTTAAAATTTCCACTATGATTTATGGATCTAAGTAGCGCCGCACCATTTTGATTTGTTTGAGCTTTGTATGCACATAGGAGAGAATCATAAGGTCTGAGCAGCTGCAAACATTGTTTGATTTCATTTATTTGCAAGTGGATTTATATAGCAATGCAATTTCCCCAAAATACTGATACTTTCTATAATAAGTGCACAGAGGTAATACCCTTGGCCCAGTTCTATTTTATTTCATGCCTAATTCTTTGTATAGGCTTACAAGCTGAGAATTTATTCAGTCAGAGAAAAACACACAGGCCATCTCTTATGCATGTGCACTTGCAGATTATTATTCAGCCCCTTTGGAGCCTTCAAGGCTGCTTAGTATTTTGCTTCCGAAAAACACTTAAACAATATTCTGCACCTTGACTAGAAATGTTTATGTTTCTTAGTTTCCCATTTCATCTAAACAGCTCATTTAATTTATGTTGTCTGTGTCTGAATCCAGGAAAATAGAGATTTAAGAGGCATTTCACATGAGTGGCACACTAAAAGCTAAGTTCACCTTTATTTTTTTCTAAATTCGAGCTCCTCTATGTACCAATGTAGCATTAATGTACTTCTTTAGCAAAAATAAAACAGCTTTTCATTAATTCTACACTGGTTTACCTTACTCCCTTCATAGCTGTTTAACCTCCCTGGCGGTATTCCCGATTCTGACTCGGGGTTAAATTTCCATGCTGCGATCGGTAACCCCGAGTATGACTCGGGCTCGCCTCGCTGAGTGCACAGACAGGGTTTACTTACCTTGTTCCTGGATCCAGCGATGCCAACACGCTGTGTGAGCGAGCGGGTGCTCGCTCGATTCAAACAGCGTCCCCGTGTGCCTTCGATCTCCGTTCCCTGCGACGTTACGTCGCACGGGGGCGGAGAAACGGCGCCATATTCAAAAATGTAAACAAACACATTACATACAGTACAATGTAATCATATAGATTACAGTACTGTATGTAAAAAATACACACCCCCCTTGCCCCTAGTGGTCTGTCCAGTGCCCTACATGTCCTTTTATATAATGAAAAGTGTTCTTTCTCCTTGCAAACTTTAGATTGTCCATAGCAACCAAAAGTGTCCCTTTATGTCAAAAATGGTTTTAGATCAGCTAAAAAACAGCGATAATAAACTATAATCACTTGCAGAATTTAGCGATAGCGATTTGTGGGGAAATTCGTCATAAAAAAAAAATTACAGCGACAATTCTGCAACTGAGCAAATTTCAGTGTTTTTGATTTCATTACATTATTGAATAATTTTTACAATAATTATATTATTATTTGTTATAATTATTTATAATTATTTATTATATTATAATTTATAATTAAAAAATAAAATAAATGTCATGCCTATTAGACTTTTGTTTGGTCAGATTTAAGTAAGTTATTCCTAAGAATTACAAGCCTACAGTATAAAACGCCAAATTTCCTTGCAAATAATGGTACCGCTTTCAGCACCTAAAATCTGAAAGAATCATACCGCCAGGGAGGTTAAGCACACTGCTCGATTATTTCTGCCTTACTTCCTGGACAGACTTTAGGTCATGACACAAGAAGGAGTTGACCAGCTGAGGGTAGATGATGCAGGGTGTGTGCTAATGAGATCAGCTGGTCAACTCCTTCCTGTGTCATGACCTAAAGTCTGACCAGGAAGTAAGGCAGACATAATCGGGCACATATACCCCCCTCCTGCCCAGGTGAGATTTCAGCTTCCGGCACTGCATCGCTTTAACTGACAATTGCGCGGTCGTGCGACATGGCTCCCAAACAAAATTGACGTCCTTTTTTCCCCACAAGTAGAGCTTTCTTTTGGTGGTATTTGATCGCCTGTGCGGTTTTTATTTTTTGCGCTATAAACAAAAAAGTGCGACAATTTTGAAAAAAATACAATATTTTTTACTTGTTGCTATAATAAATAGCCCAATTAAAAAAAAAAAAAAAACACTTTTTTTTCTCACTTTAGGGCGATACGTATTCTTCTACATATTTTTGGTAACAAAAAAAAAAATCATAATAAGCGAGTGGTTTGTGCAAAAGTTATAGCACCTACAAAATAGGGGACATAATTATTCTTTTTTATTCTTTTTTTTTTTACTAGAAATGGCGGCGATCTGTGATTTTTATTTGGACTGCGACGTTATGGCGGACACAAATCGGACACTTTTGACACATTTTTGGCACCATTCACATTTATACTGCTATAAATATGCACTAATTACTGTATAAATGTGACTGGCATTGAAGGGGTTAGCACTAGGGGGTGAGGAAGGGGTTAAATGTATTCCCTACATAGTGTTCTAACTGTGGGGGGAGGGGGGTGAGGGGGGGTGACTGGGGGGTGACCGATCTGTGTCCCTATGTACAAGGAACACAGATTGGTCTCCTCCTCTCCAGAGACAGGACGCTGTCTCTGTGTAAAACGGCAATGAGAGATGATCTATGAGATCATCTCTCATTCGCCGCACAGATCGCATCGCAAACAGCCACTCTGATTGGCCGTTGGCGGCGATCTGTGATTGGCTGTGTCCAAGGGACACGGCCAACACAGAATCTCCCCGCGGCGCGCTCTAGAGCGCGCGCGGGGAACGTGCTACTGACATGCCGTCAATTGACGGCTTGTTGGCAATTTAGATCCGCGCTGAAGCCGTCATTCGGCTATAGCGCGGATCTCAATCGGTTAAACAGCTATGAAGAGAGTGAGGTAAGCCTGAGCAGAAATAATGGAAGGCTGTTTTATTTTTGCTATGTATGCTATATCGGCACACAGGGGAGCTGAAATTCAGAACAAATAGGTGAACAAAGGTGAACCTAGCCATTAGGTTTTCACATGTAATAGAAATGTAGGAGTTCTCACAATCATTATGGTGACGTTCAGCTAGTTAAGTTAACAGGATACGGTTAAATGGAAATGGTAGCAATTAACAGGTAGCAATATCAGCAGAGATTTTCAAAAATTTGCTGAAATTGTTCTTTCTCTGAAAAAATAAAATTAAGGTAGCCACAACATTTGAGAACTGGCTTGCTGCAATAAAAAAAAGTTTGTACTTGGGTTTACACATCATTAAAGATTGTCCATGTCAAATCAAGATGTCAGTCAAATTAAATTGATTTAGAGTATTACAAGCTTTTTTGAAGAAAGGTCTGACTTCAGGTAATCATTGGGGTTGATTTAGTAAAAATCAGAGACTTTTTACTTAAAGTGTTACTAAAGCCTGGAGCCGGCATTAACTATATCTGGTCTCCCACAGTACACATAACATGGAAATGCAATTATTTTAGTAAATATAAACTGATAAATACCTTTTCTCATCAGCAGTATATAGCAGCCTTGTGACTTATATCAGTGTCTGATTAGAGCTTGTACGCAGAATTTTCATTCTACTCTGACTGTCCTATGAGGCTGCAGGACCCCTGACCATCTTTCTGGACAGTGCTGATCACATTCACCCTCCCAAGGAAAAAAACTTTCTAGCAATACATGCAAAACTGAGCATATGCAGAGTGACTCCAAAGACTCTGTCTTATCAGAAGATGGATTAGGGACCATGGAAGAAGGGGAGGATCACAGAAGACAGGTCAAACAGCCTTTCTACACAACGTGGAGGAACCCTTTAGGTTCCACAGTGCATAAACAAGCATGCCTTACTGTATATACAAACTGATTTTACTGTTGTGGATTTAGTAACACTTTAAGCTGGACATAAGTCAATCAAAATGCAGCCAGTTCAGCAGGGGCTGGATGAATTTTGAACCATGCATTGGCAGGCAGGTTGTACAGATGTGGATCTACCGATAAACTGAACTTCCGTCCTGCCGGATTTTCCTTGTTTGATCGGTGCAGCAGGCTATAGCCTGCAGAGCTTATCAGTGTATATTGGGAATTCTACCCACTGCCAGAATACAATAGGCCAGCGGGGAGGATTCCCTCATCCATATTAAGTGTGTGGATGAGGGAATTGGGTCAGTTTTTGAATGTGTTGATGGGGGGAATCAAATAAATTTTTTTTGTTTAACCACTTAAAGACCCCCGCACGCACATATACGGCCACAACATGGCTCGTACAGGCACAAGGGCGTAAATTTACGTCCCCGCCTGAGTGCGGTTCGGGGGTCCCATCGGGACCCCCTCCGCGGCGTGCGGGGGTCTCCCTACCTCTGGGAGCGATCCGGGATCTGCGGGCGGATGTCCGTGATATCCGCCCCCCCCGCGATCGCTCCCAGCCAATGGGAGTGCGCTCCCAGCCTGTCACTTCCTCCTCCTGTGTTTACACAGGAAGGAGGAAATGATGTATTCTCTCATCGCAGCGCTGTTTCCCAGCGCTGCTGATGAGAGAAGACATCACAAGTAAGTGTGCACCAACACAACACTGACACACACTCACATAGGCATATTAACCCCTTGTGATCGCCCCCCCACCCCCCTGTCACAGTGTTACTGAATGCAGTGATTTAATCACTGCATTTAGTGTCAGTGTGACAGGCACTGTAAAAAACAGTTAGTGTTAGGTTCAGGATAGCCCCCCCACCCCCCCTAATAAAGTTTTAACCCCCTGATCACCGCCCTAGTTAACCCTTTCACTCCCTATTGCCAGCGTCACTAAGCGATCATTTTTCTGATCGCTGTATTAGTGTCGCTGTTCCCGCTAGGTAGCTATTTTTTTTTATTGCGATTTTTTTTTTGTGGCTAAATAAATTTTGGCCTAAATGTTTGACTAAAATTTAGTTTATTCGATTTTTTTTTAACAAAAAGTAAAAAATAGTGTTTTTTTTTCAAAAATGTCGCTCTATTTTTGTATATAGCGCAAAAAAATAAAAATCGCAGAGGTGATCAAATACCACCAAAAGAAAGCTCTATTTGTGGGAAGAAAAGGACGCAAATTTTGTTTGGGAGCCACGTCGCATGACCGCGCAATTGTCTGTTAAAGCGACGCAGTGCCGAATCGCAAAAACACCTTGGGTCATTTACCAGCGTATTGGTCCGGGTCTTAAGTGGTTAAAAAATTATTCATCTATGAGCTACAAAGGGAAAATTGACTTTTCACATAGCATTTTAAATAAGGTGAAGTTTTGCTGACTTTGAAACGCACAGCTTCACCATATTCACTAAGCTATTTTTTTATTTTTTTTAAGAACAAATAGAATGAACATTTTTTTTCACATCAAGTCAATCTCTTACATTGAAGCAACTATATATTTCCTTTCACAAATCCCCTCTTCAGGTTCAGCCTCTAAGCATAGCCTCTCATGCCGCTCAGTACAGCGATCCCCTCATACGGACAGATGTCTGTTGATCGCGTCACTAGGCTCCTTCCCCACGCGTTGCATTACTTAGCACGTGACTTAACTATATATATATATTTATATATATATTTACATATATATATATATATATATATGCACAGGGCTCAAAATTTCAAGTCCTTAGCTACTAGCCAGGCCTCAAGAGTTACTCGCCACCAGTTGCCCCACCTAATTCATACACAGCCCTGCGCCTAATTGCACCCGTAAACACGTCCTCGTAGATTATCTCATGGAATGACACTGTTAAATGTTTTATGAAGAATGAAGTTACAAAATTAAATATTACCAACAACAACTTTAACAAAATAGGACAGGGCACTGGGGGCAGACCAGAGGGACAGGGCACTGGGGGCAGACCAGAGGGACAGGGCACTAGAACTGGGTCTCTTCCCCATTCTCTTGCTGTCTCCTCTGCAACTCTCTCTCTCTCTCTTGCTCTCCTATTCATGTCATCATCAGGAGCCTGTGTGTGGCTCCACGCTTGCATGTCCCCACTTCCCCCTTTTATTCAGGTTGGCAGTGAGAAGAGGAGGTCCCATGGCTTAATGAGAATTGTAAGGAGAGCACCTGTGTACTGCTCTGCCTGTGCGCGGCTCACCAGACTACTTTTCCCGAGCATGCACCTTTCCTCTTCGGCCGCCAATCTCATCGGGACTCTAAGTGTAGGCACAGATTGGAGGGAGATTGTTCATGCAGCCCTGTCATCACTCACCCCCAGCTTAAATCCACTCGCCAAATGCTAGTAGGCGAGTGGAAATTTTGAGGGCTGTATATGCATATATACATATATATTTCCTTTAAAGTGATACTAAAGTCTCAGGTTTTTTTCTTTAAACATAACACACCTGTCATTGTTACCTACTCTGTGCAGTGTTTTTGCAAGGATCAGCCCAGATCCTCCTCTTCTCGGCTTCCTCCCTGGTGTTCATGGCCCCTCCCACCTGCTTCAACAGCAAGGAGCTTACTATAGGGCACCCGAGCTGAGCAGCTGCTCTTTGTGTATTGATAGCAGCGGTAGCCAATGGTGCTGCACAGCCTTCTCAGCCAATCAGGAGGGAAAGTACTAGGCAGCTGACACACCCCTGCAGCATCGCTGGATCGATATGGGCTCAGGTATTAGGGGGCTGAAGGGGGCTGCTGCATGCAGAAGCTTTTTTTTCTTAATGCATAAAATGTAATGCATTAAGATAAAAACCTTCTGACTTTACAAACACTTTAATGTCCATACTGTATGTCCACTTCTGGACATCTTAAATTCAAGGTGATACCTGCTGCCAGGGCTGTAGTTGGGGGTGATGTGCTGATATAAGAATAAGATGACTCTTTATACTGTTTGATGATTGCTAACTAGCAATCAGAGACAGCTCCAGGCATTTTTTACAGGTGCTGTGCAAGTGCTAGGGGTATAAAAGTCCCTAATCCTCAAACCTAAGGCCCAACTCTAGACAACTAAAATATTATCCCTTACAGTGGGGCTTGTTTACGTTTAGGAGAACAATACAAAGATTTACTTATTTGATCCTTAGCTCTCCCCCCTCCCCCACACTTCACTGGTCCAGGGTCCTAATGTCATCAAGACCAGAGCAGGGTCGATAGACCTTTACTGGATGTGAAAGCATTCAGGGGCAGTCCATCATCGGGGTGGGTGAACAGTAGGAATCTGACTGCTTGCCATCAGTCTCCAGTAGTAGAAGAATGCCCTGTCATCAGTGGTCAGTAGAATGAAGGCTGACCTGATGAATATGAGCAATTATTATCAGTTATTTTTACAAACGGTAACATTTGAAAATACATTGGTTGTCACTATGGGGGCATTCTGCAGTGACAACCAATGTAATGGGGGCTTTCTGCACTGGCCATCAATGTTATGGGGGCATTTACACTGGTCACCAATGCTATGGGGCATTTAAACTGACCATAAATGTATGTGGGGGATTTATACTGACTACCAACCTAATGGGGGGGGGGGGGTGATTGGGGTTCTACACTGACCACTAATGCAATGGGAATCTACACTGGCAACCAATAAAGGATTTTTCACTGACCAACAATGTAAAGGGAGATTTCTTTACTGACCACCAATGTAACAGTGTATTTTACACTGATGGAACATGTATTGGGGTATTTACACTCTAAGTACGAGAGAGTTTCCACACTGCCTACCAATGTAAGGTGCAATTTAGCACTTATAACCAAAGTGATTCAATACAGATGACAATTGTAACCGTGATTATACACTTAACATTAATCTAAGGGCAAGTGTATGTTGATCACCAATGGGAAGGGATTTACCGTGGCCACCAAAATAAGGGGGGGGGGTTACACTGACTACCAATTTAAGAAGAGATTTTATACCTTTTCATCGATTTAATGGGTGATTAACACTGACCACCAATGTAAGGGAAATTCTACAATGACCACACATGTAATGGAGGATTTTACTCTGACCACCAAAGTAACAGGAGTTTTCACTAACACCAGGGCAAAAGGGCCTTGACTGTCAATGTTGCAAGCATATTTACTGTACACTGCCTGTCAAAGTAACAGGAGATCTTACACTAACCATCATGTAATGGGAAGATTTACATTGGCCAGCAATGTAACAGATATTTAAATTAACCACCAATGTCACAGGGACATTTTCTACTGACCACTAGTGCAATGAAGAGATTCCACACTGACCAGCAATGTAACGGATATTTACATTAACCACCAATGTCACAAGGACATTTACCCTGACCACCAATGCTTTAGCAAGTTTTAAAATGCCCACCAACAACAGGTGTTTGCACTGGCCACCAATGAAGTAGAGAAATTTACACTGGCCAACAATGTAACATAATGTAATGTAATAGAATATGTAGAGTGACCATATGTAGAGTGCTTATCTCAGCGCCCCAACCCCACCCTCTCTTCTCCCACTGCACCCAAAACGCACCCTCTTGGTTATCCTTTAACTCCCGCCTCCTCACTCTCATCTTCACCACCAAATCCCTCCTGCCAACTTCTGCAACACAACTCCCCCCACTGCTCAACTCTGCACCCCCTCTTTTTTCATCATTGTAATCCCAAACCCTGACCGGCTCAACTTTGCAACTGAAACCGCCTTCTGCCCACCTTTGCATCTCAAATCTCTCCTTTCTGCTCACTTTTGCACTCAAGCTCCACTCTTTGCTAACTTCTGCAATGTTGAAGCACCCTTCAAGTGCAATAACTGACACAGACCAGCCACCACCTCTAGGTATTCCACTGCCCGCACCTGATAACACAGCAGCTTGCTGCGCGTTGCTTTAATAAATAAACAGAGCCAGCATAAGTCTTCCCCTACTCGCTACTTGTGCCAGGCTTTGACAGATGACATAATGTAATGCAAAGCACAGGAAGCGAATAATAAAAGACGTTTTCTGTTGGTTCTGTTTACAAGTTATAGCAGACATTTTTTTTTTAGGTGCACAATGTGATCCCCTAAAACCTAGGGTGATATGATGTGCCAATATCAACTTTTTATGAAAATGGTGTGGGCTGCTCTGCTTCTTCCCATAAGTCTATTGGTTTTTTAACTGAATGAACAGCCTCGGTGATCAATAAGGCATTATAAGAATTGTATAGAAGCGGTTATTACCGTTAGCCGAGATTTGTATATCATATCATTTTTATGTTCTGGGATTCCCAGGCCCAGATCAATGTCATTCAGATTAGCACTATCTGGCAAAGTAGGAAACCTGATTTTGTTTTTGGCATTTTTTTTTATTCTGTATTCTGGCATTTTTTTGTGTTTTTAGGAACTGATTACAATACTTAAAGTTGAATTCTAGGCAGATGTAAAAGACTCAAATAAATAAAAAAATTGATATGATTCCTTGGTGGGTCATTTTAGTTTGGTGGGATTTTCCCTAATTCTAGATTAGCACTACTCTAGAATGTTGCATAGCTCCCATATGAAATTATGGCAAGTAGCAGCTCTGAGGAATTAATGTAATAATAAAAAATAGCAGTCCATTACATTACCTAGTTCAGCAGGATTGTAATGAATGCTATAAATTGCCAAATGAGATTCTAACTACTTCAATCTATTTACACCAAATTTGCAAGGTTACATTCATTAACTATGTTCAAAGATAGCATCCTTGTACAGTGCATTAAAAAGCTGTTAAACTGACTTAGAAATAAAAACTGCCAGATACTAGGAGGCATGGATGGTAGAATACATTTGAACTAAAATGTACTTTAACACTTGGTTGGTGCTAATCTATAATGTATCATCATTTATCTACATTTCCTATAGGAGATTCTACTGTATATATGATGTCTAATATGACTACAGCAATTGCCCATGTTACTAAGTGCCCTTGTCTATGGACGAGCAAGAAATAGCCCAAACCTAGTAATAACATATTTTACTGTCTGCTGTTCCATGGGGTCTCATGCAATGTATCTATTTAGTGACAATAAAGGTTCTTGTGTTTTTTTTTATCATAAAATATTACATTATTCAGTCTACATTTGGTAACAGCTCACATACATTATACTGATGGAAGTTTAGAATACGGTACTTTATTTGGATATTATAACATTATACAATATTGATAAACTAAAACACACAATTTAATATGGGTTAGCAAAATGTTTTAGAAATTGACATGCAGTGCATTAAAAAAAAAAATGAAAAATGTAAAACAAGCCTCTCTTCGAGATGATCTTCCTACATCATATGTTAACAATTTCCCCCAGAACTGTGCTGGAAACTGTTAGGTGCAACCCTTTGCCAAAATTTAAGGAAACTACTCTACTGGCAAATATTAAGTATGAAGCCTCATACACACGCTCGTTTTTTTCCGGCAAGAACCAGCAAGAAAACTGCTGGCCGAAATTTCTTGCCGAGTATACCAAGCGTGTGTACGAGGCTTTCAGGTTTCTCGTCTGGAAATCTGGACAGATCCTGCTCTCTATTTTCTCGTCGAGATTCTTTCCCGATGAGAAACCCGAGAGTGTGTATACTTACCTGTCGCCGTGGAAACCTGCGCATGCTCGAAATGACTCCGAAGCATGCGTGGTAGTTTCCACGGCATAGGTAGAGTGAAGACAAGATGGCGTCGCCAGCATCGAATGTGACGAGCGCATGCTCATCGTACATAATGACGTCACTGCGTTCTTGCCTTTCAAGAGAACCGTGGTTCTTTTGAAAGGACTGTGTGTACACTCCGACAGCAAGAGATTCTTGCCAAGAATCTTGTCAGGAAAAACTATGTTTTTTTCCTGATGAGATTCTGGCCCGTGTGTACGAGGCCTAAGAACAGTCCACTGGTGCATACTTAGTGAAAAAAAAAGCTGCTTCACTCTCTCATGCAGATCCAGTTATTTCCCATGTGGATGTTTATACCTTTCCTCTTCAACAGCATACAGAAAATAGACTAGATTGTGCATAGTCCTCAAAACCGGACCTGAGAAATATCATACAACTATTGCTGTTGTCTTAGGCCGCGTACACACCATCAGACCGGTCCGATGAAATTGGCCCGAAGACCAGTTTCATCGGACCAAATTGATCGTGTGTACGGCCCATCGGACCGTTGTCCATCGGACCAAAGTTTTAAAACTTGCTTTAAAATCTGTCCGATGGACACCTGTCCGTCGGACCAAAACGATGGTTAGTACACAAAGGCATCGGACCAAAAACCTGCGAATGCTCAGAATCAAGTCAACGCATGCTTGGAAGCATTGAACTTCGTTTTTTCAGCACGTCGTTGTGTTCTACGTCACTGTGTTCTGGCCCGATGGGATTTTGGACTGATGATGTGTACGCACATCAGACCATCAGACCACTTCAGCGGTGGTCCGATGAAAACGGTCCTTTCTTCTGTGATCAATATATATTTCCCTGGGTCTACCATACCTCTTCTCCTCATCTATTCTTTCTGCATAACCTATCCATCTCACTATAATAATCTTTGTGCCCCTTACATGTTTGGTTTTGCCTATAAGTTTACTGTTACTTAATTTGTTTCTATTCACATAAGTCCATTCTCTTACATGCTTCAGAGACGGGTCTTTTTCTAGGCTCCTTCTGTTCCCTTGCTTTTCTCATCTGCTCATTGTAAAAATCATGGTTCAGATGTGTATTCTGCAGCTGGGATAATTATTACTTTATAATATTTTTTTTTTTTCAAATTGTTCAACATTATGATGTTAATATTGAGTGCATTGCAAAGTAACACATTTTTCTTTCTTTTGTTCTAGCTTAAATTCCACTGCTTTTTTTTTCCTCTTTAGTAACAGATTTAGATAATTATAGCTAAAGTAGGTAAAGTGGGAAGTGTATAGCCTCTGTCAGGTTTTTATCATTTTTGAAAGAGAACACAGTTAACTGTATATTCAATGCCGGAGCGGAGGCAGTTTTGTTCCATGCAAACCCTGTGCTTAACATTGAGACGCTGCTTAACCCCTTCCATACAGGGCATTTTCACCCCCTTCCTGCCCAGACCAATTTTTAGTTTTCAGCGCTGTTGCACTTTGAATGACGATTGCGCGGTCATGCAACACTGTACCCAAATTAAATCATTATGTTTTTTTCCCCACACAAATAGAGCTTTCTTTTAGTGGTATTTTATCATCTATGCGGTTTTTATTTTTTGCGCTATAAACAAAAGAACAGCGACAATTAAAAAAAAAACACAACGGGGCTGATTTACCAAGCCTGTGCGCCATGAATCATGGTGCACAAGCAGGAGTAAAACCGTTTTTGAGATTTACAAAAGAGATACACTGCCAGTGCAGTGTATTTCTTCATTTACTAAACTGCCTAATGCGCCCAGGAGAGGGCGCACAGCACGCCAGTACAGAGCTGGCGTACGGCATTTAGTTCTGTAAACATCGGGGATTCGGGCGGGAGTTTATGAGGGGAGGGAGGGGGGTGATGCAGGGGAAGTGTAGTGACATGTGTTTGAACGTGTGTGGCGGGCCGAATTGAAAGCGAAAGTGACTTTTGAGAAACGATCCCCGTGCGCTTGCAAAGTACGCCAGAACCTCGGAACCTCGGAAGGGCATGCGCAGAGGGAGATTTCAGGGAATGCCGTGCGCTGCGTCAGTACGCCGAGAAATTCTTGGTAAATACCAAGCGGCGTAGCAGTGTTTGCACTGCGTGAAACGGCGCACGGCAATCTTCGAGCTGTTCTCGGGCTGCGCCGACACTGAAGGGGAACTCCGCGCCAAATTTCAAATTTGAAACCAGCGCGGGTTCCCCCCCAGGGGTATAATAGGCTCTCCGGCTTTGGTCCGGAACGCAAGGGGTTAACCCACGCCAAAAACGGCGTGGGGTTCCCCCCAGATCCGTACCAAGCCTTATCCCAGGCACGCAGTCTGGCCGGACAGGAATGGGGGTGGGGACGAGCGAGCGGCCCCCCCTCCTGAGCCGTACCAGACCACATGCCCTCGACATGGGGGAGTGTGTGCTTTGAAAGAGGGGGGCACTGCCCCCCCACCCCAAAGCACTCTTGTCCCCATGTCGATAGGGACAAGAGCCTCTTCCTGACAACCCTGGCCATTGGTTGTCGGGGTATGCGGGCGGGAGCCAATCAGAATCTGAGAGCCCCTTTAATAAGGCGGCCCCCAGATTCTGGCCCCCCACCCTATGTGAATGAGTATGGGGTACATGGTACCCCTACCCATTCACCTGTTGGAAAAAGTGTAAACACAAATAAACCACACAAGAATAAAATAATTTATTAGCCAGCTCCGGGGGTCTTCCGCCAACCCACCCCGGTCTTCGCCGCCGCAGTCTTCCGCCGCCGCCCCCTTCACCACGAAGCTCCGTGCTTGTGGGGGAGGGCAGCGGGCTTCGAAGTTTTCGCCGGGGTGAGGGTCGCACATCCCACCCCGGTTTTCTAGTCGTCTTCCGCCGCGGCCCCCTTCACCATGAAGCTTCCTGCCTATGGGGGAGGGCCGCGGGCTTTGTAGTTTTCTGCCGGGGGGGGCTCTCAATAGCCTCTTCTGCCTGGCTCTTCCGCGGAGGCCAGGGCTTCTCGTCGCTGTGTCGTCGTCTTCCGCCGCCGCCCCCTTCACCACGAAGCTCCGTGATTGTGTGGGAGGGCAGCGGGCTTCGAAGTTTTCGGCCGGAGTGAGAGTCGCACATCCCACTCCGGACTTCTAGTCGTTTTCGCCGCCGCCCCCTTCACCATGAAGCTTCCTGCTTATGGGGGAGGGCGGCGGGCTTCTCGTCGCTGTCTTCTGCCGCGGGGTGACACTCGTGGGCTTCTTCTTCCATTCGATGTTGACACGGCGAGGTCCGGTGCTGAAATGCCGACAGAGCGGTGGGCACGGACTTATATTGGCATTGGGCGTGGGCGTGGTTATGCCACCATGTGACCTTAACCCATGTGACACCACAGGGCATGATGGGAATGTGATGTCACATGGGTTAAGGTCACATGGTGGCATAACCACGCCCACGCCCTATGCCAATATAAGTCTGTGCCCACCGCTCTGTCGGCATTTCAGCGTCGGACCTCGCCGTGTCAACATCGAATGGAAGAAGAAGCCTGCGAGTGTCACCCCGCGGCGGAAGACAGTGACGAGAAGCCCGCCGCCCTCCCCCATAAGCAGGAAGCTTCATGGTGAAGGGGGCGGCGGCGAAAACCACTAGAAGTCCGGAGTGGGATGTGCGACCCTCACTCCGGCCGAAAACTTTGAAGCCCGCTGCCCTCCCACACAGGCACGGAGCTTTGCGGTGAAGGGGGCGGCGGCGGAAGACGGCGACGAGAAGCCCGCCATGTCCAAGTCCGGGATAGGATGTGCGACCCTCATCCCGGCAGAAAACGTCGAAGGGGGCGGCGGCAGAAGACGGCGACACAGCGACGAGAAGGCCTGGCCCCCGCGGAGGAGCCAGGCAGAAGCCGACAAAGCCCGCGGGTGGTGCCCCGCGGCGGAAGACAGCGACGAGAAGCCCAGAGAGTGGCGCCCTCCGGCGGAAGATGGCGAAAGAAGCCCTGGCCTCGGGAGGAGCCAGGCAGAAGCGGAGAAGCCCGAGGTGGGGCGACACTCCGCTGTTTTCGGCCCCCCCGGATGTGAAAGAGCTTAATTTTGGGGTGGGGGCCCGGCCGAGCATGGCGGAGAGCATCGGTGGGTGTCCCCCCCCCGGCAGAAAACGGCTAGAAGACAGAGGAGTGGCGACGCCCCCGTTGTTCTCCGCCATTTTCCGCCGCCCCCCCCCCGGATGTGAAAGAGCTTAATTTGGGGTGGGGGCCTGGCCGAACATGGCGGAGAGCATCAGTGGGTGTCTCTCCCCCCGGAGGAAGGCGGCGGCGAAATAAGGGGGGGGTAGGTGTACCCTCCCGGCGGAAGACAGCCATCAGCCCGCGGGAGGCAGGAGCCCCCCGCAGAAGGCGACGGCGAAGACCGAGCAGGGGTTTCGCCCAACGTTGTTCTTCGCAATTTTCCGCCGGCCCCCCGGATGTAAAAGAGCTTAATTTGGGGTGGGGGCCTGGCCGAACATGGCGGAGAGCATCGGTGGGTGTCCCTCCCCGGCGGAAGGCGGCGGCGAAGACCGGTGCGGGGCTGGAGCCCCCCGGCAGAAAACGTCTAGAAGACCGAAGAGGGGCTCTGCCCCCCGTTGTTCTCCGCTGTTTTCGGCCGGCCCCCCCGGACGTAAAAGAGCTTATTTTGGGGTGGGGGCCTGGCTGAACATGGCGGAGAGCATCGGTGGGTGTCGTCCCCCCCGGCAGAAAACGGCGAAGCCCGGGGCCCAATGGGCTGGTGTTGGGGGGTCCCGGCAGAAGACCTCCAGAGCTGACTAATAAATTATTTTATTCTGTGTGGTTTATTTGTGTTTACACTTTTCCACCCTGTGAATGGGTAGGTGTACGATGTACCCCATACTCATTCACATAGGGCGGGGGGCCAGAATCTGGGGGCCCCCTTATTATAGGGGCTCTCAGATTCTGATAAGCCCCCCGCCCGCATACCCCGACAACCAACGGCCAGGGTTGTCGGGAAGAGGCTCTTGTCCCTATCGACATGGGGACAAGAGTGCTTTGGGGTGGGGGGGCAGTGCCCCCCTCCCCCAAAGCACACACTCCCCCATGTCGAGGGCATGTGGTCTGGTATGGCTCAGGAGGGGGGGGGGCGCTCGCTCGTCCCCACCCCCATTCCTGTCCGGCCAGACTGCGTGCCTGGGAGAAGGGTTTGGTCTGGATCTGAGGGGGAACCCCACGCCGTTTTTGGCGTGGGTTTAACCCCTTATGTTCCAGATCAAATCTAAGAGCCTGTTGTGCACCTGGAGGGGGACCCCCACGCCGTTTTTTTTTAAATTTGGTGTGGAGTTCCCCTTTATCCCGGTCCTGTCAGGGGGGGGAATGCCTGCTCGTCTGTCCATACAATGTATGAACAGCGATCTGTCATTTCCCCTAGACAGTCCCCCCCCTTTACAGTTAGAACACACCAGGGAAACATATTCAACCCCTTCCTTGCCCTAGTGTTACCCTTCCTGCCCAGTGACATTTTTATAGTAAGCAATGCATTTGTATAGCATTGGAAAAATGCCAAAGCTCACAAAAATGTGTCCGCCACAATGTCGCAGGAGCCAGAAAAATCAAATGATCGCCACCATTACTAGTAAAACAAAAATATATTCCTAAAAACCCATAAAGACCAACCCCTACTTAACTTTTGCCCAAACCAATCAAAGCTTATTGCGATTTTTTGGAACCAAAAATATGTGGAAGAATACGTATCGGCCTAAACTGAGGGCAAAAAGTTTTTGAATATATTTTGGGGGAGATTTATTATAGCAAACAGTAAAAAAGTTGTCTTTTACAAAATTGTCGCTATATTTTTGGTTCAAGCAAAAATAAGAAAAAACGCAGAGGTGATCAAATACCACCAAAAAAAATAAAAAAAAATTTGTTGGGGGAAAAAAGAGGACGCCAAATTTGTTTGGGGGCCACGTCGCACAAACCACGCAATTGTCAGTTAAATGACCAGTGTTGAAATGCAAAAACTGGCCCCGTCAGTGACCAGTAATATGGTCTGGGGCTCAAGTGGTTACAAATTAAGAAAAAAGTTAGCCCAATTTATGGCCTTAATGTGAAAGATGATGTTACACCGAGTAAATAGATACCCAACATGTTACACTTTAATATTGCACACACTCATGGAATGGCGCCAAACTTCAGTACTTGAAAATACCCATAGGCAACATTTTTTATTTATTTTCAGGTTACCAGTTTAGATTTAGAGAGGAGGTCTAGTGCTAAAAGTATTGCTCTCGCTCTAACGTACGCTATGATACCTCACATGTGGGGTTTGAACGGGGGTTAAATATGTGGCGGGACTTACACATTCAAGGCCCGGCCACATATGGAAACATCCTTCAAACCACACATGTGAGGTATCATAGCGTGCGTAAGAGCGAGAGGAATACTTTTAGCACTAGACCTCATCTGTAAATCTAAACTGGTAACCGAAAAAAAAAAAATGCTGCGTGTTCGCTTCTGACTGCGAGCTACTAGGGACAGGGGCGTTTTAATTATTATTATTTTGTTTGTTACGTTAAAAATTCTATAAGACCTCCCCTTCAGGTTGTAAAGCATCAGTTGAGGGGGACCAAAAAAAATAAACACCTCTAATGCTTTCATCCGCCATTGCAGATTTGATTCTGGTAATGCATTTCGAGTGAACTGGGCATGCTCGAACACTTAGAAAAATAAGCTGGGTGTTGTATGTGTTGAAAATGACATGCATCTTTCTGAGCATGCTCAGGAAAGCTGTTTTTTTGGCTTAGTAATTTAAGGACATCCTTAACAGGTGTAAGCAGTTACAAGTGCACACAAACTAGAGGCTGACATTTCTTCATGTGTTTTCAATTGGTTCATTAGCACACATGTTATAAAAGCGTGGATACTGCACGTGTCAGCTGCCCTCAGAGGGGGCAGATTTGCTGGCTGGAAGTAATGACGGAGCGAAACAGAGATGTTTTGGAGCAAGTTTTGTTTTTTTTGATGTTTTGTCTGCTGCATAATTTTGCTAAATGTTTCTCAAGATGTTAATGACTAATGTTTTAATCCTGTGGGTCTATCCTGTTATTTCAAAAGCATGATTTATTTTCCAATGACTGTGTGAAATAAACGTTGGTCTTTTTTGTTTTTAGGTTTTTTTATATTTTTTTTATGTGTTTATTTATTTGTAATTTTTTGTTTTGCTTTCCATAGTTTTGTGGACCAATAAAATTACTTTCAAATTTTGAAGTTTGTTTTGTGATATTTTTTTCATGCTATGGATTTCAACCGCTGCAGCTGAAATAGTTTGGGCCTAAACCATCAAGTGTGATTTGTCTCTAAGCTCTTTCCTGGTGTGTATGCATGAAATGTTTAGTCACCAGAAAAGGAAGGACAAAGCGGTAAGTATTGTTTCCTAGAATTGATGTCCAGACTGACTTTTTAAAGCACATCTGCAAGATGTAGGAAAACCTGCAAAGAGGGGCTGTTGGAGGGGGTTGTATTGGTGGACAGGCTTGAAGTGCTGATTTACAGCGCTGTGCTTGAAACTAGCACAAGACAATCCTATTCTAATTGTGGGTTGTTGAGGGAAGCCAATTGAGTGTTAGAACCCCTGCTAGTGTTTTTAGGTTGGGCTTTGTGTCCCTTTTCTAATAATTGGCTTCACTTCCTGTCACACAGCTGAACAGGAGTGAGGTTTAAAACCCTACCAATGGTCTTTTCTTCGGGACACAGGTCAATCTAACTATGTGTCACCATTAAGTAATTGCACTGCAGTGTACACCCCAAATGATTAGTTACTTTGGGGTTTAGAAAAGGCAAAGCGCTTCTAGGCACTGGGTAGGCTCAGCCTGGAGCGTAGGCAATTGAAAATCAGAAGGGAAGCACTGATGGTTTTTAACTTCCAATCCGCCAAGTTTTTATTTTTCTTCCTTGCTTGTCCACTTGTAGTGCAAAGTGGATTTGCCTTTAGTAAATGGACCCAAAGTCCAAGACTATACTAATTTGGGGTGTACACAGCAAAATGTAATTTCCAAAATGGAAACTATTTAGATTGATCTGGTGTGTCCCCAACAAAACATTACTCAGGTTTTTCCCTCACTTCCTGTTTGGCTATGTGGCAGGAAGTGAATGAATTAAGTAGAAAGTGACAACATTTGTGAGGTGTCTTTACCCTATCAGGGGTGCAGGCATCCCCAAACAAACAAGAAAATTGTTGATTTAACATTGGGTGGTGTTTGTGGGGGTCCCTAACACACATTCATACATATTAGCAATGCTGGATCCTGGCCTATTGGCATGGTTATATTTTCTTAAGCCTCTCAATAAAATGATCTGAAATTTGGGGTTAAACTGGAACTATAATCACTTTTATTTTTTTGTTTTCTTTCATTTTGGATAGAGTTGGGGGGGGGGGGTTAGAAGCTCTGTCAGTTTATTTTGTATTATCCCTGTCCGTTTGGGGAGATTGGCCTTCACTTCCTGCCCCATAGCCAAACAGGAAGTGATCAAAAAAACTAGGCAAATTAAGGAACTTCTGTGCCGCCCCCCCCCCCCCACAGAACTTGTGTGTGTCCCCTGAAATCCTGGGTGGGTCATAAAAAAACAGGGTGTGGCCTTGACAGGAAGGGTGGGTCATTTTTCTATTAGGGGGGTGCCAAATTTGGTCAGGCCTAGGGCAGCACAAAACCTAAATATCCTACTGCATATTAGGGCTTATTTAGACAGGATCCAATTTACAGCATGTTTTTAGATTGTGGGAGGAAACCCGCACAGGGAGAACATGCAAACTCCAGGCAGATAGTGTCACGGGCGGGATTCGAACCAGCAACACTTTTGCTGCTAGGTGAACATGCTACACACTACACCACTGTGCTGAACGAACATGATCGCAGCTGAAAGCATTTTGTTTTCCAATTCCATGCTTTCCAGCCTGGAGGACAGATGTGGGGTCTAATTGACCCCGCCTCTCTCTATAAAGAGGACCTGTCACACACTAGTCCTATTACAAGGGATGTTTACATTCCTTGTAATAGGAAGAGAAAAGTGAAAAATAATACAAAAAAGGGACAAAACAAGTGCAAATCAAAAATGAAAATATTAAGTAAAAAAAAAAAAAAAAATTAATTTAAATGCTCTGTCCCTAGTAGCTCGCACTCAGAAGCGAACAGCATGCAAGTCCCAACCCACATATGTAAACATCCTTCAAACCCCACATGTGAGGTATCATAGCGTGCGTTAGAGTGAGAGCAATAATTTTAGCACTAGACCTCCTCTGTAACTCAAAAGTGGTAACCTGAGAAAAAAAAGTTAAGCGCGCCTATGGAGATTTTTAATAACGAAGTTTAGCTCCATTCCATGAGTGTGCGCAATATGAAAGCGTGAAAGTTAGGTATCTATTTACTCGGTGTAACATCATCTTTCACCTTATCCCTAAAAATTGGGCTAGCTTTATGCTTTCTTATTTTGTCATTCATGAAACAGGTTTTTTTTTTGAAAGCCAAAAAAAAACAAAAATGTTTGAAATTTTTTGGCGCAAATACCGTTGGAAATTTGTTGTAAGAAAAAAATGGCCGCCACTTTATTCCCTAGGGTGTTTGTTAATAAAATATATATATAATGTTTTGGGGTCCTGAGTAATTTTCAAGGAGAAAATATAATTGTTACATGAAGGAGAGAAGTGCCAGAATAGGCGCAGTATGGAAGTGGTTAAAGTGCAACAATAAAAGTTAAAAATTCCTTGAAATTTCGTACCATGGGGGGGGGGGGGGGAATCAGGGCCGCCATCAGGAATTATGGGGCCCCTTACACAGCTTCAGGCATGGGCCCCCTGGAGCAGAGAACAGGGGGGGTGGTGCTGCCGCCTGAAATTGAGAAGGGGGGAGCTGCCGCAATTTGATAAGCGGGGGGTTTCTTTACAAAAAAATAAATATAGAAAAATATATATTAAAAAAAGGGTGGTAGCCATCCGGGGGCCCTGGGGACCTCGGGCCCTTTATTTAATAAAAATAAACCTCTGGGCCTTTAATGAAAAATAAATACAAAAATTTATATATATATATATAATATAATATATATATATTATATATATATATATATATATATATTATTTATTATATATAAAAAAAGGAGGGTTACCTTGGGAGCTCTGGGCCCTTTAATAAAAATAAACCTCTGGGCCCTTTAATGAAAAATAAATAAAAATATCAATATATATATATATATACATATATAAAAATTAAAAAAAAGGGGGTTGCGTTGGGAGCTCTGGGCCCTTTAATAAAAAATAACTAAAAAAATATCTAAACAAAAATAACATGGGGTGGGAGCTGTGGTGGCTCAACGTGAATGGCACTGCGCTGACAAGCCGTTCACCTCTGCAGCCAAGGGTTCGGATCCCGGTCTCGGCTACATGTGAATTGAGTTTGGTGGTCTCAGCCCGGCTCCTGGTGGGTGTGCTATGCAAGGTACGCCTGTGCTTAGTATGCTCACCCCCCCAAAAAAACATAACACACACTTGCCCAACACCAAAAATATGGCTGAAAAACCACGCAACACTGCACCACTTGGCCCTTGAGGTCTCCTGAAATGAGTGAGGCTCAGGACTCTAGCTGGGTGTTGCTGGGTGGGTGTGCTAGACTCACCCCATAAAAACAGTCCCCCCAATCCCCATCGCGGCTCCAAGTGGAGCACTTAGGGTGGGTGTGAGGAGTGGGAGGAGTGGGAGCGAAGGGGTGAGTGGGAGGGGTAGGCTAGAGGAGGGGGAGAGGCCCATCGGGCTAGAGGAAGTAGGGTGGGGGTGAGTGGGAGGCCCCCCTCACACCTGCCATTGCCACGACGGAGGGGAGGATGGCGATTGCCTCTGGGGGGAGGGTCCCCTGCCTCACCAAATCCTGCAGTCTAGCTCCTCCTCTCTCTCTCGACTTCACACACAAAATACACTTAAAAAAATAAATTAAAATATAGGAAAATATAAATGTGTTATAACATTTTTATAAGCAAAAAGGTTGTCATATCTACTGGGGCCCTCTGGGCCCTTTCATGATTATATATATATATATATATATGTGTGTGTTGTAAAAAAAAATACAAAAAAAATAAAATGTATATAATTTTTTGTTTGTTTTTTTTTTTAAAAGGTGGGATCTAAAAGTCGTCATCTGGACCCTGGGGATCTCCGGGCCACTGGGGACCTCCAGACCACTAAAAAAAAACATTGGCCCTTTAATAACAAAAAATATATGGGGGGTTGCCACCTGGGGCCCTGGGGGCCTCTGGGCCCCTGGGGCCCTCCGGACTGCTAAAAAAAAATTAAATTCCAAAAATTGGCAATAAACCCTTTAATAAAAAAAATAAAAAAATAAACTAAAAAATATATTTAAAAAAAAAAAGAGGGGGGGTTACCATCTGGGGCGCTGGGGGGCCTCCAGGCATCTGGGCACCTCCGGACCCCCGGGCCCCTTACAGGTGTACTGCCTTACCCCCCTGATGGCGGCCCTGGGTGTAATGTCAGCATGTGAAAAGTGACATTCTGAATAAAAAAAGCCGTTTAAAACTGACTCGCGGCAATAATGAATTGTCAGCTCCTGGCAATTGCAGGAGAATTCATTCATAAAAAACACCAAAAAAAAAGCGTGGGGGTCCCCCCAAATTTAATAACCAGACCCTTTAGGTCTGGTATGGATATTAAGGGGAACCCCGCCGTCAATTTAAAAAAAAAATGACGTGGGGTTCCCCCCAAATATCCATAACCAGACACTTCAGGTCTGGTGTGGAATTTAAGGGGAACTCCATCCCAAATTTAAAAAAAATGGCGTGGAGTCCCCCTAAAATCCACACCAGACCCCTTATCCGAGCACAGTGACCTGGCCGGCCGCAGAAAAGAGGGGGGGACAGAACGCGGCCCCCCCCTCTCCTGAACCGCACCAGGCCACATGCCCTCAACATTGGGAGGGTGTTTTGGGGTACCCCCCAAAACACCTTGTCCCCATGTTGATGAGGACAAGGGTCTCTTCCCCACAACCCTTGCCCGGTGGTTGTGGGGGTCTGCGGGCAGGAGGCTTATCGAAATCTGGAAGACCCCTTTAACAAAGGGGCCCCCCAGATCCTGGCCCCCCCCCTGTGTGAAATGGTAATGGGGTACATTGTACCTCTACCATTTCACCTAAAAAAAAAAGTGTCAAGGGTTAAAAACGACAAGAGCCGGTTTTTGACAAGTCCTTTATTATCTTCTTTCTTTTTCTTTCCTTCGGGTTTCTTCCTCCATCTTCTTCTTCCTCTGCTTCTGTCTTGGGTCTTCTATTCCCGCATCTTGCCTGGAATGTTCTTCCATCTTCTTCTCCTTCTGCTGTCCTTCTCGTCCGCATCTTCTTCTTCTTGTTCTTCTTCGCCGGAGCCGCCGCTTCCAATTGAAATCCCCGCTGTCTGCCGGACCACGCCCCCCCTCTGACGCCACAGGCAAGCTCTTAGGAGTGTGCTGCAAAAGCATCAGAGGGGGGCGTGGTCACATGTCAGAGGGCGGGCAATTCAATTGGAAGCTTGTGCGTGGCTTCTTCTTTGCCAGAGTCGCCGCTTCCAATTGAATTGCCCGCTTTCTGACATGTGACCACGCCCCCCTCTGACGCACAGGCACCACACGGGGACTTTCCTAAGAGCTTGCCCGTGGCGTCAGAGGGGGGCGTGGTCCGGCAGACAGCGGGGATTTCAATTGGAAGCGGCGGCTCCGGCGAAGAAGAACAAGAAGAAGAAGGACAGCGGAAGGAGAAGAAGATGGAAAAACACGCCGGTCAAGATGCGGGAATAGAAGACCCAAGACAGAAGCAGAGGAAGAAGAAGATGGAGGAAGAAACCCGAAGGAAAGAAGAAAAGAAGAAGAAAGAAGATAATAAAGGACTTGTCAAAAACCGGCTCTTGTCGTTTTTAACCCTTTACATTTTTTTTTTGGTGAAATGGTAGAGGTACAATGTACCCCATTACCATTTCACACAGGGGGGGGCCAGGATCTGGGGGGCCCCTTTGTTAAAGGGGTCTTCCAGATTTCGATAAGCCTCCTGCCCGCGGACCCCCACAACCACCGGGCAAGGGTTGTGGGGAAGAGACCCTTGTCCTCATCAACATGGGAACAAGGTGTTTTGGGGGGCACCCCAAAACACCCTCCCAATGTTGAGGGCATGTGGCCTGGTCGGTTCAGAGAGAGAGGGGGGGGCGCGCTCTGTCCCCCCTCTTTTCTGCGGCCGGCCAGGTCAACGTGCTCGGATAAGGGGTCTGGTGTGGATTTTAGGGGGGACTCCACGCCATTTTTTTTTATTTGGGGTGGAGTTCCCCTGAAGGGTCTGGTTATGGATATTTGGGGGGAACCCCACGTCATTTTTTTTTAAATTGACGGCGGGGTTCCCCTTAATATCCATACCAGACCTAAAGGGTCTGGTTATTGAATTTGGGGGGACCCCCACGCTTTTTTTTTGTTTTTTTTTATGAATGAATTCTCCTGCAATTGCCGGGAGCCGACAATTCATTATTGCCGCGAGTCAGTTTTAAACGGCTTTTTTGCTTTGGAGAATGTCAATTTGTGCAGAGACATTTCTAACCACGGGAAACATGCGCTTTTTCACATGCTGACATTAGAGCCCCCCATAGTACGAAATTTAAAGAAAAATTACACTTTTATTGTTGCACAGCATTATTAAAATCACTGCTCCCGAAAAAACGGCCGTTTTAAAAAATAAAAAAAGCATTGGTACATGTCCCCTGGGGCAGGACTGAGGTCCCAAACACTTTTTAGGACAAAACTTGCAGATTAGCCTTTAAAATTCACAATTAAGATTTCCCCCATAGATACCATTAGACCCCAAACTGGCATTGCTCAACCTAAAACCCAGTATCTTGTCGCATATACAATTTAACCTGATTAAGCAGCTTCTTACGGCAGCAAAGCAGACCATAGCGAAGGCATGGAAAACCTCGAGCATTCCAGTGAATGAAACAATCAACAGAATGAGTAACGCGATGTTATATGCCAAAATGACGGCAATAGAAAATGACATGATCACCAGGTTTGAACAAATTTGGACGCCCTGGATTACATACACAACACTGAAAGCTTTTAATAAAGAAGTATTGTTGCCATGGTAGCCCACCCATCGAAACGGCAATTGAACCATCTTGGCGGTTGATGGGATTTCCCGGTCCGGTCCTGCAGACACCCCTCCCCCAATCCCCTCCCTTCATGCTTTATTTCTCTTTTCTTTTTTTTCTTTTTATTCTTGATGTTACAATTTTTACTCTATTAACCACTTCCCGACCGCCCACCGCAGGTATACGTCGGCACTTTGAGGATGGATATCTCGGTAACGGCAGCAGCTGCTGCCACAACCGAGATATCCATCTCTTCTGTGGGCGGTCGGGTAAACGATAATGGCGGTCTCCGCGGCGGAATCGCCTCGAGATCGCCGTTATCGGTAGCGGACGAGCGTCCCCCCCCCCCCCTCCCGCTGCGCTCCCGCGCTCTCCGCCGCTTACCGGAGCCGTCGGTAGCGGCGGAGGCGATCGGGTGCGCTCGTCTGGTCAGCGGGGATGCGAGTGAGGGAAAAAATTTCCCTCGTCCATCCCCGTAGCTCTGCTGGGCGGAAGTGACGTCAAACGTCAGTTCCAAACAGCGTCTTAAAGAGACATTTTTTTTTAAATGTCATTTGAAAAATGACATTTAAAAATTTTTTTTTTTTTTTTTGCATTTTAGCCTAAATATGAGATCTGAGGTCTTTTTGACCCCAGATCTCATATTTAAGAGGACCTGTCATGCTTTTTTCTATTACAAGGGATGTTTACATTTCTTGTAATAGGAATAAAAGTGATCATTTTTTTTATTTTTTTTTTTTATTTTAGTGTTAAAAATTGGTAAAATTAAATAGAAATAAATACGAAAACAAAAAAAAAAAATTTTTTAAAAATCGCCCCGTCCCGACGAGCTCGCGCGCAGAAGCGAACGCATACGCGAGTAGCGCCCGCATATGAAAACGGTGTTCAAACCACACAAGTGAGGTATCGCCGCGATCGTTAGAGCGAGAGCAATAATTCTAGCCCTAGACCTCCTCTGTATCTCAAAAAATGCAACCTGTAGAATTTTTTAAACATCGCCTATCGAGATTTTTAAGGGTAAAAGTTTGACGCCATGCCACGAGCGGGCGCAATTTAAAGCGTGACATGTTGGGTATCATTTTACTCGGCGTAACATTATCTTTCACAATATGTAAAAAAATTGGGCCAAATTTATTGTTGTCTTATTTTTTTATTTAAAAAAGTGATTTTTTTCCAAAAAAAGTGCGCTTGTAAGACCGCTGCGCAAATACGGTGTAACAAAAAGTATTGCAATGACTGCCATTTTATTCTCTAGAGTGTTAGAAAAAAAAATATATAATGTTTGGGGGTTTTAAGTAATTTTATAGCAAAAAAAAATGTTTTAGTCTCGTAAACACCGAATCTGAAAAACAGGCCCGGGGCTAAAGTGGTTAAGGAGTTTTTCTTTTTCTTGTAAGTTGGTATGAACTGTTAGTAACTCATGGGCAGATATTTTATATAAATGCCTCAGTTAACTTTATAGTATAATCTACTAGACATTAAGGTACGAACTGAACATAAAAGGAAACATCTCCTTTGATCCGTTCATTACTTCACTGTACCAATCTTATATGGCAAAACCGTAAAGTACGCCCTAACGGTTTTCACAAGAGGAATGTTATTTCATGTTAGAACTCCTCTCAACACTGCTAAGTTTCTTTATTTCTACAATTGCATATTTGTACTCTCTTTGTTTTTCTTTTGTTTAATATTCCTTATATTTTTTGTATACCGCCTATTTCATATTCCAATAAAGATATATTTGACAAGGAAAAAAAAAAAAAAAAAAAAAAGATTTCCCCCATAGACTTATACAGGGAGTTCGGCGGCGGCTTTACTTATCAATTGCATCGCGCTGCTGTGCTACGCCGGTTCATGCGCCTAATTAAGGCTTCATCCAGCGCACGTATTAAGGCATGTACCGGCGCAGTGCAGCTTCAATAGTAAATCACCCCCCATATTTTTTACTTTTTAATTTAATACATATCACAATTTAAAAAAAAAAAAAAACATTTTTTCCTCTCAGTTTATTTATTTATTTATTTATAAAAATGCTTTTTGGGAGCGCAGTCATTACCCAAAGGCCTCGATGCGCTCATAGAACCACAGAACATATACAGACACATCTCACATAACAATAATAACAATATAAAACCACATAATAACATTAAAAACTAAAACTACAATATCTAAAACTGCTAGTATCTAACCCTAATTAGGGCCATACACCTGGAAAAATAAAAAAGTTTTTAAAAACTTCCTAAAATTTAACAAATCCTTCTCCCGTCTTAAGTATAGAGGTAGAGAGTTCCAGAATATCGAACCTTGTGCATCCAGAGTCCTCCCTCCACATTTTGTTCTTCTGAATTTAGGGACCGTCAAATTAACCTGATCAGCAGATCTTAACGATCTGCTGGGGACGTAACAGGTACATTTTTTTTGCAAATACCCTGGGCCTATCTTATGGATAGCTTTGTGGACGATGCATCCCACTTTGAATAAGACCCGTTCAGCAACCGGTAACCAATGCAAGGCTTTCAGAGATGGTGTAATATGGGCCCGACGGCCCACTCCCGTTACTAACCTAGCTGCCGCATTTTGGATCAACTGAAGCTTATGCAGGAGGATTTTTGAACATCCCATGTATAACGCATTACAGTAGTCCAACCGGCTACCAATGAAAGCATTGATCACATGGACTTTGTCCACCTCGTCAATGAAATCCAGTGTAGAACGCAGGAGTTTCAGATGGTAATAGCATCCGCTTACCACCTGGTTTACCTGCGCCTTCAAAGACAATTTAGAATCCAAGATGACTCCCAAGTCCCGGACCTTGATGGCCGGGGTCGGGTATGGCATAAACGAAACCGGTCAAGAAGGAAAGTCCGTCAAACTGGATTTGCTCTGATTGCTAATAATAATACATTCAGTTTTTGAGCCATTAAGTTTTAAGTAATTGGCTCCCATCCATGACTGTATTTTCTCCAGACAGGCTGCCAAATCCACCTGGACTTCCTTATTTTTAGGCAACTTAAAACAGATCTGCGAATCGTCTGCATAGACGTGAAAACTAAGTAGTGTTGCTCACGAATATTCGCATTGCGAATATTCGCTACGAATATTGCATATTCGAGTATTCGCGAATAACTCGAATATTGCGGCGAATATTCGCTATGGCGAATATTCGTATTTTTTCAAATTTATTTTTAAAACAGATCACATCCTAGTGATCTCCATCGATGTCTAAAAGCATTGCTGGTATGATTAGAGAGAGACCCTGGGCCGAGTAGCTGATGCGATTCTTTTATGTTGCCGAAAATTTGCATCGCAAATTTTCGGCAACATAAAAGATCGCATCAGCTACTCGGCCCTTCTTTTGCATCAGAGCCAATCAGAATAACTCGAATATTCGGCAAAAGGAATATTGCGCGATATTCCTTTTGCCGAATATTCAAGTTTTTCTGATTGGCTCTGATGCAAAAGAAGGGCGGAGAAGATAATCGCGCAATATTCCTTTTGCCGAATATTCGAGTTATTCTGATTGGCTCTGATGCAAAAGAAGGCGGAGAAGATAATCGCGCAATATTCCTTTTGCCGAATATTCGAGTTATTCTGATTGGCTCTGATGCGCCCTTCTTTTGCATCAGAGCCAATCAGAATAACTCGAATATTCGGCAAACGAATATTGCGCGATTATCTTCTCCGCCCTTCTTTTGCATCAGAGGCAATCAGAATAACTCGAAATTCGGCAAAAGGAATATTGCGCGATATTCCTTTTGCCGAATATTCGAGTTATTCTGATTGGCTCTGATGCAAATAAAGGGCGGAGAAGATAATCGCGCAAAAGGAATATTGCGCGATTATCTTCTCCGCCCTTCTTTTCCCCCTTATTCTCCTTTCTTTTAAGTAGAGTTAGTGTAGAGTTAGTGTTTAGTGCATATTAGTTTAGTAATACAGGAAATGATCTCCGTTTATGAGAATTTCGCAATCATTTTCGCATTAGCGAAATTTCGCAAAATTTTTTTTGGATAAAATATCACGAATATTCGATATTAGCGAATATTCGCGAATATTCTTCTATATATTCGCGCAATATCGCAAAATCGAATATGGCGTATTCCGCTCAACACTAAAACTAAGGTTATGTCGCCGAATAATATACAGCAACGGCCTTAAATAAATATTAAATAATATCGGCGATAACGCCGAACCCTGAGGAACCCCGCAAGACAAGGAACTATTAGATGAATAATACGTTCCTAGTCTTACCCTCTGTGCTCTATTCTGCAAGAATGAGGCCATCCATGTCAATGCCATGTCCTCAAACCCGGCTACAGACACCAGCCTTTCCAGAAGTCTGGCATGATCTATAGTATCAAATGCAGCCGACAGATCCAGCAGTATTAACGCTGACGCCTCGTCGCTGTCCATGGCCCATAGGCAATCGTCCTTAACCTTTATGAGAGCAGTCTCTGTGCCTCTACCAGGACGGAATCCCGACTGATATTCATCAAAAATATTATTTGATTCCAAATGCGGTTGAAGTTGCCACACAGCAGCCCTCTCCATTATTTTAGCTAAAAAAGGCAATGTAGAAATTGGCCGATTATTACTTAAATCTGACCGTGCCACATTTGCCTTCTTTAATAGGAGAATTATAACTGCCTGCTTCAAGATACTTGGCACTGTTCCAATAGCAAAAGACATATTAATAATGTCTGCTATAAACGGTGCCAAAGTAACCGCAGAATCCTTCACCAGCTGCGCAGTGCAGGGATCTAGCGCCGAAGAAGAAGCCCTAAGCGACTTAATAATCTTCAGTATCTCTGCGCTAGTTACCGCCGCAAACTTGATAAAACGAATCCCATTGTATACAGGAGAACTTTCTATATAACAAGAATCCGGTATATTATTTCGTATGTCCAGAATTTTTTCCTTAAAATATTCTGCTAAGTTCTCACTTAGTTCCGGAGAAAATTCTCCCTTAATATCTAAACAACTTGGGTTTGCAAGAGTATTGGCGACTTTAAATAGTTCTGCGGCCTTATTTTCCGCCAACCTGATTTTCTCTGTTAGATATGTTTTTTTAGCTTTTTTTATTTCAGCTTTATATTTTCTTAAAGCCGCTCTATATGTCTCTCTAGTAATAGAATTAGGGTCTTTCCTCCATATTTTTTCTAACGCTCGGCAGCTCCATTTTAACATGCGAGTATTCTGATTAAACCACAGCGGATTATTTGTTGGGGATCTTATGTTTTGACTCTGTTTTTTTGGGGCCAAATAATCTAAGGTTTCCGTCATCATTGAATTAAATGTTTCTATTTTATCCTCAACGCTATGTATTTTTTTAAATACCTTAATATCTGCATTCTCTAGAAATATTCTGGAGAAAGCATCTGCGGACACGTTCGCATAATTACGTGTAAAACATGGTATAGCCACTCTATTAGGTATATGTGGGTTTTTTTTTTTTTTTTTTGTACATTGCCCATTATTTTAAAACCTATAAAAAAAAATGGTCACTCCAAGCCACCTCCAAAGGTGATTCAGTCCTGGTTACACAGCCAGTATGTAATATCCAATCTAAGGTATGCCCAGCCCTATGGGTGGGTTTACTTACTTCCTCTGTATAGCCCAGGCTATTAGCATAATGCAGAAGTTGCTGAACCTCTGCATTACCAATATCATCAGCCCACAAATTAAAGTCCCCCAGAACTAAAGACCTGGGAAACTTCAACACTGAGGCTGATAACAATTCTGTGATATCCTTTAAGACAGTCACATTCATACTCGGAGGGTGATAGATGATAGTGAGGCCAACAGTCTCCTCCGGACTTTTCTTCCATCTTAAAACTAAGCTTTCTAATGAAGCATAGATTTCAGTGCAATTGGCGACCTCAATATCAAATACCGCTCTAAAAATAAGGGCTATACCTCCTCCCCTTTTAGACTGACGATCACACTTCACTATTTTATATCCCCCTGGAACTAATTCATCCAACCGTGGGGGAGAAGCAGCCGAGAACCACGTCTCCGTCATAGCAAGTAGATCCAAATTATGTTCCACTATGAGGTCATAAATGGCCGCTGCATTTTTTATAGCTGAGCGAACATTTATGAGACCTGCCTTTAAAGTTTTAGGCCTTTTTTCTAGTCCATCATAAGATAACTTTTTGTGCTTTACTGCCAGGTCAATATATATAGGTTCAGGCCAATAATCACCATTATTCCCTATAACACTACCCCTAATATTATATTTTATAATTTTTCCCTTCGTACGATCGTTTAAGGGGTAACACTTATTTAACTTTTTTAAATATTCAGAAGAATAGCATATTGGTGATACAGCCAACACTCCATCCTCTGCCATATCAGAAAAGTTTGCCCTTACAGCACCCTATTAATAAATAGCAAAAAATAAAATATCCCAGGCTGACCTAAGTTTTAAATATCAAATATAAGACCAACAACTAACATACTATAAAATCCCAATGAACAGAGTCCCACTAATTAAAATCAATTCCAGTTAAAAATTAAATTAATTATATTAATTAATTGCCTCTTATCCCACTGTCTCTTCCACCACTGCTTTACTTCCACCAGATGTTCTTCCGTACAGGGCTATGGGTACCTCTCACGTGCCCGTTACCAGTTGAGTTCTCTGTCCACGGAGAGGGGGGGGGGTAGGCTTTAGTCTCTCACACTATCGCCACCACACCACATCCAAAAGCAGGTATTCCACCAGATACTCCTTTATACAGGGCTACAAGGGCCTCTCACGAACCTGTCGCCACTTGGCAGGAGCTCCTTATCCGCTGTTAAGGGTGGGGGAGGTGGGTCGGCTTTAGTCTCTCACACCACCGCCGCCTCACAACTTCCAACACTCTACCTCTGTCACCAACAATTTCACTGTGTCCTGTCAGGTTTTCCAACCATACTACCTTTGTAGGGAGAACTTGCCAGTATGTCCGGGTGTAGCAATATGGCCGCCGTACAGAGAACTAGGCCAAAGCCACGGATCTGTGAGCAGCTGCAGGACAAACAGGCCCCACAGGAGCTTCTAGAGACAGTCCTGGGATTGTGGCCAGAAGAACTGGCCACTCTGCAGGCCAAAGAATGCAACTGTACCACCGTCGGGTGAAGCAAGATGGCGGCCGTGTTCCGGACTAGGCCGAAGCCGCAGTGTTTCCTGACACGGCTGCCCAGCGGGGAGAAAGACAGTGGCAGCGGCGGCAACTTATCCAAGGCTAGGGGACCACAGTTGTTCTTTGTAAGATTTTTCAATAAACAAAATTAACCCCTCATAATGAGCACAGCAGGAGTACAAACCAAGGAACTCAGCTCAGCACAGGGATGGTGGGAAACTGCCATTCCACTCCTTGTCAGTGAGGGGTGTGGTTGCTGGTTCCTGTGCTCCAGAGACCAGGGGCTAGAGTTGCTTCTCTGCCCCAGGAGGGATGCTGGATCCTGGGGAAGAGCCGGGCGGGGCCCCCCTGGATAGGCCTATGGAAAATAGTTTAGACCGATGCGTATTCTTCTACGTATTTTTGGTAAAAAAACGCAATAATCGTATATTGATTGGTTTGCGCAAAAGTTATAGCGTCTACAAAATAGGTGATAGATTTATGGCATTTTTTTTTTTTTTACTAGTAATGGCGGCGACCGTGACATTGCGGCGGACATATCGGACACTTATGACACGTTTTTGGGACCATTCACATTTACACAGCGATTAGTCCTATAAAACTGCACTGATTACTGTGTAAATGTGACTGGCAGGGAAGGGGTTAACACTAGGGGGCGCTGAAGGGGTTAAAATGTTCCCTAAATTATGTTCTAACTGTAGGGGGAGGGGGACTCACAGGGGGAGGAGACCGATGTATGTTCCTCTGTACTGGGAACACACATCAGTCTCCTCACCGCTGACAGGAGGTGGATCTGTGTGTTTACACACACAGATCCACACTCCTGCCGTGATCAGTGGTAATTGCGGGTGCCCGTCGGCAATCGCAGCTGTCGGGCACGCGCGCGGGATCGCGAGTGGTGCCGCGGGTGCGCGCGCGCCCTAGAACGCCGTGAAGAAAGGACGTTGTGTGACGTCCAGTCTCATCGGCGAGGGGTTGCTACAGACGTAAATCCCCTATGGTCCGGTATTGAAGTGGTTAAAGAATATAAATGTCTGTGAAAAAGAAGGGCTCATCTTGAACCTCATGGCCTGAATACTATCAGGCCAAAAAGATCCCTTTGTTGCCTTGGACTCTGGCAGTGCCAAACCATTGGAAAAATGTATGTTTTGCTTTTACTGCCTAGTCCTCGTCCACATTTTTTCCCCTTGTGTCACATCATGGCAGAATTTCACTTTAATTCACAGCCCAATTTATTTGCTTGTGTATTTGCTTGTCCCCAGGGCAAAAAGAAATAATGAATGTTCCTCTCAGGGACACCGACGGTGATAGAAACTTAAAATGAATTCCAATGATTTCCCTATTTTACACAAAACTAAACAAAAGTTTTGGTAATTAATTCAGTTTATTCACTGTTTGTAATTCTTAAATCATGGACCTCCAATTCCATTTCTGAGCCATGAAATAAGATTTCAGTTTATTTTTCTTAGTCTACATTTCTTTAAAAGTTCTTCAAAGAGTTTCATTCTTATCTCTATACATCATGATTCAGAGCTGGAACCCTTTTTCATTATGACACAAATCTCTCTCAACAGATTTTGACTTTCTTTGCTTTCAAACAACTTTTCTATTTTCTTTTATCCCTCCTGTATACTTTATTAACCATTAATTTGTTTCGGTAAATCCCTTTACATTCACTTTTGATTTTTAGAGCAGACCTTATTTCTTTCTTCTATTGGCTTTCTATGCTCTTCGTCAAAACAGTCTCCCTTCTGTCACAAAGTCAGATAACTACGAACTGTTTTTGCAGATTCTATTACTACTTGTTTCATTTTCTGCCATCTTTTTCCTTCTTGTTCATTATCTACATTTTCTGTTTGCATATTCTTAATAATTTCTTCTTGATATTTCTGCTTTATTCTTCCATAAGTAGACAGCTTTATGAATATCATATTTCTTTCCACTCTCTCTCTCTCTCTCTCTGTTTCTTATCTTCATATAAAATATTTTTGTCTGGAATTAAGTGTCAGTGCCATAAAAAGGTTTGAATCACAATCCACTCCTCTCATGATGGTGGTTTAATATTAATATCCAGTATTTTTCCTGCCTTCTATTATTTTGATGCCAATATGGTTTTTACCATCAAGCAATATCCACATTTCACGTATTGAAACAGTAGTTCCAAAACAACTAATCTTGTATGTTATTTTGCGCACTTTATGTAAACTGTAGGACCCTATTTCAGGTCTGTTGTTATGCCTTTGGCAAGTGCTTCTTATATTCTTTTGTTAATTGTTGAATATGCTAATGGAATGTATAGTATATTGTAGTATTGCCACCTAGTGTCTCTTTTGCATGCTTATAGGTTTTTAGATTATTTACTGTAGGTAGGCATATTGTTGCTTTAAAGGAGTTGTAAAGATTTTTTTTTTCACCTTAATGCAATCTATGCATTAAGGTGAAATAACATCTGATGACGCCGCCCCCACCCCTCCTGAGCCCCCGTTTTACTTACCTGACCCCTCGAAAGTCCCGCGCTCGGTCCTGAGATCCTCTTCGCCGCTCAGCCTGGCTGCTGATTGGCGTCACTGTTTTACGGTAGCACGCCCGCAAAGACTCATCATCATCCGAACGCTCTAGCATGACTGTGGTCAGTACTTGCAGGGAGGACCAGAGACGGCCGCCGAGGGACCCCAGAAGACGTGGATCGGGGCCACTCTGTGCAAAACAAACTGCACAGGGGAGGTAACATGTTTGTTATTTTAATTTTTTTTTTGATTAATGCAACTTCTCCAGAGGACCCTACAGCTGTAATTCTATCGTCAGCCTATATGTTTATAACCCCTTTCTCTAATTAGACTATTGTTATTCCCTGCAATAAAAGTTGAAAAGGGACCTAGAGCCTGCCTCATTGAGTTGTTAAGGGAGGAGAGTTAGCTGTCTGTTTAATTATACCTCAGCCACATGTAATGAGGGAAGAATATCTATGCATACCTTGTTTTCACAATTTACCTTTTACAACACCTAATAGCATTGCAATATCATTCTTTACACACTTTTCCAGCTTTTTACATAATTAGTTTGAACTCCTAACAGACAGTTATATTCACAGTTAAAATACATACAAGGAAGCTGGTTTGCTCCCCAACAAATGTATTTTTGTCAATCCAGTCCTGATATACAAAAATCCCTGCCACACAACACAGATAGGCTGGTCACTTGACTTTTCTCTGGAGCCTGTAAATTGACAGTGAACAAGTAGCATTATACTAGAATCATTGCTCTAATTCCCCCCCCCCCCCCTGTCACCACATGTACATGTAGGGTACTTGATAGACTTCTAGTGCAATCTACCTGTCTTATTAATTCTATAGAGTTGACCATAACAGTCTAAAATCAAGACAGATGCAGGTATTAACCATTTCCCGCCCTGGCCACTTTTGACATTTTTGTTAAAATCAGATTTTTTTTTGCTAGAAAAGTACTTGCAACATACAGTGCCTTGTGAAAGTTTTCGGCCCCCTTGAACTTTGCGACCTTTTGCCACATTTCAGGCTTCAAACATAAAGATATAAAACTGTAATTTTTTGTGAAGAATCAACAACAAGTGGGACACAATCATGAAGTGGAACGAATTTTTTTGGATATTTCAAACTTTTTTAACAAATAAAAAACTGAAAAATTGGGCGAGCAAAATTATTCAGCCCCTTTACTTTTAGTGCAGCAAACTCTCTCCAGAAGTTCAGTGAGGATCTCTGAATGATCCAATGTTGACCTAAATGACTAATGATGATAAATAGAATCCACCTGTGTGTAATCAAGTCTTCGTATAAATGCACCTGCATTGTGATAGATACTGTTGTGGAGAAGTTTAAAGCTGGATTTGGATATAAAAAGATTTCCCAAGCTTTAAACATCCCAAGGAGCACTGTGCAAGCGATAATATTGAAATGGAAGGAGTATCAGACCACTGCAAATCTACGAAGACCTGGCTGTCCCTCTAAACTTTCAGCTAATACAAGGAGAAGATTGATCAGAGATGCAGCCAAGAGGCCCATGATCACTTTGGATGAACTGCAGAGATCTACAGCTGAGGTGGGAGACTCTGTCCATAGGACAACAATCAGTCGTATACTGCACAAATCTGGCCTTTATGGTAGAGTGACAAGAAGAAAGCCATTTCTTAAAGATATCCATAAAAAGTGTTGTTTAAAGTTTGCCACAAGCCACCTGGGAGACACACCAAACATGTGGAAGAAGGTGCTCTGGTCAGATGAAACCAAAATCGAACATTTGGCAACAATGCAAAACGTTATGTTTGGCGTAAAAGCAACACAGCTCATCACCCTGAACACACCATCCCCACTGTCAAACATGGTGGTGGCAGCATCATGGTTTGGGCCTGCTTTTTTTCAGCAGGGACAGGGAAGATGGTTAAAATTGTTGGGAAGATGGATGGAGCCAAATACAGGACCATTCTGGAAGAAAACCTGATGGAGTCTGCAAAAGACCTGAGACTGGGACGGAAATTTGTCTTCCAACAAGACAATGATCCAAAACATAAAGCAAAATCTACAATGGAATGGTTCACAAATAAACATATCCAGGTGTTAGAATGGCCAAGTCAAAGTCCAGACCTGAATCCAATCGAGAATCTGTGGAAAGAACTGAAAATTGCTGTTCACAAACGCTCTCCATCCAACCTCACTGAGCTTAAGCTGTTTTGCAAGGAGGAATGGGCAAAAATTTCAGTCTCTCGATGTGCAAAACTGAATAATTTTGCACGCCCAATTTTTTAGTTTTTTATTTGTTAAAAAAACTTCGAAATATCCAATAAATTTCATTCCACTTCATGATTGTGTCCCACTTGTTGTTTCTTCACAAAAAAATACAGTTTTATATCTTTATATCTGAAGCCTGAAATTTGGCAAAAAGTCGCAAAGTTCAAGGGGGCCGAATACTTTCGCAAGGCACTGTATAACCCCCAATCATTATACATTTTCTTAAATTGGAGGCCCTAGAAAATAAAATAGCGATTGTTGCAATTTTTTTTTATTAAGCATGATATGCGCACAGCCATTTATCAAACACAATTTTTTATTAAAAAAAAATACACGTAAAGCCTTTACAGGGTAGCGGATGTGAGTTAATCATGAGCTCTGCCACTAGAATTATTGCTCTCACTCTGATGTATGTAGCAATACCTTACATGTGTGGTATGATCACTGTTGATACATATGCGTTTGGGACCTATGTGCGCATTTGTATTTGCATATGAGAACAGGGGGACCGGGTGCTTTAAATTTTTATTGTAAAATGTTTTTTTTTGTATATTTTTTCATTCAACATCCCTTGTGATAGGCTGGGCAGTGAGAGATACTCTTTATTGAGAGATCAGGGATCTATTAGACCCCTGATTCCACACATATCAGTTTGATTGGCTGATTCCCCGGCTGGTACGATGTCCTCCAGCTTAACTTGCCACATCTGTTTCTCCTTTCCTCTGTAGATACAGTTGCTGGCCTGAATGGTTGCAGCGATTCTGGCCCTTCCAAGACCTGTAAAAGTGATCAGGTGGCTGTAGAGCTGTTCAGAAAAAAACAACAAAAAACAAATAAAAAAGGCAAAAATCCCACAAATTCTCAAGGTGGAGCATAATAAGGCAATTAAGTATATAGCAGTCATACCGATCCAGACTGTAGTAAGTGATGCTCAAAAAAGTTCATTTTACTAAAGAAAGCTAATATAGTGATAATAAGAGTGTATCACAATAGATTAGGGAAGAGTCTTTACCTTTATAGAGTTATTATTGCTGTCTAGCCTCTGAACAGGACACTGGGAGTGTTCCGCGGATGGCAGGTATATTCCCTCACTATTTAAGTTGTGTTTTTTTTTTTAAGGGGGACAGTTTGAATACATTGTTGAGTACTCAGGGATTCTCACCCATGCAAAGGGAGAAGTTCTAGGGTAGTCTGCACAAAGCAGTGAGGACTGTTTTTTAGTACTCTCTGGATTGCTAAATCCTTATTATCCTACAACTAATGGGAGACAGACTGCTGATGAGGGAGCCAGAACACCAACCCCTTCACTACTAGGGAACCTGTAACCTTATTGGGTACCATGCCCTACAAATGGTTGCTGTAGCTTGAACCTTGACTTGGTTACCCATAGCAACTACACTTCTCTTCCTTGTCTTGGCGAGTTAACCTTTTGTAGCAGTGTTACTTTATACCCCATAGTGTCATTACAGCTCCACGTTCTTTGGAATGCACCATAACCAACATGCAGCCTTGGAATAACTTCAGACCAGGCGCACAATGGTTAAGATAACTATACTGTAAAAAGGCCTTGTGGCAGTACAAGATAAATAATGTCCTTTCCATAATCCTAGCTAAAATAGCGTAGTGGCCCAGGCATACTACCTTAAGGTGAGAGTCCACATAGGCATTGTCCATGACTTGGATGCTGTCCATGGTTCCCAGTGTCTTTATATCTTCTACCCAGTGGGGCTTTACAGCAGACCCTGATGGACAATTACCTCTGCAATCACTACTCCTACTGAACTCTCTGATCCTAGCAGTCCTCTTCTTTATATAACACAGTTGGGTCCGCCAAAATCAAAAAGCCCAGGAACTGGGCCCTTCCCTAGCCTTGGCTGTCTGCTGGGAACTAACTAAATGCTTTACAACCAACCTTCAAGGTGGACACCTGTGTACAGGATGGCCAGAGCTCAGGACTGAGCAACAGTGGCCGAGTTGTGAAAACCTCCTCCTTGGGACCCCTGAAGCCAGCAGGAAGCCCTAAAACCACAGAGTGGGACTGATATGGTCATGGTGCCCCCTAACTAATTTGGAAAATCCAAACCATAGTATAGATGATATTGTTTCATTTGTTTTCTGAAGATAAGCTGCATGCCGTTTGCTTTTCCCAACACAGCTGGCTGATGACCCCGGTCTACCCTATATCACACTTCAAGGATATAAACTTATAAAAAGCTGATGGATTGGTCATGCAACACAAGAGGCAATGCACCCAATATGGTTGCAAAGTTCAGTAAAGAGTTCTACTAGAAAATAAATATACAATATTTAATCTATGCACAGTACATATCATAGCTGGTGTGCATGCACTGTCTTGAGTTCTAAAAACATTTTTGGGACTGATTAAAGAATGTTTACTTCTTCCTCCAGAGGTCTTGTAGATGGAGAAAGTCAGTCTAAAAGTATTAATAATCTACAGGCCTCAAAAAAAGATTTATGATTTATAATGTGACAGTAAAACATGTACTATATTGATGTTCAGAAAATATATAGTACTCATAGCATATATTGAACAACATAACATTTCTGGCAAATTTCTACAAAAGAAGCAGAGAATACATAAAATCAGAGCATTGCATGAGTCCACAGATTAAGAAGCCAAACTGTCTGCTGAAGATCTATTCTGTATTGATCTTTCTCAAGTTTTTCAAGTCCTATCGCTTAACCTGAAAACTCAAGACACAAGTGGAAAATTCGCAAGAGATTCTTTAGTGCCCTGCTTTTGTCACAGTAGATATTATGGATTTGCAGAAGGCTGCCTCTGATTTCACAATGAAGTACAGCAAATATTTGGCAGCTGTAGAACTTTTTGCAGAAACTGAAAGGTTTATAAATTGTGTATACAATTTATTACCAGACATAAAGTTGGCAACTGCTCTGGATATCCCAGATAATCATTCTTATTTCAGTTTCCTATTCAAATAGTGAAAAGAATTACAAATATTTCATTCCTTTCTTTTTACTATGGCTTAATAGTAAACCATATCAAAAACAAGTGTTGTTCCTGCATAGGACATAAAATACTTTCAAATCTTCAAGCGTTGTTTTAATAGAGTTTGGTTTAAAAAAATCGACTTTTGACAGTAATATGCTTCTTTGAAAGTAAGGAAAACTGCACTGTGAGTTACATCAACTCATCTTATTTATTTTCCACTTACATACTCTACTCATAGTACGTGTGCACAAAATGATCACACTTCATTAGGAAAAAGAAAAGTTAAAAATATTTTATATGAATCATTCCCATGGTAGTACTTATTCTTGTAGATCAAAGTAAGTCATCTTTATTTCCTTTCTGCGCTTCATGGTAAATAAATATGATTTGACCAAAGAGTTCTGCAAACTTAAATACTTATAATAATAATAATAATAACAACACACAGCATGCACATTTCAGTGTACATTCAAAAAAAAGACTGCAAACCGGCGGATATGTTTGTTTTATTGCAAAAAAGAAACAGAATTTCTCTTCTGCACTAAAGAACCTGGGTGCTTGCAATTTTTTTCGGTGGTTTAAAGAGGTTGTAAAGGTTTGTTTTTTCTTTTCTAAATAGGTTCCTTTAAGCTAGCGCAATGTTGGTTCACTTATTTTTTCCTTTGATTTCTCTTCTAAATTCTCTTTTTCTAAATGTTTATTTTTCTAAATTTCTCACTTCCTGTTTCTCCTCAGTTAGCTTGCCACCATCATCCGAGCTGTGGTTAGTCAGACAGAACAGCTTACTGAACACCTTACTGAGGAGGAACAGGAAGTGAGAAATTCAGACAAAGAAAAAAACATTAAGGCCGCGTACACACGATCGAATCTATCTGCTGGAAACAGTCTGACAGACCATTTCAGCAGACAAATTCGATCGTTTGTACGGGCGGACAGACAGATTTTTCCAGCAGACAGATTTTAAAGCATATCTGCCCGCACATGCATCGAATGGATTCGACGCATGCGCGGAAGTGTTTTACTTCCTGGTGCGGTGACGTGGCGGCATCAACGTCATCGCCACGTCACCGCGCTGTCTGCCGGCGGGGATTTTGGTTTGATCGTGTGTACAGCGATCAAACCAAAATAGCCCAGCAGACAAATCTGATCAAATCGGTCTGTCAGACCGATTTGAACAGATTTATTTAATGGTGTGTACGGGGCCTTAGAAGGGAAATGGAAGGAAAAGGTAAGTGAACCAACAATGCACTAGCTTAAAGGAACCTATTTAGAAAATAAAAAACAAACCTTTACAACCCCTTTAATTCCACTTGGCTTTTCTGTCAGTTTTCATCTGGTGTTTGTCAACTTTAGCAGGTTGCTTGCAGCTTCACAGCCAATTACTTTATTGCGAATGCGCGAATCGTGCTGCACTCTGTGAATGGGTTGGCTGCAGGGCAAGGGGAAGGAGGAGGGTGCCGGCCTCAGCCAAAATCTGGTACCCGCACCCCCCTCCACCTCAAAATGTGGCAGCGATTGGGGGGGAGGCAGACAAGGGGAGCTTCCCCTTTGGGTGGAGCTCTGCTTTAAGTCAAACTTTAACTTTTTGAATGTGTTTATGTCCTATGTACTTGATATTTGAGACTTGAGACCTGATGATAAACTTAGGAATGGAATGGTTCACATAAAAATGAAATGCTTTATGTGCCAGGGAAGGTGATCTGATGTGGATAAAATAGACTTTTATGTGAAAGGAAAACCTTTACCTAGGAGGCTGAAAATGTATGTTGCTGGAAGTTATTGCAGAGAAAAAAATATTGTTTGCAAGGAGCAAGTAATCACTATTTGAAATATCACTGGTGTCTACCTGAAGGCAATATTGTAATTGTATGCAGTGTCTATTGAGGAGAGGTTTTCAGCAGGTAATTCAACCTAACTGGATGACATTTAGTTTGCAAAGCTGTGTATCATAATCAGTTGCTATGTTTTTTTATTGTCTATAAAATAAGTTTTTCTCTTTTTTTTTTTTTAAGTCTCTTTTTAAAGTACTTTTTATATTGTCTCAACAAGGACCATCATGGCAGGATTGCTTGGTATTTTTTATGGAAATTGAAGATTTACGGTGGAATTCACACTATTGTGTTGCGGTAACGTGTGTTATTGCTGCACCATGGGGTAATGCAGCTTCCACACATTTGTGTATTGCAGTGTTATTCTTTTTGAATGACACTCCAACACAACTTCTAAAGATGCCTGTGTTGCAGCATGCCATAAAACACGGTATTGCACTACTGTGCATGATTGTGAGCTGCGCTACTAAAAATGGTGCATGCACCATTATCTGTGAACTTTGGTGCATTAGACATTCAAATGAATGGGCTATAAACAATTACCCCTGCAAACACCAAATGTATTCAGTGTGACAAATCAAGTAAAGTGCTGCTGCTGAAATCTAGGAGTGTACCACTCACCCATGCATATGCTAAAATATTTTAACAATAAAAGTGATCCAGCACCACACCCATATATAAATGCTTAGACAATTATATAAATGTGTGAATTTAGTCCATCAACTGTGTAACAAACTCCATATGGGATCCCACCATTCCAAATAAAAATACAATTTATAATCCTAGAAACAAAAAATAAAATACAAATACAAATAACAAAAAAATCCACGTGAATGTGCTATTCCAATAACGTCCACTATCTTCTAAAACATGCTTGTTCTCCAGTGATCTTCACACCATGTATGCCCACCACCATTAGCTGCTCACCTCCTATGTTAACGTACAGTTAAGAGGTCTAAAGTGCTTATCCCTTTAAGGGCAATATCTAGATAGGATTTGATCCTCCTCTTGTCTCCTCCTGGTCTGTTTTCTCCTAATGATGCTCGGCAGATATCACAATTGGAAGCTCAAGATTAAAATATATGGACCATCATAGCGTTTACTATAAAAACAACCGTATTTATTAAAAAACCTCATAAAACAAACTCAAGTTTTGGAGTGCATTAGTAGCTTGTTCCCAACAGACAAGTAGCATGTGTAGAAAGCTGCCCAGCGGCACTAATACTGAAGGCTGCAGCTTGTGGATGGCTAGTCAGAATCTGTCCCCTTAAGGGCTACAGACTATCTTGCTGGGAAATGTCCAATACTTTCCAAGGTCTAGTTAATGTGACATGTAGTTGGACATCCTACTTTGCTGCCTCTGCCCCTTAGGCGTTATGCCATGGGCGTGACTTCTTTAGAGGAAAAAAAAATGCAACACATATTAACATGCAACATACCAGGCCTTAGCATACCTAAGATGAACACAAGATGTAAGATGTAAATTGGCCCCTAAAAACATTGAAAACAACCTTTGAAATTGCATGAACATATTACAACTTATAAGCGATTCAAGTACCGTAGCTGCTTACTTTTAATAAGAACATATACCTGTCCAGGGAGCCCACAATGTAGGCCCCCGAGGCCGATTCATCCACCGACTCGGGTGCAGGCACCGCCAATACACCTAAGGGAGACGGGTAGTGGAGCCTTCAGGCTTCACAGCCGGTTTTGTACTGCAAGTTGCGTTGCGCTTTCTGAATGGCCACCTCATCTTCTGAGACACACAGAAGTCCCAGAAGGCAGCGGGGGAGAAGGAGGAGGGCACACCGCAGAAAAGGAAATTACATACGCAATCAGAATCAGCATCCAAAGGGCAAATAGCTTTGTGTGCAGAGAGGAAGCAGGGATGGATTTGCAACAATGTTTGTTAAAATCCTTGCACATTGATTACCCAGAAGATATTGTTGTTTGCCAACAATGGGGAGCTACTCATTGCAAAGGTGTGCAAACTAAACCCCTGTTTTTAATGCATACTGTTAGACAGGATAGTTCGGTGGATTAGCAGACTGGTCGGTGTTATGCTTTGCATCTATCTATGAAAGTTCTTGCATTAAAACCAAGGAAGCTTAGACTTCTGTAGTCTATCAATGCTTTACTAAACAGGAAAAAACTAAACATACAACTGTAGGATGCACCATACAACACTACTGTAAGTTGAGCTAGAAATTTCTTTGACTTTTTTTTTATTGCGCTGCCCTTCCATGTGCTCCTTGCTGTAAAGGCCATTTATAATTGGGGGCGGTGGCCATTTGTTTGTACTGTTGAAATATTTATGAGGGGACGCACTGGACACCTTTGCTGCCATGGTGCTATATGCTGGGTGTCCAGTGCACCTCTGTGCCTTTAATGAGGGATGGGTTTCCTCCAGACTCACCTGTGTAACGGGTGCTCCTTGCGCCCTCTTCTTCCTAGTGCACTCAACGCTGGAGCGCATTACAGCGACCACGCGATGACATCATCGCACAGCGCGACGTACGTTCCACCGTGGAACGCGGAAGTGAGTGAAAAACGATATATAGTGAGTGAAAAACATATATAGCGCAGCACATGCGAACTGAATCGCCTCCGCAACCGCGATACTTTTCGAATCAGTGCTAATGCACTGCACCTGACCCCTATCTTTAAACAGAGCAGTGTGCTTTCTGCACACCATTCTATTATTGTCAGCCATAGCTCGGCCATGCTACAAACAATGGTGCCATCGCTCCCCATGCTGCAACAATAGACCAGCCTGCATTGGAGCTGTTGCATTTACTGCAACAGCATGCCATTATTGGGGACAACCTTTAAGGCTTCCTTGCGGACATCATTCACTACGGATTCCCTCTACACTGAAGCCCTGCAAACGGATAAGTAGCTATTGTGTCACTTGTAGTGCTATAGGAAGATCTGCTGCATTTATCCATCTACAACAATTGCTGTTATTCATTATGGCTTAAGGCTATTAACATACTACTTGTGATATACTGTTGTGCCAATGACTGTTTGCTAAGGAATATCTTAAAGGGACATCTACTCTCAAACTACCTGAGCTATATTGCCTCTTGTAAGCAACTATTAGTTGTCTCTACAACTCCTACTTACTACGTGCTTGACATAAGTGCTAAATTGCTTATAGGTCTCGTCCTAACTTGTTGAACATGTTCACACTAACTTTTCTATGCTAAGGGTTGATAGCATTTCATATCAACTCCCTTAGTGGACTAATACATCCCTATATGTTTAAGTGATATGATGTAGAGAACCCCAAACTCCTGTTTATGTGAAGTGACGCATGGGGTCTCGTACTGATAATCACTTGCACATAGAGGTCTATTGGAAACTTTAAAGAGTATACTATAATTTAAATCGCTAAGCTCTGGTCGCCTTTCTTTATGTGAGAGAGAGATGATCTAGAGCAAGGGTCTCCAAACTACGGCCCTCCAGCTGTTTCGGAACTACATTTCCCATGAGGCATTGTAAAATTCTGACATTCACAGACATGACTAGGCATGATGGGAATTGTAGTTCCTGAACAACTGGAGGGCCATAGTTTGGAGATCCCTGATCTAGAGAACCCCCAAACTCCTGTTCGTGTGGAGTGACGCCTGGGGTCCAATACTCAGTTCTCACATAAAGAAGTGCTATGTAATCCTTGCTAAACGCAGTTGTGGTTCACTTCGTTCACCAGTGCTATTATAACCTGCCCTCTACCTATCAATTATAATGCATGTGCTACCACTGTGGAGACTCTCAAAATTTAGAGTTAGGCCTGCAGAAAATACTGGGGTGCCTTGACGCGGCTCTGTAGCTTATGCATGTATTTGCAATTGTGTGCAAACTAAGCCCCTATTTTTAACACATACTATTAGACAGGGTAATTTGGTTGGTTGTAGGCTGGTTGGTAAGCTGGCAATTTCATTAGCTTTGGCAGACAAGAGGTTAAAGTTCTAGTAAAGGTTTTAAAAAAATACCCTGCAAGGTGAAAGCATAATGTGCTAGTATTGCACTGCATACTAGCACACATATCAAAGACTTACCTTGAAATGAAGCCCTCCAGCGGTGCGCTGTAACTGCTGCAGAGGCTTCCATCTTACTTCCAGGTTCACAGGCTGTGGCCACTTGAAGGAACGGCACAGATATGCTGTTCTTTCAGAGCGCATCCCCTGGTGACATTACCGGCTGCGGCTCATATTCATTTAACCTATGGGTAAGGTATATTATAAGCTTACCTGTAGGTAAATATAAAAATACTGCATTTCCTACCACTTTAAATCTGATATTTCTGCTATGTTTAGACCTCTGGATCAAAGTTTTCACTCTACTGGCTAATCTGCCAACGTAATTTATGTTTACTGGCCCAATCATGTTTTCAAGTTAAACCAAAATAACTTTCCCTCAGTTCGTAGCTCTACATAATTGAAGTGCTGATTTTGCAATTAAAAAATGGTACGTTAATAGCTGTACAGGAAAAAGAAGCCCTAAATAGTGTCTTATCGTTTACAAACACATTTATTGTTAAAACTTAAAATGGATACTCACAATTTTCAAGTTAAAAAAGGCATGAAAAGCTAGCAGTTAGAAGTCTGGCTTTCTGCTATCTGGTCTTCTTTTTCCTGTACATGAGCCATATTGGACTAACACCAGCTGAACAAGGGACGTTATTTGATCGCCCCAGTGCTACACAGTGGCACACACTGTGAAGGCATACATACCCCATAGGGGGTGAAAAATCCGGTGAGTGCAGGCTTTGCAGGGACACGGATTGCAGTGTTCACCTATTGAAGGAAGAGTGTTATCTTTCACAAGGCACCCAGCACGCATCATATCACTCAGCAGGCGTGGGAATATTTTCTGTGATTATTTGCCATATGATCACAACAGTGATCTATATTTGATTGCACATTTGTTTGCACTTTGTTTACATGCACATATTATATCACTCAGGAATGGGAATATTCAGACTCTGTGATTATTTGCCACATGGATTTTTATATGATCACATCAGTGGTCTATATTTGATTGCACTATTTGCACTTTGTTTATTTGTTTATTTGCACAAATTATTTATTGCAACATTGGGCACTTTCCACCATTGCACACAGGCACGCATGCACTTTAACCTCCCTGGCGGTATGATTCTGTCTGGAAATACGTACCAAAAGCGGTACAATTATTTTGTATGGAAATTCTGCGTTTTATACTGTAGGCCTGCAATTTTTAGGAATAACTCACTTAAATTTGTCCAAACCAGAGTCTAGTAGACATCCCGGGTATGATAAAGTTTGAAACACAAAATCATAAAATTATAATATAATAAATAACTATAAATAATTATAACAAATAATAATGTAATTATAATAAAAATTATTCACTAATGTAATCAAATCAAAATCACTGAAATTTGCTCAGTTGCAGAATTGTCGCTGTCATTACTTTTATTTTTTTATGACAAATTTCCCCACAAATCGCTATCACTCAATTCTGCAAGTGATTATAATTTATTATCGCTGTTTTCTAGCTGCTCTAAAATCACTTTTGACATAAAGGGACACTTTTGGTTGCTATGGACAATCTACAGTTTGCAGGCACAAAAAAAATGTTTTTATTATGTAAAAGAACATGCAGGGCACTGGGCAGACCACTAGGGACAGGGGGGTGTGTACTTTTTACATACAGTACTGTAATCTATAAGATTACAGTATTCTGTATGTAATGTGTTTGTTTACTTTTTTGAATTTGCCGCCGGTCTCCGCCCCCGTGCGCCGTTACGTCGCAGGGAACGGAGATCGGCGGCGTGCGGGCACTGTGTGAGTCGAATGGAGGACGCCACTCGCTCACACAGCGGGGATGCATCGCTGGATCCAGGGACAAGGTAAGTACAGTACCCCGCCTGGATATAAGGTAAGCCAGCGCGCGCTGCAGGCTCTGCATATTCACCCCGAGCGCGACTCGGGGATATGGATATTTTCATAAAAAATCCAACCCGAGTCGCACTCGGGGATACCGGCAGGGGGGTTAATGGTATCAACATTTTAAATACATTTTTACTATGCCAAATTTATTCATTAATTGAATTATAGAACAGCGCCACATCTACTACCATTTTACTTAATTTTTAACTTTTTGCTATAATAAATATCCCCCAAAAATATATATAAAACATTTTTTTCCTCAGTTTAGACCGATACGTATTTTTCTACATATTTTTGGTAAAAAAATCGCAATAAGTGTTTATTGATTGGTTTGCGCAAAAGTTATAGCGTTTACAAAATAGGGGATAGTTTTATGGCATTTTTATAAATTATTTTTTACTAGTAATGGCGGCGATCAGTGATTTTTTCGGACACTTTTGACACATTTTTGGGACCATTGTCATTTTCACAGCAAAAAGTGCTTTAAAAATGCACTGATTACTGTGAAAATGACATTGGCAGTGAAGGGGTTGTGAAGGACGTTTATGCAATTGCCTATATACTTCAGTGTAATTCTCTCCCTGCTATTTTTAATGTCTGTGTGTTATGGGGTCTGCCTCTAGCCCTGGATAATTGGATTACTTTCCCCTTTGTAGAGGCATCTGTAAAACCTGTTTAAATCAGATTGCCATGCTGCCAGTAAGGGACAATGACCTTTCAATGCTAAGTGGCTTGTGAAATACCTTTCCATTGTGTTCTGCAGATGAATAGCCGTGTCACAGACGAGACGCCTAGCCACCCGATTAGATAATTGACTCATGTTAATTGTTGTTCTGATTGCTTCATTGTAGTAATTACCCCCTGGGGGCTTTTGTCTCAACACACATATTCAGGCAATTCAAGCTTTGGGACCAATCTCTGCTGTGTAATTTTCAAGTCCTCATTTGCATGGTTTAGAGGACCTGAGTGAAGACTGCATACTTTACAATGGACCAATAGGAAAGTGGTTGGTGGGGGCGGGATGTTCCAAATCCTGTATAAAGTGTGCTGTGTACTTTCAATAAAGTGTGTCCTGTTACATTCAGCATTAAGCCTTGGCTCATGTATGGATTATTCGGCGATTCCAGGGATATTCCTACTCATGGAATATTGGGCGATTTCTTTTATGGGAGAAGAAGGGAAGGCTTGACGGGGATATGTTCTACCACCGTCACAGGGGTTAACCAGGAGGGGGCGCTGTAGGGCTTAAGTGTGCCCTAAGGAAGTGTTATTACTGTGAGGGGGTGTGGCTGTGCGTGTGACATCACTGATGGTCGTTTTGCTAACACAGGAAACAGCCGATCAGTGACAGCCACACTAGAAAGCATGGGGAGAGGTTTGTTTACACTTACCTATCCCTGTTCTTCCTCTCTGTGACCCGATCGCGGGAACACCGGCGGCAATCAGGTCCGCTGTTCCCGTGGGGACGGTCACGGAGGAGAGGACCAGGTCGCGAGCGCACCACGCGACCCTCGTCTGGGCTCTTAAAGGGGACGTACAGGTGCACCCTTGTGCCCAGCCGTGCCATTTTGTCGACGTATATCGTAGTCAGGTGGTCTTCAAGTGGTTAAAAAGGATAAAAATTGGATAAAAATTGGTACTTACAAAGTGAAACTGACATTTAATCATAGGACCACTCAATGCTAAACAGTACGGATGCACATGTGCCATTCACTAAAGGGGTGTGGAGCTGACGTGTTTCAGGGGCGCACTAGCTCAGCTCTGAGGAAGGGGTTGTGCCCCCGAAATGTGTTAGCTCCACACTCCTTGATGTGAACGGCACATGTGCATCCAAACTTCTTAGCATTGGTCCTATGGCTAATTATCAGTTGCAATTTGTGAGTACCCATTTTTATTATTTTAAATATACAAATAACTGTTGTTTGGTAATGCACTAGGCGCATGTACCTTCCTTCTTTCTTTGTTTTCTAGTACTGTACCTGTCTAAGGAGGACTGCATCCGTCTAATCTTGAAATTCTGCTTTCTGCAACATAGGACCTCTGAGTGCTGCAAGTGACTGTTATCTTTTGTATATTCTCTGTGCTGTGCCTGTCACAGACACATAACAGAGAACTAAGTGCTCCTAATTAACAAAGGGGCTTGCACCCCTTTTAAGCATCAGGCTTTGAGATGGACTTCTCACTAATATATATAAAAACTATTATTGTGAATTCATAGATCTTCCTGTAGGTTATACTATTTCAGTGCTTTGCAAGAAGTTATTAAGAAAGGATAATGTTTATTGAAAATAATAAGGAATATGATGTACAAGTTTACAATTCAAAAGAGTTGAAAGTCTGAAAGAAGAGTGGGGAACTGTACAGTAATGCCCTGTACACACGATCGGTTCGTCTGATGAAAACGGACCGATGGACCGAAACGATCACGTGTGGGCTCCATCCGTTTTTTTTCCCATCAGTGAAAAAAAATAGAACCCGTTTTAACATTTTCGTATGGTTAAAAAACCGAAAAGTCCACTCATGCTCAGAATCAAGACGACACATGCTCGGGAGCATTGAACTTCATTTTTCTCTGCACGTCGTTGTGTTTTACGTTACCGCGTTGAACACGATCGTATTTTTAACCGATGTGTGTAGGCAAGACTGATGAAAGTCAGCTTCATCGGATATCTGATGAAAGAATCCATCGGTTCGTTTTCATCAGACGAACCGATCGTGTGTACAGGGCATAAGAGTAGGCAGATCTTTAAATATTGAAAGACAACAGAACAATTTTCATCACCTCAGCAGAAAAGTCTAGACCTGTCATGCAGCTCTGTGTACCTGAGGAGCACTTTTGTGCTTAGGGGAGCAGATGTCATTTCTGGTCTTTTAAAGCAGGAACAGTGCCCTTTTATGAATCCCTTGCTGCTCAACCCTAATCACAGCTCAGTCTAAATTTATATTTTGTGAAAGTATTGCCTGCGCTGAAACTAACTTCCTACCTGCAGTAAATGTCTGGGTTCAGTAGACATCCTTCTTGAGAAAATTAAACAGATCAACGTTTGTTCAATTTAAGATATTTTGGTTTCTAAACATAAATGATGCTCGAAACTAGGTATCTTTTAGATGTGGTGTGTGTTTAGAGTGCCCTTTCATTAATTGGTGGACGGGTTGTGTGCTCCCTAACAGCACATGGTTTGAACCACGCTTTCTCGTAGACTACACCACAATAGGATTAGTGTATTTGATTACCTGCGTCTATGGCGCATTCTATGTGGGTAAAATGAAGCATCCTTTTCATAAAAGCATACATGATCATATTTATTATACACCTAAAATTAACATTCCGATGGGTAGGCTTGGTGTGCGTAATTATGATGCTATGGTGATAAAGTTTATGGTGCTAGATAGGGTGTTGAAAGACCCCAGGGGAGGAGGTTTTGATAGCGCTCCAGCAAGAGAGCAGGAGAGCAGGTGAATACATTTTATTAAAGCTGCAGCACCACATGGTTTAAATGATGTGATGCGTTTCTCAACATTTTTGACATTTGTTATCTTGCTTCGGCTTTGTAGAGTATCATCTTATTTAGGTGTCCCTCACATTACTACCTTGGAGGCCACTGCTGTTTGTGGGCTAAATGTATTATTTCATTTTTGGTCTTTGTAGCATTTTTGATACAGAATTGTAAATCCAGGTGTGTATCTTTTACCTTTTACACAGTGTGGGCCAGTGTGTTACTTCATGTATAATCTGGGACATCATACATCATTTTTGAACTCTGTTTAATTTTATTAAGTGTGGACAAATTAAACAAGATGCTATACAAGTAGGATTTACAGTATGTATTGCTGTGGATGCCATATATATTTGACTTTCTTCCTTTTGGTGGGGTGCGGAGCTTAGGGGTGCATGGCTATTTGGGCAGCAGGCTGCAGCCAATGGCTATCCCTTTTGCGCCAGAGCTAAATCCAGTCCTTCTGGTATTAGGGCAGCACTTGCCTCTCTATGAGAGACTTGTTGGGTGATGTGCGCATGCCCAAAATTTGGGGGATATACGCACCTCTGGCACCCAGGGGTCGCTGTGGAGGATGTTTACCATCGGTCTCCTGGGGACCATCGGGTGCCCTTTGAGCATGTGTACATGCATGTGCAGCTATTATTTTGAGGAGGTGGCCATCTTGGAGCTGCCAGGGTGCCAGCGAGCTGTTCCGGGTGATTAATCCCTACAAGGGGTCAATCAGTGGGTCCTTACTAGTGTGGAAATTTACCTACACCTGTAGGCTCACTCTACTCAGGCCAGATGTCTGGGGGTGCTGTCAGAAGGCTGTTTGTGTTAGAAGGTAGGAATTTATCCAACTGACAAGACTCCTTGAGTGAGACTGTCGTTTCTGGCTTTATAAAAAAGGGTCCCTTTACTGCTTTCTAGTATAGAGGATTCAATACTGTCCTAGGAGTAACAAATGCTAGAACTGCCCTGTAGTGAATAATACAAGGCATACTGACTTCTAGGGTTTTCAACAGCATTGCAATTTTCAAGTCTGGGTCGCAATAGAGGAATGTTGCACTGTGTGATCAATCTAAAATTGGGATCCCTCTGCAATATATAAGGATTTATGTATATATTGTGGTTTAATCTATTGTAAGGAAAGAGCTCTGTGTGGAGGAAGACCTATCCTCAAGCATTGGGAACCCTCAGGACCCCTTGCTCTTATACATTTTGAAACAGCAGGCACTGATAGACTGCTCTCTTGGATACTACAGCTGCTAATTGAAAGTAGAGGTATACGTCTGTGCCCTTTAAATTAATGTGCCATACTGAATGAGGACTTAGTACTGAATGATTCCTCTTTTTCTAGAATAATGGCATTTCTCTTTTATTACACTTCTCCCTATAACGTTTAGATGTTTGGAAGGCAACATAATGGTTCTTTTAATTAAAGTATACAGTATATGGTTTATGGCTTATTTTTCTTTTTGTTTTGCTATCCTCATTATTTTAGAAACTGACGTTAGACCTTGAGAGAGGGAGTAAAGGTACCTTCTAAATGGTAGTGTTGTTGGGTATGCCCATACGACTGGATGGGAGGGTGGGGCATGGTCTAGTCACTGCTGGAACCCTGATTGGTCCCTGCTCACAGCCCTTCCTTGTCCCTACCACCCAGCCAGGAATTGCCACTTTATTTTATACACCAGGATGACAAACTGTCCAATAACTATAATTATATTTGTTTAGATGGCTGTAACTAAGCATACTGATGGCTCCTGAGGAAGTAGATTAAGTCCATGAAAAACATCTTGCAACAAGAAATCTGTATGTTCAGATATACTGCATCACCTTGTCACTATTTTATTCTATGTTATGTAAATTGACTCCTGAAGAAATATGATGTAATTTTTGGAAGAATACCATTTTATGAGTGTTAAATCTAAATAAATTATTAGTATTTTATTGTAACATGTTGTGCCTCAAAAGTCCCATTTTAGTAGAGTTCCTTTTTAATTTCCTATTTTGGTGATGCTGGAAATGAATGGAAATAATTAACCACAATGGGCCAGATTCTCAAAAGAGATACGACGGTGTATCGCAGGAAACACCGTCGTATCTCTGTTTTTTTTACTGGGTATCTATGCGTGTGATTCCTAGAATCACTTACGCATAGATACAGTGAAGATCCAACAGGTGTAAAACACTTACACCGTTGGATCGTAGATGTAATTTCTTTTCTGGCCGCTAGGTGGCCTTTACGTTGTTTTCTCATTTGCCTATGCGTTTTTACGCCGCCCCGTCGTCGTTTCCGTAAGTGGAAACCTACCCCAGCTATATGAGGGGTAGGTTTATGAAGTTCCGTTGCCATGTTAAGTATGGCGTCGGGTCGGCGTCGTCTTTTTCCGCCGGTTACGTCGTTTTACTAAGTTGTTCGCGAATAGGGCATTGCGTAAGTGACGATCACGTAGTTTTGACGTCGGTTTCAACGACGCTTTCCGACGTGAGCTGGAGCATTTTTTCCTGGCCGCGCATGCGCAGTTCGATCGACGCGGGGGGCATGCTTAATTTAAATACAAGCCACCCCCTTTGAATTACGCGGGGATACGCAGGGCCATTTACACTACGCCGCCACAAACTACGGAGCAAGTGCTTTGGGAATATGGCACTTGCTCCATTAAGTTGCGGCTGCGTAGTGTAAATGGCTTACGCTAAGCCGCCGAATATGTTAAAATAGTCAACTCTGTTTTTTAGTTCTACCAATTCTTAAAGTGGTACTAAAAGCTGAAGTTTTTTTTACTTTCATGCATTCTATGCATTGGGTAAAAAACCTTCTGTGTGCTACACCTCCCCCTAGCCTCCCTAATCCTTACCTTAGCTCTCTCCGATCCAGCGATGTTCACGATAGCCTTAGCTGTCCTGGGACTCTCCCTCCTCATTGCCTGAGACAGCTGCAGGAGCTCATTTGTCTCTCACTGCTGTCAATCACAGCAAGTGAGCCAATAAAAAGAGGGGGGGGGCAAACAGCAGCTCTATATGTCTTATGGATGTATTGAGCAGCAGCTCAGAAGTGAGCACATAACGGTGACCCCAGGGCAAGCAGCTTTCTCTGGGGGCACTCTTTGAGACGGAGGAGCCAGGAGCGCAGCAGGGGACTCGAAAATAGGATTGGAGCTTCCCTGTGCAAAACCACTGCACAGAGCAGGTAGTATAACATATTTGTTTTAAAAAAAGTTTTAATGCCACTTTAAGCATGCCTTTAAGAAAATAGGAAACATGTATATTTTAGTATGAATTCTAATGAACAATTGTAATAAATATAATGGGTAAGAGATAAGGTTGATCTTCAGTATGGATGAGAAGAGTAATTTCACACCTTGAGCTTGCCCTGAAAACAGATTTCATCTTCATCAAAATTAGACTTAGATATCAACAAGTAGCACTTCAGGTGAGAGTCTGAACCCAGACTCACTGCAACCCTCTGTGGTATCCTAATATAGGATTTTTTTTTTACATTTGAGAGCTATATGTGCAGCTCCGTTAACATTTCTGGCACAGTGCCTATGTGGTGTGATGTCATTCCGTAGAGGCCAATAAAGACAGCTGAAGCCCAGCACCTGGAGTAAGCCAGGTAAAAGATGTCAGTGCTGGCAAAGGATGTCGTGGATGTTGAACTAAGCTGAAAGGGTAAAAATAAAAATAAAAATATAGCGTATACAATTGCAACACAAGTCAAATTGTAATTGTATTTTTCTGAAAATACAATGCAATATGGCTACCTGGAGGTGTTCTGTACACAGAATGTGTACTAACCACTCCCCACAAACATCATTTCCTAATTGTGTGATTGGCTCACCAATATTCTCAGAAGTCTGCCTAAGATACAAGTCAGATTTCAGGCATCCCCTGCAACAAAAATTACATTTTTGGTGAGGTACTTCCAATAGGAAATCACCCATGTAAAGGGATGTAGGCCCAGCAGCTTTCCTCATTAGTGCTCTGCTGTTGCCACAGCTGACTGATAATTACAACACCACTTCCATTAGACCCTATTAGCACAAAGGAACAAACAGTGATTGTTTTTTTGTCAACAAAAGTTATGGAGTTATGCTTTAAATACATTTTGTAGACTTTTTTTAGAGTTGAAAATATGTTTATTGGAATTTTTACATATTAAACATGAACAGCATGAGGTGTCACAAACAGGGAACAGTCATAGATACGTAGTAGTAAGGAGTCAGTCAAATGGATATCGCCCACAGCTGGACTCCCATCAACGTATAACATAACAGGAACAGTTATGACAAAAACCCGATACAAAAATTGTGAGCGGCCAATATGGCCTCTTAATAGGTGACAACATTGTAACCAGAGTCTCCAGGAAGGAAACAAAATCAAAAGAAAAAATGATAAACAGGACAAAAAGGACAAAGACCAAAAATAGAAAATAACAATAAAAATAAAAATGGGAGGTCAAGGATCAGAGGTGTGAGAGGGTGGGGAGAAAGAGAGAAGAAGGAAAGAAAGAGAGAATGGTGGGAAAGGGAAGAATAGAGAGAAGAAAGCTAGAGGGGCATCATAGAGTAGAGTAAGAGTTGCTGATATAGCAATTGGAAAAGACAGTGTGACGTAAGCGGGTTGTAGACTTTTTTTAGTCAGTAGTTGTGTGATCAAATTTCACTGACCTAATACTAAATTCACACCTTTGGTACTCTATTTACCATTTCTGCCTCCAAAAACATCAAGTAGTGTGCCAAGGTTAAAATACTATATTACCAAAAGTATTGGGACACCTGCCTTTACACGAACATGGTAACTGCATCCCAGTCTTAATCTGTAGAGTTTAATAGTGAGTAGGCCCACCCTTTGCAGCTATTACAGCTTTTATTCTTCTGAGAAGTCTGGCGGGTTTAGGAGTGTGTCTTATGGGGATGTATGTCCATTCTTTCAGAAGCGCATTTGCGAGATCAGGCACTGATGTGGACAAGAAGCCTGACTCGCAGACTCTTCTCTAATTCATACCAAAGGTGTTGAGGTCAGGAATCTGTGCAGGTCAAGTTCCTCCACCCCAAACTCGCTCATTCATGTCTTTATGGACCTTGTTTTGTGCAGGCACCACAAACCTCCCTCCACCAAATGATTTGGATCCACACATGTACACCCATAATAAATACTAACAAGATTGATGTAAGGTTATAAGATTTGTTCTTTATTGTTTTATATCACTTAGACAACTGTACAATGCTTCTGTTATATGATGATTGTAATGTAAATGTACTTTAATCTAGAGTACAAAAGATATATCATTTTTTTTAGCTTTGGATACAGTTGGGAGTGGTTATTATAACAACACCACTTGTGTTCTGTATTATCTGCACATAAAATAATTACTGTATATACTCGAGTATAAGCCGAGTTTTTCAGATCTCCTGGATTTTGGGGACCTGGTATCGGCCAGCCGTAGGTTTCCTGTACCCCAAACTTAGCACACATGCATCCCCATTTTCCTCTACAAGTGTGTAAAGTTTGTTGTCCGGGTGACCTACGGCGGGGGAGCACCAATTTTTCAAAGCCGGGCACTCCTTTCATAGACACCCATGTTAAACATCAGTCTAGTCATGGACACAGTGAGGCATGGGCACAGTAAGGCATGGGCACAGTGAGGCATGGACACAGTGAGGCATGGGCACAGTGACGCATGGACATGGACACAGTGAGGCAAAGTGAGGCACAGTGAGGCATGCAGATGGACACCCTAGGCTTACACTCGAGTCAATACTTTTTCCCAGTTTTATGTGGTAACATTAGGTGCCTCAGCTTATATTCGGGTCGGCTTATACTCGAGTATATACAGTTATCAAAATGCACTGTAGTAATATTGCAACAATATTTTTATGAATGAAGCCTACCTACACTGCATAGTCACAGCCTGCACTTACACAGAAACCACTGTTAGGCCGCGTACACACGACCAAATAAATCCGATCAAAACGGTCTGACAGACCGATTTGATCGGATTTGTCTGCTGGGATAGATTGGTTTGATCGTGTACACATGATCAAACCAAAATCCCCGCCGGCAGACAGCGCGGTAACGTGACGATGACGTTGACGCTGCCACGTCACCGTCACCAGGAAGTAAAACGCTTCCGCGCATGCGTCAAATCCATTCGACGCATGCGCGGGCAGATACGTCTGCTGGTTAGCATACTAACCAGCAGACATATCGTATGGACGGTTTCCCTGTAGACAGATTTTAAAGCATGCTTTAAAATCTGTCTGCTGGAAAAAAACGTCTGTCCGCCCGTACACACGATCGAATTTGTCTGTTGAAACAGTCCGTCGGACCGTTTCCAGCAGATAGATTCGATCGTGTGTATGCGGCCTTAGAGCTTCTACAGAACAGAGCAGGACCTGGCGGTTAAAGTGGCAGCCAGGCCCTTTGATTTTGAAAAGCAATGTGAGAAGGAAAGTCTGAGCATACAAGATGCTCCCAAGATCTAGCAATAGCGACATAGACAGACATGAGCCCCTAGGATACTTCAGCTCCGAGGGCCACCAGAATCACACCAATAGCGATATCCCATTGCCTACCCTTTTTAACACAAATCTACCCTTCATTTTGCATGCACACCTTTTCCTGTGCCAGAGATCTATGCACTGAAATCACAGAGTGCTATTGCTGATTTCTACAATCTCCAGATCCCAAATGCACCTTCATTCTTTTGTTTTTGGGTAACATATTCTTTATGGACTTTATTGCATTTTAATACATTTCCTTGAGCTCATCTTACATGGGCAAGCATTTGCTTTGAAACATTTGATGCAGTGTAGATTACTTAGAGTATGGTCGCCTCGGGTCACCAATTCCTCTATGAACTCCATAAAATTCTGTTATGTATTGAATTTCAGTACATTACAATACACTGCAGGAAATTTCCCTCATATAATTCATTACATAATAACATTTATCGGATGAATTACAAAAGAGAAAAACTAAAATTTAAAGCTGAACTCCAGGCACAAAACCTTAATTTAAATATATTGCCCAATAGCCACAATGATTATAAATCCACTTAGTGTGTACCAAATGCCTTTTAGACCTTAGTTATTACCTTGTACAACTGAGAGTGATATCATCACTGTGCTGCACAGCCTGTGCACAGAGCAGAGTTGTTGGTCCACCTACTACAGGCTGGCTGTAAAAAACTTCAGGAGGGAGCAGACAAGACCAGTTACACTGCATAAGGAGAAAGAGCAGCAGTGACCAGTCTTTATTACAAGAAATTTCTGCACAAATAAATCCAGAATATATACCTTGGCATTAGGGAGATCTTTGCTGACAACCAAGCCGAAGAAATCCTTTGATGGACAAGTGGCTCTTATCACAGGCTTTAACCGACAATACCGACAGGTGGAAACTATTTTTAAGAAACATTGGCCGCTCCTTCTAAAAGATCCAGATATAAAATACACTTTAACATTGCAACCGAAATGTATCTACAAAAGGGCCCCAGGTCTTAGAAATCTGATTGCACGTAACGTACCAGAACCTCCGAAGAAATTAGTTACGTTTTTGGATAGTTCCGGTTTTCACCACTGCACAAGGTGCAAAGCATGTCATACTACTAGAAAACCAGGAACCACAAAGAAAAGAACGCATTTCCAGTCTAATGTAACTCAAGAAATTTTTTAAATCAAACCACTGATCACATGCAATTCAGATCATGTGACCTACATATTGGAATGTCCCTGTGCCCTCCAATATGTGGGCCGTACGACACGGAAACTTTGAGTAAGAATAGATGAACATCTGACAAATATACAAAAAGGGTTTCCGAACCACAGTGTATCAAGACATTTCAAAAAATACCACGACAGTGACCCCAGCCTTTGCAAATTCTATGGCATAGATAAGATATTCAATCACTGGAGAGGGACACATATGAGGAGAATGATCTCCCAGAATGAAACAATGTGGCTGTATAAAATCAAAAGTGTGTAGCCATATGGGTTAAACATCGAGTTATACTTGAATTGTTTTCTCTCCAATGATTAAGTAATGAATGTAAATATCAACCTCATATCTGAGTCAATTTTCCTCTCCCTAATACATTACTACCTCATAGTGAAATATACAATCTGCCCAGTCCTCATTTCCTTTGTCAATACCCCCCCCCCCTTCATGTTTTCTCCTTTTTCATAATTACCTATAAGGCTTACCCTGATTTCAGAATTAGGTGATTAGTCATTAGGGTTAAAGTTTTGAATATGTTGTTTAACAACTAACAAAGTTAGATACCCATTTTTTCCTGAATATAATATATTCATTTATACTTTGTAGATTATTACCTACTTCACCATTGGTATATTGCCATTCAATATAGATATTATCCTTTTAATATTCTCGATAGATTTATGCAATTTATATGTGTAATTGCATTTCAAATCTATTATTTTACGATTCAATTTTTTATATATACTTTTTTATATTAAATTGAGGTCCAGAGGTCCAGAGCATCCTACAAAAACCCAGTAGCGAGGTTCGGCTGCATTATACACAAACAGCACCACTGTTCATATGTATTGTGATATGTTAACCTAACCTGGCACTGAGACTGCGGTGTTAATTGGCCAAACCCGTCGTCCATCAAAACATCAGATGTCCGGATCCACGTCTGAGCACGTTTTTGGGTGATCTAATCTACTTGGTGAAGGAGCTGTGGAATCTCATGAGGAGGTGTTCCTTTTCTCCAGAAGATTGTGTGAACTGCATTGATCTTCATTGCCAGAAAATCACTTTGAATTAGGACTTTATTGTTCTCATCTATGCACTCTTTGCACTTTATTGCTGATTATATATAATGTTTCACATATTATTATTTTTATTGTTTGTGTATTCATTTGGAATATATGTGGATGACACCGCAATTATTTAGATACACATATCCACTTAGTGAGAGCGCCCTCTACCACTTTTTTATCACTTGCAATATTAGTTTCACACTATTATTTCAGAGGAGCAGCTTTATTTATTTAAATGTATTTGAGTCTCACGATTTTATTGATATTGGCCTGAAAATATCCTTTTACCATACCTTTGCATTACTTTGCTTACTGTTTTGGAAATAAATACATATCCTATTCTGCTGCATCTGAACACCTTTTTCCCTTCATGGAAATCCATACGAGTGCAGACAAAGGCAAGTCAAATTGATCCCAAACACAAGTAATTTTTACTTGCCCAAAAGCATGCTGTGTTCCATAAATTAATTCTAGTTATGTCCATTTAAAGTAGGCAGTTTTGTTTTCCATTTAGGATAGAGCGAGGGGGGGGGGGGGTTATAACCCCATGTAAGGTTTATATTTGCCATCTATGTTACCTTGAGGAGATTTACCTTCACTTCCTGTCCCATAGCCAAACAAAAAGTGGACCCCCAGGTCTCCAGAAATAGTGTCCCCTTTGGAAGATTTCCTCTCTATTACTTATTTGGGGGCACCCTGAAATGTGGGTTTTCTTTTACCTTCACTTTTAATGATAATGGTAAACAGTTCCCGCCAGGTCCCCAGAACTAGTTTCCCCTTTGGAAGACTTTCCCTCTTTAACTTTTCTCCGGACAACCCAACATTTGGGATTTTATTTTAATTTCACTTCTAATTAAAATGGTAAACAAGATACATAGGGAGGGTGAAACTGCCCAATGAGGACACCGACAACAAACAAAAATGACAGGTGTTCTAACCCATCTCCACTCTATCCAAAACTGAAAAAAAAATCTGCCTTTAGTTATACTTTACTTTATTTATCCATCCCTTCTATGTATTGCTAAAAAGCCTCTGTCAAATAGTGATTTGGTCTAGCTGATCACCATCTGGCTGTCTATGGCATTGATTCTCATATACTTGAAACAAGCACATGGATGAAGAAAGTCAGAAATCGTCATCAGCATAGCCATTCCTGTTCAGTGGCTCAGAAGGTAATGAAGACAGTGTATTACCATTACAGCCAGAAAACTAGAATTTCAAAAGTAAAGGTCAGCAACGGCAGCCTCCATAATATGTCAGTATTACTAATAAGCCAAAGCAGGATTTTATCTATGCATGCATGCTCATACATTTTTAGAGTTCTGTAAATCTAGTAAAAAAAAAACATATGGAAGATATCCTTGATGTTCTCTATAGTAAATATTATACTTCCTTTTAATGCAGAAAGCCTTTTACTGGCTTTCGTTTTCCAACCACAAGTCATAAAATGTTCAGGTTGCCCGAGAAACCAATTTTATTGTTCTTTATTCCTTGTTAAGCCACCCATATATATATATACTGTACTTAGGGTATATACCAAATTATGTTAATATGAGAGAACATTGACAGCCAACAATATTTGAAAACTGGACATCTGGCAACAGTGTAAATGTAAACCAGCACAAATCAGTCTTCTTCAAGTTATATTAAAGTAATGTAAAAATACTCACAGGGCACTGCAAAAATCTATTTTTAATGCTGTGTCATGTTAGCATTATCATGAAGTTTTAATAAACCTCTGGAGAAGATTGTGAAGTGGTGGATTCCATTCGTATTGTTGTATGAATGTGTTTCTGTGGGAGTGGGAGCTGGACAATCAGGATGAGCAATTTTTACTTTCTCTGCTGTTAAATATGTGGCAAAACTTAGAAGAAAATGGCAGACCTAAACACACTTGCTATATATTGCACGCGATTTTCCAAATATATGTTGGCAGCTGAAAGAATTCCTGCATTTCAGAAGTGAAAATTGCTGAATGCAAGGGTATGTCCACATCCAGAGCAATGGAGCCCATCAGCACAAAAAACCCAACACTGCCCCGGTATGTGACTAAATGAATATGTTCAAACATATCTATAAGATAGATACAAAATAAATTAGTATGATCTCATTTGATTTACTGTTCTGGAAAACACGTGTCAGTAGTAGGGATGAGCTCCGCGTTTGATTCAAACGTATGTTCGACTCGAACATTGTCTCTTCGTACGTTCGACAAATTTAGAACAAAACGGGTCGTTCGCGCCAAATTCGAGTGACGCACAACGGCCCATAATTTACTGCGGCATTGCGCGCTGATGATTGGCCAAACATGCACTATGACCCTGCATGCTTGGCCAATCACAGCGCGCAAAAAACGGAGAGCCATAATTGGCCAAAGCCAGGGTGACTTTGGCCAATTATGGCTCAGGGCTTTAGCACACGCCCCCACTATATAAGGCCGCCTGCTGGGTGGCCTCGTGTAGTGTGTTCCAGCGCTGAACTGAGATCAGTCAGAGAGACAGAGAGATAGTCTTTTTAGATAGCTAGATAGAGCAGGCAGGCTAGTCAGTTTAGCTTAATTTACAGTGTGTAGAGGATATATATACATCCCTAGGAGTTGTACATATATTTATACACTGTATAGCTTAGCTAGATCAGTTCTTCCTAATTTACTGGCAGGCAGGTGATTGTGCTATTTAAAGACGTTATCACAGGTATAGACACACAGCAGGTACAATATTTAAAGGAATTTTTTTTTTTTTTAATTTAAGCATCATTAAAATCACTGCTAGACACCCAGCAGGTACAACATTGAACTAGAGCAGTGATTTTAATAATGTTTAAATAAAAAATGAAAAATTCCTTTAAATATTGTACCTGCTGGGTGTCTATAGTTTGCCTGTGAAAACGTCTTTGAGAACCCGGATCTTGCCCGAGGGAACATGTATCAATGGAAAAAAGTCCTGCTCCTGAAAAAACGCCGGTTTTTAAAACTTTTTTCCATTGATACATGTTCTGTTGGGCAAGACTCGGGTTCTCAAAGACGTTTTCCAACAATAACTTGAATATTGGGCTTTAAAATGAGCACTTTTGAATTCGAACGTTCGAGTCCCATAGACTTTAATGGGGTTCTAAATGTTCTATTAAACGGGCGGTCTGTTCACACGTTCTAGTCAGTAGTGTAAACCATATAATGATTTTGCACTAGAGACCTGCCATATATACTTACATCTCTGCTCAGGGTTTAAGTAACTTTTCAATTAAAAATATAAAGCATTGTTGTTGCTAGAGTCCAAACTGGGTTGATTTATTGTTTTTTTTTTTATTATTATTTTAGGATTCAAGATTAGTTTAACCCCCCAAATAGTATATATTTCCTGAAAGCAGAAAATAAAATAGTGATATTTCCAATATATTATCACAATGGTTTTTCACTTAAAAATACATTAAAGTTAATTTCAACCAAATGATTATTAATATTATTATTATACAGGATTTATATAGCGCCAACAGTTTTAGCAGCGCTTTACAACTTGAGGGTAGACAGTACAAATACAATACAATTTAATGCAGCAGGAATCAAAGGGCCCTGCTCCGTAGATCTTACAATCTAAGGCCTCGTACACACGATCAAATCTGTCTGCTGGAAACGGTCTGCTAGACCGTCCCAGCAGACAGATTCGATCGTGTGTACGGCCGAGCCAACGGATTTGGCCACCCGACAGATTTCAAAGCATGCTTTGAAATCTATCGGGTGGGAATCCGTCCGCCCGACATGTCTGCTAGTTAGTACACTTACCAGCAGACATGTCGTCCCGCACCGCCGCCGAATGGATTCGGCACATGCGCGGAAGTGTTTTACTTCCTGGTGCGGTGACGTGGCGGCGTCAACGTCACTGCCACGTCACCGACACGTCAGCGCGCCATCTGCTGGCGGGGATTTTGGTTTGCTCGTGTGTACACGCGAGCAAACCAAAATCCTATCAGACAGATTTGTTCAAATCGGTCGGTCCGACCGATTTGAACAAATAGATTGCCTCGTGTGTACGAGGCCTAAGAGGGAAGGTCAACAGACACAAGAGGTAATAACTGTGGTAATGTGCTGATGGAGCAAATAAATGTACAGTTGTTAGGTGGGGGCCAGATAGGCTTCTCTGAAGAGAGATGAGTTTTCAAGGATCGTCTAAAAGTGGATAAAGTAAGAGAAAGTATGACAGATTGAGGTAGAGCATTCCAAAGGATGGGAGAGGCTCTGGAGAAGTCCTGAAGGCAAGCATGGGATGAGGGGACAAGGGAGTTTGAGAGCAGGAGGTCTTGGTAGGAGCAAAGAGAACGATTAGGTTGGTATTTTGAGACTAGGTTAGTGATGTAGCGGGGGGCCATTTGTGTAGCTTTGTAAGTTATAGTTAGTATCTTAAATTTAATTAGTTGGCTGAGTGGCAGCCAATGGAGGGATTGGCAGACGGGTATAGCAGACGCTGAGCTGTTTGTGAGGTGGATGAGCCCAGAGGCAACATTCATGATGGACTGAAGTGGGGATAGCCTTTTTAGAGGTAAGCCAATAAAGGAGTTGCAATAGTTAAGGCGGGAGATGACCAGGGAATGGATTAGAAGCTTTGTGGTGACATTGCTTAGGAAGGGGCATATCTTGGAGACATTGTGGAACTTGAGGCGTAAAAGTTTTGGGGGGGGGGGGGGGCGAAAGGTTAGCTCAGGATTACACCTAGGACCTTGGCATGAGGAGACAAGTTCATAGTTGAGGTGTTGATATTGACAGAGAAATCAGAGGAAGTTGCACCTGGGAGAGAAAATATTAAGAGCATGGTTCTGGATAGGTTGAGTTTGAGGAAGTGATATGACATCCAGGCTGATATGTCTGCTAATAAGTTGGTGATGTGTGAGGAGACAGATGGAGACAGCTGGGGGGTGGAGAGATAGATCTGGGTGTCATCAGCATAGAGATGATATTAAAAGCCATGGGAGGAAATCAACTGACCCAGGGAGGTGATGTAGATTGAGAAAAGGAGAGGTCCAAGAACAGAACTTTCGGGGACCCCAACAGAGAAAGGAAGAGGAGAGGAGGAAGTAGAGTTGTAAGTGACACTGAAGGAGCATTGGGATAGGTAGGATGAGAACCAACAAATTGGTCACGGAGACCAAAGGAGTGGAGTTTATTGAGGAGGAGGGGGTGGTCCACTGTGTCAAAGGCAGCAGAGAGATCCAGAAGAAGTAGTACAGAATAGTGTTTGCTGGTTTTAGCCATTGGTAGGTCATTTAAAAGGAGAGCAGTTTCCATGGAGTGTTGACGGTGAAATCTGGACTGAAGGAGTCAAGAAGTTTGTTCATAAAAAATACAACACACACGTAAACACACACGTCCCTGTTCTGTGAGGAGAGGAGAGACAGATCATGAGATCCTAATAGCTAGGAACCACGATCTGTCATCTCCTTTAGTGAGTCCCCTCCCCCCACAGTTAGAACACACACTAGGGAACACAGTTGACCCCTTGATCACCCCCTAGTGATAACCACTTCCCTGCCAGTGACATTTATATAGTAATCAGTGCATTTTTATAGCACTGATCGCTGTATAATTGTCAATCATCCCAAAAATGTCACAAGTGTCGAATGTGTCTGCCAAAATGTCGCAGTCCCGATAAAAAACGCAGATCGCCGCCATTACTAGTAAAAAAATATAATAAAAATGCCATAAATCTATCCCCTATTTTGTAGACACTATGGGCCAGATCCACAAAGAAGTGCGGCAGGCGTAGCTTATCTAAGTTACACTACGCTGCTGTAAGTTACAGCGACGTTTCCTTATCCACAAAGAATTTCCGCTGTAAGTTACGGCGGCGTAGTGTAATTGTTGCGGCGTAAGGCCACGCAATTCAAATCAGTAAAATGTGGACGGGATTTAATGTAAATCATCATCACCCCATGCGCCGTTCGTGGAGATATCCCAGTGCGCATGCGTGAAATCACGTCGCAAATAGTCACTGAAAACGACGTGAACGTAACTTACGCAAATCCCTGTTCGCGAACAGTTTACGCAAACGACGTGAGTGACGGAAAATTTGCTGTCTGTTTTCATCAGATCGCTCCATAGGAGACAGCGGCTCTGCACAAGCTCCTCCCCGCTCAGTGAGCAGAGAGGAGCTTGTCATCCGTCGGCTCAGCGGAGATCTGTTGACTGATCTCCCGCTGAGCTGGCGGACGCAGGCGGACTCCATTGGGATGGACTGCGACGGAGTGAATGAGCCCTAAAAATCCCCTCTAAAGGTATTTCCTCATATAACAAGAATGCAATACAGGAGAATTTTAACTAATCAGTTTGTCAGCTTGAAGCTCTGGCCTTGGGAGCCCACTGAAAACCAGCTGGTTAAGTGCTCAACACACACAATATCAGTTTAATCAATTTTTCAAAAATCATTACGGGTCATTATAAAAAAAATTGAAAGCACAGGTACTACAACACAAAAGCCACAGGAAGCAGACAGCTTGAGTGCCCCCCCCCCCCCCAAAAAAAAACAGTTGAGATCTGTGACAGAATGGCCCGTGACACCCAGAGACGTTGGAAGGATGAGAGATACTCTTGTGCCAGCAGCACCAAAAACTCTTGGGTCGAAATCCACCCTGTGCCCTTTTGGGTATAGGGTGGCTAATAGTGAATCATAATTCATATTACATGAGATGGGACATTAATAATACTTCATATTGCAGGACTGAGATATCACAAGGAGTCATGATGACCTGACCAGGTCAGCCAGTGAGTCATACCTTTTGTATAATAGGCTATTGAAATATCTGAAGGTGTGGATTGCACCCACTCTCACTGCCATTGTGTGATAAAGATGTCTGTGTTACTATTCAAGGTTAATTGAACCCTATTGATAATACGGTGCCGTCATGTCTAGCTACCAATTAAAGAATTATCTTCAGTGAGTGAATAGGGGGGTGGAGATTGCATTGCCCTGTGATTAACTGTATTATGCTGTACTGGATATAAGAAGCTGAGAAAATACTAATAAATTGTCATATCTTTGGAAGCAAGAACGGAGCGCTGTCTCGTTTATTCTGGGAAAGGATATGGATCGTGTATGCAATATTGTCGGAGTGTGTCAGATAAGCTTGTCGTGGTTGGATGGAAGGTTGTAAGCAGTGGTAACCGTTACATGATCCAAACAACGTCACAGCTGTGCTACTGTCACATATTTCACTGGGTGTTCAGGGACCCATGGATGGAAGATAGCTATGTTGTGTGTTATTAGCCGCTCTTTTCTTGCAAAAATCTGTGCTTGGCTGAAAGCTCATCTGTGTTCTGAAGACAATCTTTACTAAAAGTCAGTTCAATTGCACCTGCACAGCTGTGCCTACAGTGAATTTCATAACTCACCATAGCCAAATTCATTAGGCTTTTCAGAGCACATTATGCGTAACAAAAACACTGCAGTTGTTGGTGCGTAGAATGTATAAGCATTCACACTCAGGGCACGTTAGAAAGTAACAAATATCAGTAGCCAAAGGAGTTTAGCTAATGAGGCACACAGCTAGACATAATGAAAGCTCAAATAAAAATTAGAGCCTCCTAGTGTGTAAACTGTCTACCTTCTCCTGGTAGCAGCCAATCAGGGGAGGAAATATAGTTTCTAACAATGAACTTCTCTTATTTGGCACCTTTGGTCTTTTAAATATAACATATATATCATAGCTCCCAACTGTCCCTGATTTGGAGGGACTGTCCCTCTGTCCCTCATTCCTCCTCATTTGTCCCTCATTTTGGTCTGATCTATATAGCTGTATATAAAATGCACTTTTTATCTATCAAAAACTGTTTTCCAGCATCAAACCTTTCATCCGATTTCTAAATTGCTGCATTTGTAAATTCCAAAAGCCAATATAAAGGAATAGTAGTGGATAAAAAAGCACTTGTGGGTTTAACCAATCTTGTTTTTTGTACAATTCTCCTTTGAGGGGGAGTGGCAAGGGGTGTGTGCCATGCCTGCATACTTTTGCTGATAGGTGCCCGTCATTCCCATCTCAAAAAGTTGGGAGGTATGTATATATATATCTGCTTGATAAATACAGAAAAACACCTGTTGATCTTACCATAAATCTTCTGTGCTGATAACTTCCTGTACTCTCCATCTATGCTGACTGTTATAAATTACATAGTTCCAAGCAGTCCCAAAGCCTAGGTTCACATTGGAGCGATTTATCATGCGATTTGAGAGATCAAATTGCATGATAAGACGCAGCCTATTGGTGGCAATTGCTCTATTTCAATCGGGGCGACACCGATTTTGTGGTGCCACACAGATTTGCAAAAACGGAAAATTGTATACTCACCTTTCCGTAATTTTCCTTTCCTGACGCATCTTCATGGCACCACACACTGGGGTTGTGACTCCGCCCCCACAACCTGACAGGATTGATTAGCTATAAATTTGAAGGGGAGACGCCCTGCACCATTCTCTGTATTATCATCATTAAACAGTAGGGTGGGCATCTGTGTGCTGCCATGAAGATGCGTCAGGAAAGGAAAATTACGGAAAGGTGAGTATACAATTTTCCATTTTCCTGACGCATTCATGGCAGCACACACTGGGATATAACTCGCCGCCAGTCGGGAGGGTGCAAGAAAACAGTAATATTTATTCTTTATAGCGCTGAGGAATTGGCTGTAACAACAGATCTGCCAAAGTCGGCAGTAGCTAAGTGAGCAGAAGTCCATAGTGAGAAATGAAGGTGTGCCGAGAAGACCAAGTTGCTGCTCTGCATATAGTCTCCAGGGAAATCCTGCAATATGCTGCACATGAGGTATCCACTACCGTTGTCGAATGAGCCGTGATGCCCTCAGGAGCTCTCAGGAGCTGTAAGTTGCTAGATGAAATACGCCTCTTCGATAGCTTTAAGTAACCAGGAGGCGATGGTACGAGAGGTAGCTGCTTGGCCTCGTCTGCTCCCGTGTGGGATAATCGAGAGAGAATCCGACTTCCTCCTCAGGTGAGATGTAGCTGCGAGGTAACTGGAGATGGTTGACTTGACATCCAAGGCATGGGGCTCGCCCCTCCAATTAGTGGAAGACGGGAAGGACGATGACCTGGTTATAATGAAAGGAGGAAGCTACCTTTGGTCTAAATCAGTCTAGAGGTTTCAGTACCACTCTGTCAGGGAAGAGCACTAAATAGGATTCCGTAGCCATAGTGCTTGAATCTCTGACATCCTTTTAGCTGAGGTGACAGCAATTAGGAAAGCCAGCGTCAGAGTAAGGTTCAACAGTGAGACCAAGTTAAACTAAACAAACAAACAAAATGGGTGGATTGAAAAAGGCCTCAAGAACTATTGAGAGATCCCATGTTGGAAAAACTGGCTTCCTAGGTGGTCCGATCTTCATGCAGGCCCTCAGAAATTGAGTGACCAGAGGGTGAAGCGCCCATCTAGTAACAGTCTTGGCAAAAAGAGCGGATACTTGCACCTTCAGGGTATCCGAGCTCAGGCCCTTGTTAAGCCCTGACTGAAGAAATTCAAGAATTTGAGATGGTTCTGGCGAGATAGGATTCCAATCTCTTAGTCGTGACATTGAAACTAACCTCTCCCAGATTCTAATGTAGGTGGTATTAGAGGAGCTTTTTCTCTAGCTGCATTAGGGTCGATATTACTTCCTGGGAGCATCCTTGTTCCCTTAACCTAATCCTCTCAACTTCCATGCTGCCAGATGCAGCTTCTGTGGGCTGGATGGAAGAATTGTCCTTGATATAGGAGATCCCTGGTTATTGGTAGCTGAATTGGAGGCTACGTACTGAGTTGTACCAGGGTCGTAAACCGTGGCCTCCTCGGCCAGAACGGTATTACTTCTATAACCGTGGCTGAGGATTTCCTCAGCCGGGACAGGAATCTTGCAATCAGAGGAGTGTGAGGGAAAAATGTACCCCAGCTCGAAGTTCCATGGGTGGGCTAGGCAGTCTGTTCCTTCGGCTGATGGAAAGGGGGCTCTGGACAGGAACCTCTGACATTTGGTGTATGTTGGCGTAGCTGCTAGGTCGACCTCTGGTACTCCTCAGGTCTTCGTAAGAAGGGAGAATGCGTGGTGGTTCAGGGACCATTCGTTGTTCGACAGTGTCTCTCGGGTTAGATAGTCAGCCAACAAATGTTGTGCTGCTGTGACATACACTGCCCTAAGATCTGACAGGTGGACTTGGTCCCATTCCAATATGGGGTGAACTTCCTCCAGATGCGCGAGACTCCTGGTCCCTCCTTGTTTCTGGATGTATGACACTGCCACCTTGTTGTCCATTCGGAGAAGGACATTCTTTCCTTTCAGAAGAGGAGCAAAGGTCATGAGAGCCTGGAAGGCTGCTCTGAGTTCTAATACATTTGACACCATGCCCTGAGCTTGAAAGTGCCACTGGCCTTGGGCTGCTTGGTCCCGATAATGTGTTCCCCACCCCCTCTGGCTGGCATCCGATGTTACTACTTCTGGGGTAACTATCGGTCTGAGTTTCCTGAGGTTGAATGGGTGCGTCCACCACCATAGTGTTTTACCCAGCTGTTCCACTGTCTGAGAAAAGAATTCTGTAGAACTCGCATGTGCCACTGGGACCACTGTACCATGGGTATGATCGCAGACATGGACCCCAGGATATTGAGGTAGGCTCTGGCCGGTAGGTGTCTGGATGATAACAGGTTCTGCATCTTCTGGACTAAGGGTTTCAGCTGCTCCTAAGGGAGTTGTACATGTTCCAGCCTGGTATCCAACTCTGCCCCTAGAAACACCATGACTTGCATGGGCTGGAGACTGCTCTTTTTACAGTTGACTAGCCACCCGGAGTCTTGCTGGATCGTGAGCAATAACACTGGTGATGAGTTAAAGGTTTCCTGATTCCCTGCCAGGAGCAATATGTCGTCCAGATAATGATGGACTCGCATCCCCTTTTCTCTGAGAAGTGCGATCAGGGGTAGGAAATTTGGTGAATGTCCTGGGTGCTGAGTAGATGCCGAATGGAAGGCACTGGAATTGCAAATGACACTGACTGATTGAGAAGAACCGAAGAAACTTTTGGAAGGTGGAATAGATCGGCACATTAAAGCGGTATTTCACCCTAAATATAAGATCTCCCATGCGCTTCAGCATACTGGCGTCAGCGCCAGTATGCTGGGGTTTTTTTTTTTTTATAGCACACTTACTGTTTTATCGTAGAAATCCTTTTCTGTCCCCCGCGTTGGACGGCGCCAGTACAGCGCGTCACATCTTCCTAAGATACCCGATATGGACTCGGGTATTTCCGGCGCTATGCGGCGCCTGCGCACAGACCTAGGAGCTGACTGCGCAGGCGCCGTATTTCTCCGAGTCCTATTTCGGAGAAATACGGCGCCTGCGCAGTCAGCTCCTAGGTCTGTGCGCAGGCGCCGCATAGCGCCGGAAATACCCGAGTCCATATCGGGTATCTTAGGAAGATGTGACGCGCTGTACTGGCGCCGTCCAACGCGGGGGACAGAAAAGGATTTCTACGATAAAACAGTAAGTGTGCTATAAAAAAAAAAAAAACCCAGCATACTGGCGCTGACGCCAGTATGCTGAAGCGCATGGGAGATCTTATATTTAGGGTGAAACTCCGCTTTAAGGTATGCGTCCAATAAATCCACCGATAACATCCAGTCTCCAGTTCACCGCCAATAGGATGGAGTGAAGGCTTTCCATTATATATTCTATTTAGATCCTCTTGTTGAGCCTCTTTAGGTCTAGGGCTGGGCGCAAGTCCCCCATTTTCTTTCACACCAAAAATAAAGGGGAATAGAACCCCCTCCCCTTTTGGTGCGACGGTACCTCTACGATTGCAGAAGTAGCTTTCTTCTGTCTGGGGAAGACGGTATCTTGGTAGGCTGAAATATATTTTCTGGCAGTGTGCCCATGAATTTCCATTTGTGTCCAATCTTGATAGTGGATAATGTCCATGGATCTGATAAGTGACTTGACCATATTTGAGCAAAGTTCTTGAGCCTGGCGCTCACCTGAGCTGGGTGGGCGGGCGAATCCTCAAAAGGATTTCTGTTGGTCCCCAGCCGTGATGGCCTTGCGGAGATGGCTGGATCCAGATTTGCGCCAAATAGGTTTGAGCCGTCATATGAGATTTTGCACAAATTCGGTACTGATGCCGCATCAGCTAATTAGGGCTTCAGCCATAAAGCCCTTCTGGCCATAACCAAGGCTAGCATAGACCTTGCTGAGGATCTGTCAACTGAAGCTCCGGCCATGAAGCTGCCTGCTAATTTAATCTCCTGTAGGGAGAAAATTATTTTCTCCTGGACCATAGCATCTAGGAGGGAGTTCTCAATGTGAGGCCTCGTACACACGATGAGATATGTCCACTCAAACTTGTCCGACGGACAGTTTAGAGCGGACATGTCTCATCGGATTTCGGTCCGATGGCGTGTACACACCATCGGATCAAAATCCCCGCCGGCAGACAGCGTGGTGACGCGCGGCGGTGACGTTGACGCCGCCACGTCACCGCTACGTCACGCACCAGGAAGTAAACACTTCCGCGCGCATGCGTCGGATCCATTCACAGGATACGACGCATGTGCGGAAGGGATATGTCCGCTGGTTTCCCGTACTAACCAGCGGACATATCCGACGGACAGGTTTGTAGCGGACAAATTTCAAAGCATGCTTTGAAATTTGTCCGATGGACAAACCTGTCCGCTAGCCCATCGGACCGTTTTCAGCGGACAAATTCGATTGTGTGTACGCGGCCTTAGCCGTCCATGCAGAGATGGCTTTTGGCTACTGCGGCAGTGGTGTTAGCCGGTCTACAAGCGCCTCCTGCCATGGAGTAAGCTTTTTAAAACAGGATCGATTTTGCGATCAAGTACATCCCGGAAGGTAACTGCGTCTGCGCTCGGCAGGGTAACGTGTCTGTCAAGTCGCATCATTTATCCGATCTCTCCCACTCATCTTTTTTGAGGTCCACCAGTTCCTTTATGAAGGGAAACGATTCAGGATCCCTCTTCAGTTCTGGAAAATACTTCTGAACCTTCTGCGGTTGTATCTCACCTTCCTCCCAGCCAATTGCTTCTTCGACTGAGCGAGCAATCGGTTCGACTAAGCAGAAGTGGAACCCTGATGCTGATGTGCGTTCTTCATTTTCAGAGAGGGTTTCTGAAGCTTGTATGTAGTGACAGGGTACCGGTGAAGTGCTTGGGGTAGGATCGTTTATCGGCGGAGCCGTAGTTCCCAAAATGTACCCTTGTGCGACTCTGTCGCTACTCTGGCATCTGGCTCCTTCTCCTTGGTTGCTTCGTTGAAGCAAGAACGGCAAGCCAATTTTCCTGGCAATGCTGGAGCCCCGCATACCCAGCAAGTGTTTGCTGCGGGACGGGTATGGTAGTTCCGATCATGGTGAGACGATGGTGATCGTCTGCAGTGAGACCGACTATGAAGGGATCAGCTATGACGCGAGCAGCTACATCTTGAGCGATGATAGCAGTAGGGTGATTTGAGTGACTTCTGCGTGACCTTCTGCCACTGGATGCATGACTTGATCTCCCTCTATGCCGCGAGCTTGCGTCTCTTGACCTGGTAGGGCTGCCAAAGAATGCAGCGTTGGTGGTCAGGCTCTCTTTTTTGTCTCTTCTCTACCTACCTTTTTCCGATGGCCTCTATACCTAGCTGATGGTGGTCTGCGAGGGCAGTGGTCTCCATGAAGGGTGCAGAGGATACAGTCTTGAGGACAGTCTAGAGAAGATGAAACAGTACTACTAAAATAGGGCAGAAATAAAAGGAGCACTATAGAAAAAAAGGGCCAAAGAATCCTGCCAGGGAGAAAAAACCTGTGTTTAAATGTAATCAATCTCTGCAGAGCAGCCGCCTGTAACCCTATAGCAGAGTGTGCTGTGTTTTTAAATTTGCCGCTGCTATCGTGGTGCTGAAGACACGCACGCGCATGCGCAGAAGCGGTCCGATCATACCGGCGCCATCTTGGGTGAGGGCAGAGGGAGCTGCCGGCGTCATCACCTTGTTGCACGCATGCGCAGAGCGCGACAGGACAGGAGCGACGGCGCACACACACAGAGAAAAGTAAAACACTCATAAAAGATCATAGTTTTGGTCTAAAATAGTAAGGAGGAAATATAGGTACAATGTGGACCATAATGGACCAAAAGACATAGAAGTGGAGACCAATGCAAACATTTTAAGCTTCTTTAAAGCCTATCAGATTGCCAGTACTTGCTGTTTGCAAATAGTAAGGAGGAAATAGGTACAATGTGGACCATAATGAGCCAATAGACATAGAAGTGGAGACCAATGCAAAAATGTAAGTTTCTTTAAAGCTTATTGTCACATTGCCAGTACTTGCTGTTTGCAAAATAGTAAGGAGGAAATATAGGTACAATGTGGATTGTGGACCATAATGAGCCAATAGACATAGAAGTGGAGACCACTGCAAACATGAAAGCTTCTTTAAGGCTTGTCACCACTGCAAACATGAAAGCTTCTTTAAGGCTTGTCACATTGCCAGCTTGTCACAAGTGCTGCTTGCAAAAAAGCAAGGAGGAAATATAGGTACAATGTGGACCATAATGAGCCATTAGACATAAAAGTGGAGACCACTGCAAACATGTAAGCTTCTTTAAAGCTTGTCACATTGCCAGTACTTGTTGCTTGCAAAATAATAATATATAGGTACAATGTGGAGCAAAGAGACATAGAAGTGGAGACCACTGCAAAAAATGTAAGCTTCTTTAAAGCTTGACACATTGCCAGTACTTTGAAAAATATATATGTACAAATGTGCATATAACACCGCGCTACCTAACTAAACATAAAAAAGCTGCCAACACAACAGAACTGGATAAATTCTGCAACAAAAAACAAATATAGACAAAAAAGTGTAGCGCTAAAATATGTGAGAAATAAACAATATAATACTGCAAAGCATCATATGTGGCATGAGATAAATTAATAAATATATTACATGAAGCAACACATAAAACTAATCACCAAGTGTCCAAAATGATCATATCTGATTAGATATGAATAAAAGGAGAAAAGAAAATCTAAAAATTCTTTAGTTGATTCAAAGTGTCCAAAAACGTGACAACAGATGATGTGAATTTTGATAGCAGGTCCACCACCAGAGAGAAAATAGGAGGCTTACCAGAAAGCGTGGACTCAACTAAGTATATACCTAATGAGTCAAACAGGCTTAAAATGATGGTATCTGGACATCAACCTTCCATTGGAAACCAGGGATGAGTTGTGGGTATAAATCAACTTCTCATATGATGGAAAACCAAGCAGAATGTAGCAATATCGGGACCAAAAAACTCATAGGTTCTCAAGCCTGCGGGGACAGTCCATGAAGATATTCTTAATCATCTTCTTGTGATACTTCAAACATAGGTGCTTTGGTATCTTCTTCCAATGGGTTGCTTTCAGGAAATGCCCCGGGTGTGAAGAGTTTCAAGAGTTTCAAGCGCCCACCGCCCAGTATTAGGGTGAAAGGGTCACAGCAGACGTCACGTGTGCACAACAATAATATATTTATTAATTTATCTCATGCCACATATGATGCTTTGCAGTGTTATGTGTTGTTTATTTCTCACATATTTTAGCGCTACACTTTTTTGTCTACATTGCCAGTACTTGCTGTTTGCGCCCCTGAGACCACCAGAACGGGGTTCCCTCCATAGAAGCTCCTTTAGAGACTGTACAGGAGGGACTTCCAAACAGGAGAGGCTGAACCTGCTGGGGCGATTTGCAGTAAGAGGCATGCTTGCTTGTTCATCCAATCTGTCAGGTGAGGATAAAAAAGGAGAATGGTGCAGGGCGTCTCCCCTTCAAATTTATAGCTAATCAATCCTGTCAGGTTGTGGGGGGGCGGAGTCACAACCCCAGTGTGTGCTGCCATGAATGCGTCAGGAAAGTAGTTTCTGCTTTCTACTTTTTTTTTTTTTTGTTGATTTCAGGTGAGACTTCCATAAACATCTGTGTATGAAGCTACACAGATGTCTATCAAGTAGCACCTGAAATCACGCTGACCTTTTGCTGACCTTCAAGGAACTAATGCAGACCCAGAGACCAACTACCATAGTACAATAGTGAGAGGCCTTGTGGACTTTCTCTGTCGCCTGTTTATTTGGATAGTACTGCCATTTTACTAGAATTACTGTTTCCCTTATGAGAGCCGTCTTAACTGGTCCGACACAAGTCGGTCTGACTTTGAAAATGCTCCCTGTACTACTTTGGTCCGACTTTGACCCTATTCAGCCCATTGAATATCATTGAAGTCGGACCAAAGTAGGATCCTTGTCCTAACCATCCGACTTTTGACATCCGACATGATGATTACAACAACAGTAAAAGGAATTTAATTCACACTGGGATTGTTTTTTTTTTTGTTTTTTTTAAATATGTTTTTATTAAAGAAATTACAAACAGAGTGTAAAGCAATACATATGTATACTTTCCAAAATGTTAATAAAAAGAGGGGGGAGGGAGGGGGGTAGGGGACAGTCCTTTGCCTCTAGATAGCACATAACATTGCATTTTTTGGCACCCTCATGTTGAGGGCGCCGGAAAAGGTTCAGGGGGGGTGGGAGGAGTCGTGGTACAAAAAAGACATCTTCTCAAAGTTTATGATATCCGTAGGAGTGAGCGTATATATACCATGAAAGGCTTCCAAATGTGGTAGAAGCGAGTTTTAGTCCGCTCATGGGTTAGGTCCGTATTGAGCTTGTCTTTGTAGAGTAGTTTCAACAGTTCCTTTTTAACTTGAGAGGTAGTTGGGCTAACGTTGGAAATCCAGTTTTGTAGAATGGCTCTCCTAGCGAGCAGGAGGCAAATCAGGGTCCAGTCTTTGCCGGGGTAGGTGGGAAGAGGTGACCAGGGGAGCAGTTGGGGGTCCCAGTGGCCGAAGATGAGTAACAAAGGGTCCTTGGGTAGTCGCAGCAAAGTAACTTCGAAGACATATTGGAGAACTTGATCCCAAAAGGTGGCAATGTAAGAGCAAGACCAGAAGCGGTGAGTTAGATTGGGCTTGGGTTGTTGACACAGGGTGCATACTGGGGTGGTGTGGGCCCGACTAAAAAGGATATGGGCCCGGTGGACAATCTTCATCTGAGTCTCCCTCCAGATCTCGTTAGGGACGAGTTTGTGTATGGTGTTGAGGCCATGCAAAAGTTTCTCCACCAGCTCAGAGTCGGGGAAGTCCTTAGACCAGTTGGCCGAAGACGAAGATGTTAAAGGGGGGGGCGGTAGTTTGCAGGAGAAGAGGTAAGTAGATGTCGGAGATTTTGTACGAGCCCAGGGCGAGAAGGGAGTCAATAAACAAGCCCTTGAATCTTTTGGTATCATCTCTGCAAGCATTTTTCAGGAAGCTAATACATTGCCCATAATGGAAAAAATGTGATGGAGGGAGTGAAAACTTGTCGGCTAGGGCTCTGAATCCGATGGGACGACCCGACTGTGGGTCACATAGTGAAAATAAGTCTTTGAGTCCCTTACCCTGCCAGATTGTCCAGGCCAGGGGAGAAACTTGGGTTCCCCCGGGTTGGGAGGTAACGGGAGATGTAAGAAGGAAGATTGAGAGTTTTCCTGACTTCTCTCCAGGCGATAGCCATGTCCCGGAGAAGGAGGTTATGTTGGAGGGGTAGGGGGATTGATTTCCACTGACAGTGGAGAAGGGCTGTAAGGGAGAAGCGGTGGACCATAGCTGATTCCAAGGGAAAGTTTGAGTACCGGGAGGACTGGGTGACCCAGTCTAGACTCGTCCTCAACAAACAGGCTACGTTATATGTTCTGATATTAGGCAGGGCAATGCCCCCCTCGCGCCTGGGAAGATGAAGTTTGGCAAAAGCTATACGTGCCCGTTTGCCTCGCCAAAGGAATTTAGTTATGGCTGAATTTAGATTTTGAATGTCTATATGGCGTAGAAGTAAGGGAATGGTCTGTAAAGGGTATAGCAGGCGGGCAAAGCTGACCATTTTCACTAGGTGACATCTTCCCAGTAGCGAGAGAGGCAGATCCATCCAGTTGTCCAGTTCCTGGGATATTTTTGTGAACAGGGGGGGATTTAGTTGAGATGGTATAAAGAGGACCGTTTCTTATCCTAATTTAATTCCCAGGTATGTGATGTGAGATTTTGCAACCGTGAATAAGGATTTTTGGGTCCAGGAGGGGACGGAGAGGGAGCCTATGGGGAGAATTTTGCTTTTGCTATAGTTTATGAGAAGCCCCGAGCACTGTCTGAAGACGTCAAAAGTCTCCTTTATCGTGTGCATGTCCTGGGAGGGGTTAGATGTGAAAATGAGGACATCGTCAGCAAAGAGGGAAGTGCGTAGGTCATGGTCACCAATCTTGATACCATGGAGGGGGGCTACTTGGGACAGATATCGAGATAGGGGTTCTAGGGCAATATTAAAAAGGAGATGGGATAGTAGGCAGCCCTGTCTTGTGCCTTTGTGGAGGTGGAATTCGTCCGATAGGAGGCCCGCAGCTACCAATTTTGCTGCCGGGGCAGTGTACATGGTTTTGATGAGATGGGCAAAGGGGCCAAGGAAGCCCATTGTAGACATGACCATGGATAGCCATTCAAAGCTAACATTATCGAAGGCTTTTTCTGTGTCTAATGTAATGATGGCATGTTCCACCTTCGGGTATCCTTTTGCGTGTTCCAGGGCCAACATTACCTTCCTAATATTCATGGTGGCCGTCCTTCCTTTCACGAAACCTGATTGGGCAGGGTGTATCAGGGAGGCTATGATGGTCGCCAATCTAGTGGCGACTATCTTTGAGAGGATCTTGACATCGAGGTTCAAGAGTGAAATGGGCCTGTATGAGCCGGGTTCTAGAGGATCTTTCCCTTTTTTCTCCAAAAGTTTAATAATAGCTTGGTTGCCTGTGGGTAGGTAGGGGCCACCTGACCAGATGTGCTGGTAGATGTCATGAAGAGTGGGGGTGATCATCGAGCGAAATAACTTAAAATTCCCCCGTAAAACCATCCGGGCCTGGGGCTTTAGAAGGGGCAAGGTTCTTAATGACATTGTGTACCTCCAGAGTGGAGATAGGAGCATTCAGGGCTTTGAGTTGGGAGGGAGAGATCTGATCCAGGGTGTTTTTTTTGGAGGAATTCAAGGGCCATCGGTTTATCTATAGGGTCAGGGGCGTAGAGAGAAGTATCCCATACGGAAGAAAAATATATTTCCAATATATTTATTAAAAAAAATTATATATTTTAAATATATTTACAATATATTGACCTACGCGAATATATTTTTACATCTATTCCAGAAATGTAAATTCAAATATATTTTCCAAAGGCATATATTTTAAAATATATTTTTTTCAATATATTTGACAGATATTTTTGAGCATCTAAAAAAATGCATTTAAAAATATATTTTTAAATATACTTGTAAAGGCATTCCAAAATATAATTTATATGCATTTTCCAAAGACATATATTGGAAAATATATTTTTTAAATATATTCTTCAGATTTTTTTCAACATATATTTGTACATATATTTGTAAATGCGTTCCAAAAATATAATTTTAATATATTTTCCAAAGGCATATATGTGAAAATATATGTTTGTAAATATATTGTCCAGATATTTTTGAACATATAAAAAAAATGCATTTAAACATATATCTTTAAATATACTTGTAAATGCATTCAAAAAATATAATTTAAATGTATTTTACAAAGATATATATTAGAAAATATATTTTTAAATATGTTTTTCTGAAAATATTTAATGTCTAATAAAGACATTTCAACATATATTTTGTCTGATATTTTTGTAACTATGTCATAGATAACATTCTGAATACATTTATAAGAGACCCACTCCCATTTTGTTTTGTATTTTACTCTTTTAAAATAAAATAAAATAAAATAAAAACCAAAAGATTTAAATAAAATTAAATTTTTTTTAATAAGATTTTAAGCACATAATCCATTTAATACAAAGCAGATAAACCTCTCGCATCCACTTTCCATTCCCAAAGAATTTTTGTATAAGTCATTCTGAATTGAGAACGCTTGTCGGCGGACCAGCAAAATGTCTTAAAATACAGCAAGTCCAGTTATATTGATTTATTGATTGACCTGAATGAATGAGAACCTTTACAAACATCCACCTCCACAGTCCAAGGGTCTTGTCTGCTTACAGAGTACAGAGAGAAACTCTGGATATAAATCTTCAATGTTCTGTTTAATCCATGAATCAGAAGTTGCACTATTATTACCAAACTCGCTCATCAGTGTCTTTATGGTCCTTGCTTTGTGCACTGGTGATCAGTCATGTTGGAACAGGAAGGGGCCGTCCCCAAACTGTTCCCACAAAGTTGGGGGCATGACATTTTCCCAAAATGTCTTGGTATGCTGAGGCCTTAAGAATTCCCTTCACTGGAACTAAGGAGCCAAAACCAACCCCTGAAAAACAACCCCACACCATAATCCCCCCCCCCCACACACCATAATCCACCAAATTATTTGGATCAGTGCACAAAGCAAGGTCCATAAAGACATGGATGAGTGGGTTGGGGTGGAGAAACTTGACTGGCCTGCACAGAGTCCTGACCTCAACCTGATAGAACACCTTTGGGATGAATTTGTGTGGAGACTGTGAGCCAGGTCTTCTCATCCAACATCAGTGCCTGAACTGACAAATGTGCTTCTGGAAGAATGGTCAAACATTTCCATAGGACAGCCTTCTCAGAGGAATTGAAGCTGTTATAGACTGGCATGCTATTAAAATTCATGTGCGTGTAAAGGCAGGCGTCCCAAAACTTTTGGCAATATAATATATATAGTATATATACTGTATATTCTTTTTATACTAAGTCCAGTCCATTGTTTGGACTTAGTACCTGCCGAAGGGTAATTCCAGCAGCCAATTAAAAGGAATTGGGATATTAAAGTTCTCCCCAGCACAAAATTAAAACTCAGCAGCTACACAAAGGGGGTTATTTACTAAAGGCAAATCCACTTTGCACTACAAGTGCAAATTACAAATGCAAAGTGGACTTGAAATTGCAAGGAAAGTGCACTTGGAAGTGCAGTCGCTGTAGATCTGAGTGGGCAAGGAAAATAAAAAAAAACAGCATTTTAGCTTACACATGATTGGATGATAAAATCAGCAGAGCTTCCCCTCATTTCAGTTCTACCCCTCAGATTTACAGCGACTGCACTTACAAGTGCACTTTCAGTGCAATTTCAAATGCACTTTGCACTTGTAGTTTGCGCTTGTAGTGCAAAGTGGATTTGCCTTTAGTAAATAACCCCCTATACTATACACATACTGCAGCTACTGACTTTTAATATTAGGACACTTACCTGTCCTGGAATCCGGCGATGTTGGTATCCCAGCCAATGTTTCCATTGGCTCTCGGGTGCTGCTGCCTCCATTGCCTATAGGGGCCAATTCACACCACATGCAGTCCAGTGCGTTTTTTTTTTTTTTTTTTGCATGAAAAGTAAGTTATATGGTTTTCAATGGCATAATTTACACCAGTGCTTGCAGTTCCAGAAAAAAAGTAGAGCATGCTGCATTTTTCCTGCACTGGACTGTAATGGAACACTGTAAAGCACATCAAAAACGCACCAGAATGCACCTGAACACACTGGAACACACATGTCTTTATCTAAGGTTAAGAAAAAAAGAGAGGAAAATGCACTGGAATGCTTTAAAAACACACCAAACATGTCCTGGAATGCATCAAAAACACACATGCAGAAAAGCATCGGGAACGCATCCGCCGCAGCGAGATCTCTCGGAAGGGGGAAAGGGTACCTGTCAAAAATAGGCGAGAGGCAAATACGTGGAGCTTCCACTTTTGGGTGGAACTCCGCTTTAACCACTTCCCTACGGCCGTACGACTATATGCGGCCGCAGGGTGGTTCTAATTCTCCGGGCTGCCGTGAAAATTTTCACGGCAGCTCCTTTCTTTGTTCCCAGCACGCGCTCCAGAGTGTGCAGCGGGGAACTTGTGTACTGGCCGTGTCCCTTGGACACAGCCAACCACAGATCGCCGCGAACGGCCAATCAGAGTGGCCGTTTGCGATGCGATCTGTGGGCGAATGAGAGATGATCTCATATGTAAACATATGAGATCATCTCTCATTGCCGTTTTACACAGAGACAGTGTCCTGTCTCTGGAGAGGAGGAGACCGATTTTGTGTCCCTTGTACATAGGGACACAGATCGGTCACCCCCCAGTCACACCCCCCTCCCCCCACAGTTAGAACACTATGCAGGGAATACATTAACCCCTTCCTCCCCCCCTAGTGTTAAACCCTTCCCTGCCAGTCACATTTATACAGTAATTAGTGCATATTTATAGCACTGATCGCTGTATAAATGTGAATGGCGGCAAAAATGTGTCAAAAGTGTCTGATGTGTGCTGCCATGATGTCGCAGTCGCAATAAAAATCGCAGATCGCCGCCATTACTAGTAAAAAATAAATAATAAAAAATAATAATTCTGTCCCTTATTTTGTAGGCGCTATAACTTTTGCGCAAATCAGTGGCTTATTGCGATTTTTTTTTTACCAAAAATATGTAGAAGAATACGTATCGTCCTAAACTGAATTTTTTTTTTTTAAATTGGGCTATTTTTTATAGTAACAAGTAAAAAATATTGTATTTTTTTTTCAAAATTTTTTATAGAGCAAAAAATAAAAACCGCAGAGGTGACCAAATACCACCAAAAGAAAGCTCTATTTGTGGGGAAAAAAGGACGTCAATTTTGTTTGGGAGCCACGTCGCACGACCGCGCAATTGTCAGTTAAAGCGACGCAGTGTCGCAAGCTGAAATTTCACCTGGTCAGGAAGGGGGTATACATGCCCAGTAAGGAAGTGGTTAAATGTCATATCCTTGCCCAAGCTGCACTGTTGTCATGTGCCAATACTAGGCTGGGCTGGAAGATAAATATGTAAGTGATGAGAGCTGCATTCTTGTGTGTGTGTGTGTGTGTATATATACAGTATATATATGTGTGTGTGTGTGTATATATATACTGTGTGTATATATATATATATATATATATATATATATATATATATACACATATATATATATATACATATATACACACATACACATAGAGTATATCTGATATACACACACACACACATATGCCAGAATGAAGATACAAAATATATATATAGAATGCATCTCCCATAACTTACTTACATGTATAAATATTTTTCTAATTTCTTTTATCTCATTCTTTATATTAAGCTATGGGTCTGATTTATGTGCCTTCGATCTTCTAATATGTAAATCCAGCCCTGGGGAAAACTCTTTAAACAGAGAGACTGCAATCATAATACATGAGGTCTGTTACAGGAAGTGAGCTGTGGGAACCAGAGGGGTGAACTTTCACCTCTCACTTCCTGTTCCTGGTAAGGCCTCTGAAAAGGAAAGCATGGCATGGTGGAGAGGCTCCCTGTAATGTCCTGGATGTATTCTGCTGGATGTATTCTCCTGGATGAAAGGTAAGCCTTCTATCAAATAATATTAGAATTGTGAAAGTTTGGTGTATGAGTTAAGTTGTATTTGTCTATTCCTGCTGCTGAATAGTTCTCATTCTGTCTGCATTCACCTCACCAGTTACCATACAGCATGTGCACAGTAATGTAATATTATAGAGCTCCTCTGTCACAGCATGTCACCCTGCTGCATATAATATGTATGGCTTCCATGTTATATCCAGTAACTATGTAACATACTTTCAGTGCACATTGCTGCATATAATATGTATGGCTTCCATGTTATATCCAGTAACTGTGTAACATACTGTCAGTGTACATTGCTGTATATAATATGTATGGCTTCCATGTTATATCCAGTAACTGTGTAACATACTTTGAGTGCACATTGCTGCATATAATATTATGCTTCCACTATATATACTGCACTGCATAGTATATAAGACGGCTTCAATCTATTATACAAGTGCACTTCATCAGTCACTCATAGCTGAAACAAAGGTTGATTTACTAAAGGAAAATCTATTTTGCACTACAAGTGCACTTGGACATGCAGTCACTGTAGATCTGAGAGGAAGATCTGAAATGAGGGGAAGCTCTGCTGATTTTATCATCCAATCATGTACAGGCAAAAATGCTTTTTTTTTGTCCCCTTCAGATCTATAGTGACTGCACTTCCAAGTGCACTTGTAGTGCAAAGTCGATTTGCCTTTAGTAAATATACCTCATAATGTCAGTGCATAGTGCTACCAATATTTGATGTCTCCCTCCCCTTTTGCATATTATAATCTGCTCTGCTACTAGGTGCCATTAGATATGGATTTTTCCATACAGATACCAATTATGGGCCACCTTTCAGGCCGATAACAATATGAGGTACTAATATTACATCCAGCTGCCCCAGAAGTTGCCTGATATCAGTTGACACCTAGGCCTTTTTTTGTATTCTAACAGCCACTGGCCACTGTCAGAATACAGGAAAAAAGAGCAGATAGCAGGGGAATCAATAGCCAGGTTGCTATTGACTATTTTAATTTGCAGTAGCCAATAGTGGGCTATTGCGCCCCCTTCCCACTCCCTGTTGTCAATCAGCAAAGGAGAGGATTTGAAGGAGAACATTCTTCTTCAGGTCTTCCTCTGCTGATTGACAACAGGGAGTGGGAAGGGGGCGCAATAGTCAGCCTAATTTTAAAATTGAAACAGCCAATGGCAGTCTGGCTATGGTTCCCCTCTACCTGCTGTTTACATTTAGCTGCCATCAAATAAATTGTGCAGAAGGAGGTTAGCGGTGTCTGGGGTGTGTGTGTGTGTGTTTTGTGTGGAGATGGAAAGCTAATTTTTTTTTTGCGGATTCTGACAGATGGGCCGCCAGCCGCTGTCAAAGCACCTGACCAAGACTGACAACTGGTGAACATAAAACGGAATAAGCACTTGGAAGAAGAAAACCAACAACTGAGACAGCGTGTCTTTGGTAAGCGGACAACTTAATTATGGTGGTGGGCACCTTCCATTTTTTTTTATATCACCACATTCAACTGGCACTGTATCTGATCATCATATTGCATCATCCTTCATTATTCATTTGGTCATCAGTGTTTGAGTTTTGTGGTGATATCATTAAGAACTTTAGAGGTTTGGTTTGCCAATTGTGTGCTGTTGGCATACAATTTTTGGGATCACGGATTTGGCGTATTAACCTCTCATTGTTTTATACATATAATTTGACATTCGTTTTGTGAATTTATATACAAATTTTTCCTTGCACTCTGATTTTTTTGTTTTAGTTAATTATTGTGCACCGTTTTTGGCATATCAGCCCCTGGATGCCAGTCTTTCAATGTGAATTGGTATTGGTGAAATTTTCAATTTTTAATTTTCATAGAATGTTTTATATTGGTGCAGTCTTTTTATTTTTTATCTATTTATTGTCTATTATTCCACCAGTTCTGCTGCCTTTGTTATTTTTATCTTTATTTTCTGTTTGACCAATCATTTGCCTTTTCATTCTACAGTGTTTTAGGGCAGAGGTAGGCAACCTTAGAGAGGTGGAGATCTACCTGAACAACATGGGAGAAGTCAAAGATCACAGGTAGGGTAGGGTTGTCCGATACCACTTTTTTAGGACCGAGTACAAGTACCGATATGTTTTTTCAAGTAGTCGGCGATACCGAATACCGAAACTTTTTTAAAATATGTCCCCAAATGCAGCCATGTCCCCCACATATTGCAGCCATGTCCTGTCCCCCACATATTGCAGCCATGTCCTGTCCCCCACATATTGCAGCCATGTCTGTCCCCCACATATTGCAGCCATGTATGTCCCCCACATATTGCAAGCCATGTATGTCCCCCATATTGCAAGCCATGTATGTCCCCCATACCCGTAGCTATGATGCCGCCACCGCATACCGCCGTTAATCCCCCTGCATTATAGCGTAGCGTGCATTACAAGCTTCCGTTTTGAATACTTGTAAATGCCCACGCCGCCATGTATAGACACTCCCCTTCTCGGGGATCTGTCAAATACCGAGCACGCCGTAACGTCACCACTCCCCCTTGCTCGGTATTGGACGGATCCCCGAGAAGGGGAGTGTCTATACATGGCGGCGCGGGCATTTACAAGTATTCAAAACGAAAGCTTGTAATGCACGCTACGCTATAATGCAGGGGGATTGACGGCGGTATGCGGTGGCATACGTGGGCATACGTGGGGGACATATCATAGCTACAGGTATGAGGGACAGGACATGGCTGCAATATGAATTATTCTATTTTGGTATCGGGGGTATTTGCGGGAGTACAAGTACTCCCGCAAAAAATCGGCATCGGTCCCGATACCGATACTAGTATCGGTATCGGGACAA